>VZTR01021946.1:590-222226 GCA_013400775.1 Chaetops frenatus | reverse complement strand
TAAGCTCTGTCAATAGTGTTGAGGGATTCTTATTGTTGCCATTAACTGTTTTCTGTTTACAAAATAATTATGAATTTCATAATTTTCAGCAGCTCCATAGTAGCAGCACTATAATGCAAATGCAGTTTTGGAAGAAAAGAACACCATTTCAGGTGTTACGGCTGCCCTTTCATCTGGACAAGGAATAACAGGTCATTGAAGAAGAAAATGAGTTTAACTGGTACCTACTGACATTTTCAGGCTGATGATTTGGTTCCCATTTAATATGTGAAGCTTTAAGCATTTCTCCCAGAACTGACCATTCATACACTGCCCTGCAGTGCTAAACTTCAGCAGAGGTCAGTGCAGCCTCCAGGCTGCTTTAGCTGCAATGGTGGAGACACTCAGAACACGGTGCATGTGTTCCTGTAGAAGAAAAGCATAATTTAGTAACCTTAAAATAGTCAGAATTTGGTAGTTCAGTTTTACAAAAGGTATTTTACAGACATTCAAAGCTTCTGCAGGTACTGAAAAGTCAGCTTAATAACTGTATAATAGAAAATTGTGATACCTTCTGATTTAAAACTGTTAATGAAAGCTTCCTGAAGCTTTTCCAGGAACTGCATCCAAGTACCGAGTGCCTTCAGCTCTTAAGCTCTGCTCTATTCATAACACTTAATTCTTACAGAATACTGGATACTTTTGGCTTTGTCAGTGTGACATAAGTGACAGTAAAACAAACTTGGAGAGTTTTTGGTGAAGATTTCAAGTAGCAGTAGCCTAATTGCTCTCAACAAAGTCAACATAATATGTCAGCAGATGAGAATCAGTTTAATACGTTTAAAGTTGAAGTCCATAACTGTATTAGGGTGGATGGGTTACTTGGATGACTGGACAGAGTTGCAGAGGGTATGTGGGGCTGCACTTTTAAAATTTTAAAGAACTTTGTATCTTTGTTAGTTATACAACTTACTGGAAGGTGTTCAAGTCCATTTATGCTACAGCTTCTAGGTACTGCAGTTAAAAAAGCCCTACAGACATGCTCACATTTTAGAAATGTAGTTTTAATTGTGAACTGAGAGTCTTTACCTTGGCTTCACTAATGCCAGAGCCTGGGCAAGCTGCTAGTGATGATGAGATGCAGATCCTGGCAGATAGCTGATGAAACATTTGTGGAAGGTTTGTTTTTCCAGACATGACTGAGTTTGTGTCCATACCAGCAATATCACTGGTATCAATGTCTGATCAGAAGACTACACTAAATGACTGGCTCTCACAAAAGCTAAAATAACTTCTGTTCTGTTATGAGCATGACAGGGGACTTTGCTGCAGCTCCTGGGGCTGAGAAAGCCTCAGGGAAGAGTCCACCTGTCTGATAACTGAGTGTAAAAACCAAAACCTGGTGGATTCCACCTCTGAAATGTGGTGACTCATGGAAGTGCCCTGTGTCCATGGAATGGATCTGAGTGTCCTGATGCCTGTCTCCTTGGCCTGCACAGCAGGTGGGAACAGGTTTTTTTGTGTAGAACACCAGCCTGCCTGGTGTGCTGTAAGGGGGAACCATCAGTTCCTGGGCACCAGAGCACACCTCAGTGTGACTTGGCTTGTGGCAGTGCCTACTGGTGCCCCATTGGTAATGGAAGTACATCACTATTAATAGAGATGTGAGAGAAGTGCAGGAAGAAAGGGCAGAAAACTGCTGTCTGCATGCAAAAAATGCTTTCTAATCAACTGCCATCAGTAGGGGCAGAAAGCCAGTGAGATAAAAATCAGCACTTCCTCGGCACTGTTTGTTGTGTTACCATTGTCTGTCTTTCGCCACACATTATTATTAAGTGCTTAATCAGTATTAAATCTAATTCTGGGATGACATCTGAGAAATTATTTTACAGCATTAGCAGCTGGACGAATGTCCTGCCTGTTAATTATTTACATTATCTCTCAGAATAACAGCTGGCAGTTAAAATACTTTAGAATGAAAGGCAGTACCCAGATAAATGCTGTATTTATGCAGGTGTAGGAGCATACTGTGTAATCTCTTCAAGCCAGTGCCTTCAGAAGGTGATGCAGGAACTCATTTGGGGCACATCCTGTATTGATATGTCTTAGGGAAATGGGAGATACTTTTCTCTGAGCACACATGCACAAGTTATCTAATGCTTGCAGTTTTATAACATGCCAAGGAAAGCACATCTAGGAAAGAGCTAAAGAGTCACCGCAAAGGTAGTTTGTCAAAAAATCAGTCAGTCAGCTGTCATTTCTGAAATGTGACTGTCATGGCTGATTTTGAGGAGGATATCAAGGTATTAGTTGTGAAATCTCTGTTGGGGTTCTGACATGTCCCCATTTCTCCAGTGGTGTATGAGCCCAGATTGCTGAGCCACAGCACCCTCATTCCAGGTAGTGAGAATGGGACTGAATACCTGAACTGTTTTCATTTCTGCATGAGCTGTGAATGCTGTTTTGCTGAGAGGGCAAACAAGTGAACTAAATCTATGTATTTTGTCCTTTCAGAGCCCAAGCCTTTGCTCTCTCTTTTGCAGGGTGCCAGGTTTTGGTCTGTTCCCCAATTGATTCACTTGACTCCTTCAGTACGAGTCTTCCCACGGGAGTTTCGTGAGGAGCTCTGTGTGTCCTCGTTCTTTGCCCGAGGATGAAGCAGTGCTGGGGCCTGTGAAGTCCTGATCCATAATGAGTCATTTGACCCCTCTCATATTTTGTCTTGGAGAAGGGAAGGATTGCACAGATATCCTTTTAAGGAACCACATGCTCCAGGGTGATGAAAAGGAAGACAGAGGACAAGCTGCGGCTCTAAAAACCTCAATGCAATTTTTGGGTCTTTTTTAAGAGGAGGACACTTGCTCTCCATTATTTCAGTCTGTAAATGCAACTTTCAGGTTCACTTGGTTAAATATGCTTTTTCTTCTGTGCTGCTGAGTTGTCATGCTTGTACAGTAGAAATACTGGGTTTTCCCCTAAGGCAAATACAGTCTTGTGAAGGACAAAGTATTTGGGAAACACTGGGATGAAAAAGAGGCTTAGGAATTGCACAGCATAGTTTACAAATAAAAATCCCAAGATGTTTTTTAATCTTACAAAGGAATGGTCTTATCCTTCTCCCTGCCACAGCCCCATGATTAATTTACCTTTGTACTTAGTTCTGTAAATATGCACTGTATTGTAATGTTTGTTGAGAACGTGCAACTTAAGATATACCATTCAGCCTGAAAATACTGGCCAAAAGCAGTGATAGGATAATACATGAGCTGAGTGAATAGAGGGCTGTTTGTAGCATCTGGCTGTCAGATTTCAGTTTGCTTGTCTCATATGAGCATTCTGACAATTAATCAATATTGAAATGCTTCTCTGGATGTGCAAAGGATTGGACAGACTAAGTGCCAGCCTGACCATGTGCCTTTTGGCAGAACTGCTGCTTGGCTTCTTTAAGTTATATGAATTTTCACCAGGTATAATCTCTTCTCAAAAAAGAAGAAACTAAGAATGAAGTAATTTTTTTCAGGGCTGTGAGCAAGACCATTTTTGCAATTCTTGATGTACACATTCAGAAGAAAACAATAACAGTGCATGTTCAGGCCATTCATTTTTATTTATGTTGACAATATACTCACAATTTGTCTACTGTTGACAGTAAAATTTTGGCTAATGTGCACTGCTTATTGACTGAAAATCCTCCCATGCACTTCCAAGGGATGTCTTGCTCCTCCATCTACTTTCCATTCATCTTCTAAATTGCATTGGAATAATAAGACTGAAATGTCCTTTTTATTCACAAACCAGCTGCAAATGGGCAGTAATACTGGAAACTGTCCCAGAATTGCCCAGCTAGTCCTGGTGCTGTCAGCATCATTCCAGCACTGCCAGTTTGTGCATATTGTCAGTCAAATTTACTTTAGCCGTAGTTGTAGAGGAAGGTTGTATGAAACTTCCCTGCCCCCAACCAGTGTTTTGGGGTGAGTTTAAAAAAGAAAAAGGTGGCAATTCTTGGCCCCATACTGCCTTGGTGATCCCTTCCAGTTTTCCCTTTAATGTTTTCCACATATGGTTGTGAAATCCAGTGTCTGACTTCTTTTCTAAATATAGAACTGTAATTCTTGTTAAAATTACCGATGCAATGATTCTTATTTGTTTTCATGATATTTTTTCCTCCTTTTGCAATATAACAAAGTATTGAGAGTTCTTGTGTTGTCCATTTCCCATAGGCACTTCTGAAGACATTTTATTCTTTTTTCTTTATGTTTTACTGTATATAGGGAAGTATCTCCTTTCCAGTTTTGAAACACAAAGCAGAGTAGCAAAGAACACATTCCTTTGCCAGTGGAAGAGTGGCCAGGCATGAGCTGGCTGTGCCCCACTATCAGCACAGAGCTTGTTTTTCACACAGCTGTGCCTGGTTCTTTGGTAGCAGTGGTGGAACAAAAACAGTGGTGGTAGGAGCAAAGCTCAAGCTCAGTGGTTTCTTTGCTGAATTTTGAGCATTTGTCTCTTACATTGCACTACCCAGCTGTAAAATCCTCTTCTGTGTTACTGGTGTGACCAAATAGAATTAATTTCACATGAATGGCTTTAACTTGCTCTTCCATGATGCAGGATTTTGTCTCAGAGGTGAAAAGTGGCTGAATGTAAGCCTAGACTAAGAAAAAACAAGTAAAGTGAATGAGTTTGATTTCCCTGTCTCCCCACAAATATTTGTGTTTTTTATCTAAAAAGCAGGAAGCAGCCTGTGATTTTAGTAATATGCTTAGAAAAAAATCTGAGATTTTGAACAGCTTTCTCTGCTTTGGCAGTGCTTTCCATTGTTAAATTCACAATGACTTATTACAGAACTATTCAGAAGCAGTCCTACCAGTGCAGAATTCAGTTTTAGTGGCCTCTGACACCCCAAACCACTCCACTTCTCTTAGTGACGAAAAGAAAATACAGTGTTATATTATATCAGGGGAGAAATTGGTAAATGGCACTTGAAAGCAAGTTTTATTCATAAAGAGAATAAATTATACCAGTGTACAAGTAGAGTCACAACTGATGATGGTTATTTACAAGCAGACAGTTCTTCATGGGTAGTGGGGGGGAGATACAAAAATATGAAGTTATTTTAAAATCACCTGGTATTCTTAAGTTGGACTCAGCAGGTTCCATCCTCCTAATGTAGGTGTTCTTAGGAATAACTAAAATCATGTTTGAAAAACCAACATGTAGGGAAAGAGGATTACCTCAAATTTTGGGCTTCTATTGCTGCAAATTGTGTATTCTGTACCAGAATATTGGAATTAATTACAGTCATGGCAAGAAGATCTCTGGTTTTTTTTGTTGATAATCATGCAGCCAGTGACATAAAGATCTGGAAAACTTCCAGAATTGCAGTAACAAAATAAAGCTAACTTCTTACATAATTTCCTGACTAGCACTTTCCCAGACTACAGTAACCCTGCACATAGGATTTGAAAGCATTACCAACAGCATTACAGAATGAAGCTCAGTACAATTTAATATCTGAGAGAGAATGAAGTGATTAAAGTCTAAGGATGCAATGCCAGTGGAATAGTCAGAAGGGACTTACATTCCTAAATGTTTCTATAGAAATGTTACAGTGTTCTCAGTGTGTCTGGGACTAAAATGATTTCAAGATTCATCACTCTTTGCTACTAACCATTTATTGCGTTTTCTGTTGGACTCTGAGTGAGACTGATAACATAAAACAGTGAGCTCTGCATGCAGATGGAAAGGAACTGGTTTTGTAACAGATTGAGTTTTGGGAGCAGGGTGTGGGTAGAAGAAGATATGCATTGCTGGTTTAGTCTCAGACCTGTGGTCAGATCCGTTTGTTTGAACCTCCTCACATTCTTCAGGATGTGAGTGGGAGTATTCTGCCATACATGAAAACCTTAAATGACTCCTGTGACTTCTCTTACAGTGAACCTCTGATACTGCTGGTTTCTAAGAAAAGAGTTTTACATTTATGTTGAGGTGGAACAGGCATGGAGGTCTAAAGACACATGGTGAAGTACACAGTGCTTCTGAAATCTGCTGATGAGTGATGGTGGAGCGAACCACGGCCTGCAAGCTGCAGAAAGGTGGGTAAAGGTAATAGTGACAGATTGAGGCTCCAGATTAATAACAGTTGTATGCTGCACCTTTAGCTTTCTAACATAATGGGTATGAAGTCAGGAAGATGAAATTTTTCCCATTTAGTGGCATTTCTCTTCTGATGGAAGTGGTGGTCACAGATCGAACAGCAGAATACAAGAGCCACGGTGTGGCTTTCTTTCCTTACCAGGCACGTCCATTGCTCTGTGTGGACACCTGTGTTTGTGAGAGGAATATCCAGCTCCTTTGACAGGCTATGAACAGTTCTATCCACTGCTCATTCAGAGTTTCTCCCCTCTGATAAGGACAGTAAATTTTCTCAAGAATTTTCTTCTATAGTCCTGGGAAGGCCTACTTTTTTCATTCTTTCTTTTTATCTTAGGTTGGATTCCTTTTGCTCCCTTATGGCCTATAGAGTTGACTGTGTTTGCTTTCACCTCTCTTCCACTGGGCAAGAAGCCAAACCATGACTCTTGGTGTAGGGATGCAGACTTTCTGGTAAAATGGAATATCTGGTAGGATATGTAGCTCTGTCCATAAAGCATAAATTCTTAGGAGCATGGGAAGTATAGTGAATATAGACAGATGAACACTAGGGTGCCCATGCAGCCCTCTTGCAATCCTCAGGGATTGAAACAGAGCCCGTGGAATGCATCTGGAATACCTTTCCAATCATGGTAAAGCTAGACTTCCTGTATGTAAGTGTAAACTGCCCAATAATTTATGCTCAAGTGTCTTCACAGTATTACAAGAAATCTTTTCACCAGGATTTAGTTGTGGTCAGGAATACGTTAATGGATGACAAACATCTTCTGTTGTAATAGACAAATTTTTGCTCTCTTTAAGTAAACCACGAACCCACAGAGGGAGAGAAGAAGCTAAAGCGCACGGCCCAGTTGAGGAACCAGTTTGCTGCTGTTATTTTTAGGGATTTATGCCATTTGTGAATTTAGCCTAATAGACTCGATCCTTAAAAAAATGCTAAACAATCACCTCCTCAACCAATCTTAGTAGTAAGAGTGCATATATATTTTTTTTCCCAAGTTACACACAAACTGTTGACACATCATGGTTCAATTGTAATACAGTTACAACTTGTCTGAACAAAGAAAAGTATTTTTTTCTACTTGACTGCTTAGCACACAAACTCAGAGTGATTGACAAAGCTGAAAACAAAATGTCTTTAAGAGGAAATAAAACAAAGCAGCTTATTTAGTAGAGAAGGGAGAGGGGAGGTTTTTTGTTGCAATCTCCTTAGGGGACAAAGTGGGGAAATGCATGACACAAAATGGTGTGTTTGAAGACTTGCAGAAGTGTTCTCATGTGATGACTAATCTCATTTGTCTTTTCTATTTTTCTGTCACCGTAACTGTGATGTTTGAGGACAGCTGGTGTCCTCAGAGCTAAGCCATCCTGTGTTTGTTTGTTCCATCCAAGTCTAGAGACTGAGCCAGAGAGGGTGGCAGTGCAGCCAGACTTGGAGTGTGGAGCCTTGTCCCTAATGCCCTGACAACAGGACTTCCAAGGTGAGTTGTTTTGTGACCTTGGGCTTGGGAAGAATAATTTTGTTTGAACAGAGACATCCAACGAAGTCAGGTTCTTGATCCAGATGGAGGCAGTGAAGCTCAGGCACTTGACTCTACGGACATCTGGATTAGAGGCAAAGATGATTTTGGTGCTCAACATTGTTCCCCTATATCAAAGGGATGGATTTAGGTAACCTCCCACTAAAAGGTGAAATAGGAGCTTTCCTTTTCCCTTACTTTTAATTGAGAGAGCTCTGCTGGGCACAGTGTTAAGTTCTGCTCCCCATATTCCTAGCGAGTTTTTCTTCCTAATATTTTAGGATTTTGTACTGAAAGGAAACTTTAATGGTCGAAGGTTACTATGGGAGTTTCTGAAACTGAATAGGTAAACATATGCTGGGATTTTCTTATTTAAGACATTCCTTGTTTGCCACTAAGGAATAAGAGGAATCCAAAAAATGTATTGCACATAGCTATAGCTGTACCTGTCATGAATGCTACAGGAGGTCCCATAAAGGGGCTGAAGGTATTTTATTCTATCAATTTGTCAGACTAGTAACTGTCTTGTGAGAGAGGTTATTTCAGTAAAGAATGAAAGTCAGTTCTCAAGTGAGAAGGAAATGAATGATGTGAAGAGATACCTGACTCATAATTAACTCTGTTTGACAGGTGATTGTGCACAATGTTATATAATATTGTATGAACGTGGTTTGAGGGCAGTGTATGGTGACTCACAAATTCTGCATTCTCAAGCTTTATAAGGCATTGCATGAAGTGGTTCTTCTCCTTTTAGGTGCTGAATTACTTAGAGTAGTAAAACCACTTTTTTGTGTCGTATCCTCCTGGTTGTTAAGTATGAGTCCTGCATGTCTCCATCTCCTTCAAAAGTCTCCAGGTGACAAAACAAAAAGGAATTAGAAACTGGAATATTTTGCAAGAGTATCTTGCATTCAGTGCATTTTCAAATTCCTCTCATATGTATTTCAGAAGCTCTTCCACAGTGTGTATTTTATTTTGTTCATTGAGTTATTGTCACTGTTGATTTTAAAAGTCTTAAGGTTATTTCATGAACAAACAGATCATGCTGAGGTCAACATTTCTTGTTGAATTCTAAAATATAAGAGGGTCATTCTACTTGAATACTTGGCAGCTGCAAAGTGCTTTAATGAACAAAGCCCTATTTCTATATGACTATGACTATTAAAGCAAATAGTATTGGTGAATATACATGTTTCTACAGCAAGCAGAAGTCTTTTGTGCAGAATTTTTGCACCTCTCTGTCTTTCAAGTACATTTTTTCTCAAGGGATGTAGCCTGGAGCTCACAGAATGATTTTGTAGTGTAAAGACTCTTCAAGTGCAAGTGCTTGCAGCTGCAGAATGTGTTCCTGTAGCTTTGCTCTGGCTGCTCTAACCAGAAAACCCTTCTGTAGCAATGCACTGGCACCAAACCTGCAGCAGTGTTACTGTGGGCTTCATCTTACAGCATGCACAGGCAGGAGGAAAAATGTACATTTGCCTCAGCACCTGCTCATCTCAACCTTTATAACTGAGGTTTGCAGGGTAGGATTTGGGATGTCCTACCCCTCCAGAAACAATTCTCATCATAGTGAGAGTTGAAGTTGGGCATAACAGTGAGATTTTGCAAGGTAAAAGAAACAATCCGCAAGAGAATTTCTTATCTCTGATTACTGCTGACAGGATAAATGTTCCAAAAAGATCAAGAGCTGTTCCATTCCAGTTTTCTTATTTTGTATATTGATAGGCTTCTAAAGCATAAAGCAATTAGGTAAATTGTCTACCAGTGCTCACAGTGGGAGGCTGATACAAATTTCCTAAGCCAGTCAAGAGACAGGTAAGACAGAGACTGTTAGTCAGATCCTTGGAAAAATGGCTGGAATTTCTAGCCTTGAAGAAGGCAAGAAAGAAATAATCTTCTGCTGAACATATATAAATATATACAAAAAAAAAATCTTAGTATTTAGAACACAAAGGACAGTTAAGATGGTGCAGAATTGATTATGTATGTGTTTTAGAATTCATTTTGCATGAATTCTAAGCAAGGAGCTTGCCAGTTCCTGTGACAAAATATTGTAATTTATTGCTTCCCCAGATTAAATAACCAGAAGGTGTTTTTTTTTTGTAGATCTTTAAAATGTCTGTTGAATGTCACATATTTCGAAATTGAAAAGGTTAAGATAAAAAGCTTACTGGAAGCAGACAACATTGTGCAGAACACTTGTTTTTGCTCTTCTAATCAATACATACAATTTCTTAAAATCTGCCTAATATGCTGTGAAGTATGCAGGTCAATTATTTAGCACAGTTATAAAAAACATAGCACTATCCCATCCTTGATATTTTACTATGACTTGTATGTTTGCTACATTTTTTTTGCCTTTCTCTTGAGTAGAACATTGGTTTGTTATATTATTTCATATATAAGAAAGTGTCAGTCCTCTATATGTAAAATATTTCAATAAATAAAAATTGAATTTACAAGTGAAACTGATAAGGCAGCAAAACGAGTTGATCAAATTACATATAAACAGTACATTAAAAGCACTGGGAAAATGTGTGAGGCAAAATGAACACTACAAAGTCAAAAGCTATGCTGTAAAACTGAGACACTGTTTTTTCAAATGTTGCATATCACAGAAAAACCCACTTCTCTGCATTCTTCAGAAAGTCCCTTTACTCTTTTATCCCAAAGCAAGGTCATAAATTAAATCCTTGCTGAACTAATAATGCAGCCAGGAAAAAAATGGCAAATTTTTGTTTAACAATTTAACATGCTCATAGAGATTAACTCAGTGCACAAGGCCAGGAGAACTAATCTAAAAAGCCCTCTGGGGGACACTTTGGTTGGAGGGAAGAAAAACGGGCACAGCAGTAACTCCTAATGTGTCCTTTGCTGGTGAATGGCCTGTGACTTTCTTTTTCTTCCTGCAGTTCTGCACTGCATTGGAAATGTTACCTCCCCAGGCCTGGATATGTCTCTGACCCAAGAGGGCTGCTCAGAGGAGAGGAGGAAGTTTAATGAGATTGAATGCCTAGTCTGGTAAGTCTCCATGTGCCTCCTTGCTTTGACCCCAACCTCCAAGTTACTGCTGTAAAGGAACAAGCTCTATATTATCAGGAACAAAGATACTGATCTCTTCCATGCTTGATTTCTGAAAAAGAAACAAAATTAAAACCAGACAACATAATTTGGCATCTGCTGGTACAAGACTTCTGAGCAGAATAGGAAAAACAACCTTTTGTCATCCCAGTAACAAATTATTTTGTCTTCATTAATGAAATGGTAAAATGTGGACTTGCAGCAGAGGCAGAGCAGTTGTGTTAAGCACCATTGCTCCTGAAAAAGGCTGGAGAGGGGATTAGGATGAGTGAGCTCTGCAGAGCAGTACCTGATGGCTCCAGCTGTGCACCACTCTGCTTTACTGGGATCTGTGGGACAGAATGGTGATGTGGGCAGAGGAATGGGAGGAGCAGAGGGCACCCACCCTTTAATGCAGGACTTGCTGCCCTCAGTGCCTGCCGTCCTGCCCAGGGCTGCAGAGCAGGGCTGGCTGCAGCAGCAGCACCACTGGGCTGCTCCCTGCCTGGGGGGATCTCGGGCTCTGGGCACTGAAGCAGCTGGACAGGGTGGCATTGAGGGGAAAGGTTGCTCAGCCAGCACCAGACGTTTTGAGTATTTGTTTTGCTCATTTCTAAAATCAGTCCTGACTCAGAAGCTTTTTCAGCAGCTGCAGAAATCTAAAGTCTTTAGCTCACAGCCCAGTCTGTCATTTTGAGTTACATCATGCACTATTCCAGGAGGTAGAACTGCCTGTGATTTCATAGAACAGTTGATTTTCTAGCTTAATTCCTCAAGGGACCTTTAAGGGAATAGAAACCCACAAATAAAATGAAGAAATTAAAATAAATTACTAAATCTAAAATGCAGCATTTATTTTGATTAATAAAATACAAAATTGTAATGATTCTTTATACTGGATTTGATTTTGGTTCTGCAATGGTTCAACAGGTTCCTGCTTCCCAGTCTCACTTTGTCTTTATGTTGGGAAATATTTTTGTACAAGAGGACTTCCTCTCTGAGGGAGGTGCTACTATGGAAGGTCTCTAATTGTTCTTAACAGGTTTTAAGTTTTCTGGGCTACTATTGGTCTATATAATTGTTGTGATTTGAAGTCAAAGTCCTTTCATCCTGAAATACCTTATTGATGGTGTAATTAATTACCCCAAGTTCCCCAAGTGGAACACAGATACCATGCTATTGAAACACAAAAATTTTTCATTTTTTGAATTCTGAGGGAACAGTCCCAACTCATTCTAAGGCCTGTATATACATGGTCTGGTCATTTCGGACTAACTAAACTTTGGTGTAGATCAAAGGGGGTTCTCTTTGACATGGAGGTTTCACATACCTCTAATAAAAACAAGGGTTTGTTGCATTATACCAAATCATGGAGTGTGTGGTCTGTGGTGGAGGAAAATCCAGCCTAATTTAGTTCCAGATGCAGGCTAACTCTGTATGTAAAAATCTCTGTAGTAGTTAATCTTTCCTCCTTTGCTGTTAAGAGAAGTCAACTATTTTAGAGTATCCCATCACAAACTGTTGCCTCAGGGCAGCCATGCAGGAGTATGTTGTGCTGAGAAGATGCAGGAATGCTCTAAGTGGGCTGCTGTGGGAATCAGAGAGCAATTGTTTTGATTTCATGTTCTCATGAAGATTTCATGACACTGCGTGCCAGTTCAGTAACTTCATACTCCTTTCACTTACACCTATTCTCAAATTATGTTACTACAAGCCAGCATTTTCTGTCAACTCAGTTGTTAAGGCTGTTCAGGCATAGTTGTGAATAAAATTAAGTTAGCTGATGGGTCAGTTTATGCTGTGAGAAGGACTTGAGGGTGCTGCTGGATGAAAGGCTGGGCATGAGCCAGCAATGTGTGCTGGCAGCCCAGAAAACCAGTTTTGTCCTGGGCTTCATCCAAAGCACAGTGGGCAGCAGGCAAGGGAGGGGATTCTGCCCCTCTGCTCTGTTCTGGTGAGACACACCTGGAACATTGCATCCAGCTCTTGGGCCACAGCACAGGAAGGATATGGACCTGCTGGAAACAGTCCAGAGGAGGCTACCAAGATGATTTGAGGGATGGAGCACCTCTGCCATAAGAAAAGGCTGAGAGAATTGGGGTTGTTAAGCCTGGAAAAGTGAAGGTTTTGGGGTGACCTAACTGTGACCTTCCAATACCTGAAGGGAACTTGCAGGAAAGATGGAGAAGAGACTTAAGAGTGTGGAGTAACAGGACAAGGGAGAATGCTTCACATAGAGAGTAGGTTNTACTGGGATCTGTGGGACAGAATGGTGATGTGGGCAGAGGAATGGGAGGAGCAGAGGGCACCCACCCTTTAATGCAGGACTTGCTGCCCTCAGTGCCTGCCGTCCTGCCCAGGGCTGCAGAGCAGGGCTGGCTGCAGCAGCAGCACCACTGGGCTGCTCCCTGCCTGGGGGGATCTCGGGCTCTGGGCACTGAAGCAGCTGGACAGGGTGGCATTGAGGGGAAAGGTTGCTCAGCCAGCACCAGACGTTTTGAGTATTTGTTTTGCTCATTTCTAAAATCAGTCCTGACTCAGAAGCTTTTTCAGCAGCTGCAGAAATCTAAAGTCTTTAGCTCACAGCCCAGTCTGTCATTTTGAGTTACATCATGCACTATTCCAGGAGGTAGAACTGCCTGTGATTTCATAGAACAGTTGATTTTCTAGCTTAATTCCTCAAGGGACCTTTAAGGGAATAGAAACCCACAAATAAAATGAAGAAATTAAAATAAATTACTAAATCTAAAATGCAGCATTTATTTTGATTAATAAAATACAAAATTGTAATGATTCTTTATACTGGATTTGATTTTGGTTCTGCAATGGTTCAACAGGTTCCTGCTTCCCAGTCTCACTTTGTCTTTATGTTGGGAAATATTTTTGTACAAGAGGACTTCCTCTCTGAGGGAGGTGCTACTATGGAAGGTCTCTAATTGTTCTTAACAGGTTTTAAGTTTTCTGGGCTACTATTGGTCTATATAATTGTTGTGATTTGAAGTCAAAGTCCTTTCATCCTGAAATACCTTATTGATGGTGTAATTAATTACCCCAAGTTCCCCAAGTGGAACACAGATACCATGCTATTGAAACACAAAAATTTTTCATTTTTTGAATTCTGAGGGAACAGTCCCAACTCATTCTAAGGCCTGTATATACATGGTCTGGTCATTTCGGACTAACTAAACTTTGGTGTAGATCAAAGGGGGTTCTCTTTGACATGGAGGTTTCACATACCTCTAATAAAAACAAGGGTTTGTTGCATTATACCAAATCATGGAGTGTGTGGTCTGTGGTGGAGGAAAATCCAGCCTAATTTAGTTCCAGATGCAGGCTAACTCTGTATGTAAAAATCTCTGTAGTAGTTAATCTTTCCTCCTTTGCTGTTAAGAGAAGTCAACTATTTTAGAGTATCCCATCACAAACTGTTGCCTCAGGGCAGCCATGCAGGAGTATGTTGTGCTGAGAAGATGCAGGAATGCTCTAAGTGGGCTGCTGTGGGAATCAGAGAGCAATTGTTTTGATTTCATGTTCTCATGAAGATTTCATGACACTGCGTGCCAGTTCAGTAACTTCATACTCCTTTCACTTACACCTATTCTCAAATTATGTTACTACAAGCCAGCATTTTCTGTCAACTCAGTTGTTAAGGCTGTTCAGGCATAGTTGTGAATAAAATTAAGTTAGCTGATGGGTCAGTTTATGCTGTGAGAAGGACTTGAGGGTGCTGCTGGATGAAAGGCTGGGCATGAGCCAGCAATGTGTGCTGGCAGCCCAGAAAACCAGTTTTGTCCTGGGCTTCATCCAAAGCACAGTGGGCAGCAGGCAAGGGAGGGGATTCTGCCCCTCTGCTCTGTTCTGGTGAGACACACCTGGAACATTGCATCCAGCTCTTGGGCCACAGCACAGGAAGGATATGGACCTGCTGGAAACAGTCCAGAGGAGGCTACCAAGATGATTTGAGGGATGGAGCACCTCTGCCATAAGAAAAGGCTGAGAGAATTGGGGTTGTTAAGCCTGGAAAAGTGAAGGTTTTGGGGTGACCTAACTGTGACCTTCCAATACCTGAAGGGAACTTGCAGGAAAGATGGAGAAGAGACTTAAGAGTGTGGAGTAACAGGACAAGGGAGAATGCTTCACATAGAGAGTAGGTTTAGATTAGATATTAGGAAAAAGCTCTTTACTGTGAGGGTGGTGAGCCACTGGCACAGATTTCCCACAGAAGCTGTGGCTGCCCCATCCCTGAAGTGTTGAAGGCCAGACTGGATGGGGCTTGAAGCAACTTTGTCTTAGAGGAAGATGTCCCTGCCCATGGCAGGGGGTTGGAACAAGATGAGCTTTCAGTCCCTTCCTACCTAGGCTGTTCTACGAAATACTGCTCCTGCTGCGAGCTGTCCTTGTGCCGTGGCACGTTTCCATCAGCAGTTGTGCTGTTCGGACACGGTGGGCTCACAGCAGTTTGGAAGGTGCCGCTGGAGCGGGAAGCGCCCGGGCCGTGGCGGGACCGGTGCCGCCACCGCGCGGCCGAGCCGCGTCAGTGCCCACAGGCTCCGCTTGCCAAAGCTGCTTCCTATAAAAAACAGTCGGAGTTACAGTTATTCCTCTTCTTTTTCCACCCCCTCAGGCTTTGCAGCTGTTTCTGTTTCGGCTTTATGAGCTGACAAGCCAAACTGTCCAACAAAACATCGCTCATTGTCACTTACTGTTGCCCATGGCAGATGCCTGAAAAGGCCAGAGCATTGTCTTCAGGAAGCACACTGAATTCTCATGTTTCAGTCCTTGAAGTTACCCCCTTCTGTCACGGAAATGTTTGTGTAGAGAGAAAATAACATGAGTCCTTCTTACGGGAGTGCTGGTAGATGCTGGAGCGTGTCCAGAGAAGGGAAATTGGGATGGTTGAAGGGTCTGGAGCATCAGTCTTATGTGGAGCAGCTGCAGAGGCAGCCGATAACTGATTGGAGGAGGCTCAGTCTAAGTTGACCTTATCACTCAACTGTCTGAAAGGAGGTTGTAGCCAGGTTGGTCTCTCCTCCCAAGTAACAAACAATAAGATGAGAGCAAACAGCCTCAAGTTGTGCCAGGGGAGGTTTAGATTGGGTATCAGGAAAAAATGTCTTCAACAAAACAGCACTGGAACAGGCTGCTCGGAGGAGTGGTAGAGTCACCATCCCTGGAGGGACTTCAAAACCAAGGTGTGGTGCTTAGGGACATGGTTCAGTGGTAGACCTGGCAGTGCTGGGTTACCAGTTGGGCTCTCTGATCTCAAGGATCCTTTCTGGCCTGAACAGTTCTATGGTGCATGCTTTATGCTCTTCAATTGCATTTTTGTTTCCCTGTGTAGCATAGTTGGTAGTTTATGATGGGTTTTAATCCCCCTGGTTCATCTACCATTACTGAGCTCAGCACAGCCAGCACTTTTTTTATTTCTGCTATCACCCTTACTGCCACAGGAGGAAACTCCAGAGTCTGAGGTAGGACAATATTTTAGTTGCTTTTTCCATTTGATAACTGGAAAACTGTTTAAAGGAGAGGGAAATGGCAATGCTTCCTCCCCTATAGCTACAATCAATACTCTTCTATGACTCAAAATCTGTCTCTGCAATTACCCAACACAGATCAGTTTCTTCTCTCTTTCCCCATCTCCCTATCTTTACAAAGGGAAACGAATCCCTTTTTGTTATTTTTTGTTTTGGTGTTGTGGTTTTTCTCTTTGTTGGTTTGTGGGGTTTTTTTAATCATAGTATATAGTTCTCTGCCACATACATCTACATCTATACATCACTTCCAGATTATTTAACTAATGTTATTAGGAAAAATGACCAAGTGAGGGGAAAAAGCAGCTGGGAAAACTTTACTTTGAATGTAGAAGGAATAAATGGTGGGTGAAATGGCTCAGAAGAGGAGGTTTCATGCAGAAGAGAGGCGGCTCTCTCATGGAGAAGTGGCTGCTTTGCGTGAGGTTCAAGAATTTTAGCTGGTTCCTCAGATTCACTGAAGACCCTGATTTAAACTGCTGCTGTTCATAGTCTGTCACTAAGAAGCTGTAGTCAAGTAGAGCTCAGATACTTCCCTCCCCCGTGCTCTTTGTAGCTGCTCCTGTTAGACAGGAAAAATCTTAGCTCAACTCTAGCATTGCTAAGAAAAACGTGACCTCTGAGCTGGCAGTGCCATGCTTCTGAAGGGAACGTTCTGTAACACAGAATACAATCTCTTTATAGACCACTGCTTAAACAGTGATCCAAAATGGTCCGCAACTGTCCTGACTTACACTGAGTCTGAAGCCTTGTCTGTTTGGAAGGATTCAATGCAGTGTATTATCGAATCTTACCTCTTGCAATTAAATTGCAGCTTGGTATTTGAAGGTGCGTTTGGGGTGAGTTTTATGTAGTGTGTTGTTTTATTTTTTTTTCTTTTATTTTTATTTTTTTTTTCTCGACAGAACGAAGCAAGATCCCTTCACCTTCCTGCAGTGCGTGCGTTTTCCCTCCGTTTTGGTTGTGTTTCTCCTTAGGCCAGGGAAGGCTCTCAGTTTAGAAGGGGATGGGTGGAACGCGGAAGGTTTTTCAGCAATCTCTGAAAAACAGCGCTCGTTGAATGTTACCCCATTTACCGCGGCATCCCCTCCCGTAAGCCAGGCTGCAGTTTTGGGCTGGCTTCGGACGAACCCGAGGCTGTGGCGCTGCGCCTCAGTTTTGGCGGGCTGGAGCTCCTTGGCCACTCGCCCCCTGTCGCGGGCGCCACCCTCCCCGCCCTGTCCCCTCAGGGCCGGGGCGGTGCCGCCGTGTCCCCTCAGCGCCGGGCCGGGGTGGGCGGTGCCGCCTTGTTCCTTCAGCGCCGGGCCGGGGTGGGCGGTACGGCCGTGTCCCCTCAGCACCGGGCCAGGGCGGTGCCGCCGTGTCCCCTCAGTGCGAGGCGGTGCCGCCGTGCCCTGACCGCCGGGCCGGGCGGTACCGCCCCGCTGACGGGATCCTGCGCGACGGCGGCTGCGCCACTTCCTGGCGGCGGGAGCGGGGCGATGGCGGCGCAGGACGTGCTGGGCCAGACGGCCCGGCTGGCCTCGTCCAGCGCCCTGCTGCAGGTGCGGGGCCGCCCCTCCCTCCTTCCTCCTCCTCATCCTCCTCCTCCTCCTGCTACTGCTGCTCGGCGGGGCGCCGCAGGTGCTTCCCGTGCGGCTTCTTTCATAGGTGCTGTTCCGGGTGGTCACCTTCGGGCTGAACGCCTTCACCCTGCGCTACCTCTCCCGGGAGCTCATCGGCGTGGTCAATGTCAGGTGAGGGGGAGGCGGCTCAGCGAGCACCGCGGGGCTGGTGGGGCTGTGGGGCAGAGCTTGTGCTCCGTTCTGGTCTCGGCTCAGCGGTCTGTGTCCTATCACTGGCGATGCTCTCATTAGTGCTGTGCTATCTGCTGTTGGCTCTGTCACAGCGTTTGGTCGTTTCATGCCTCCCCAGGTCTATTTTGGCCTGAAACACCGATAATACTGGCCTAGTTTTTGTGTTTAAACCATCAGCTTGCATAGGCAAAACTAGATACTATGTGCTTTTTGCATAGGATATACTCTGTGTCTTCACATTTCATCTGTAGCACGTATTCTTGCCATTTGAATTGTCACACGTAATTACTTTCTCTCCGTTTTTAGGAGATGGTGATAATTTTAGCTCATATCACCATGTTTGCACACCTGTAAGATTTGTCTGCCAGGCATGCTTGTGTTGTTACTGCATGAAGGATTTACAATTTATATAAAAGGAATCGTTTTCTCTCCTTTTTTTTTTTTCCTTTTTCACCCTTTTTAGGCTGACTCTGCTGTACTCAACAGTTGTCTTCCTTGCAAGGGAGGCGTTTCGTAGAGCTTGTTTGAGTGGAAGTGCCAAGAGAAACTGGACCAAAACAATTAATCTCTTGTGGCTGACGTAAGATACCTTTGAAGTTTACTTCCTTAGAATTTCTAGTTCTTGTCTGGGAGCTTGCAAAATGAAAGGAAGTATTCATTTACTGAGGTAATTATTTCAGCATTTAGAAGCCCCAGTTGTGTTTCAGGACTGGTGCAGGAAACTGATCAAATCTGGTGCTTTAGCATTTAGGGACTTGATTTCTTGTAGGAGCATGAGGAAGCTCATTACCAAAAGTGCCATTTCTTCTGTCACTTCAGTTTCATTTAGGTTGTAACCGTTAAAGGAAAACGCTGTTGCACAAATACATTGTCCTTTGTTTTTTCTTCTTCCTGCTCAGTTTTGCTCTTTTATTGCCTGATGTGCATTTGTGAACCTGCTTTAGAAATCTTTTCTTTCCCTCTCTGACTAAGTTTTTTGTCTTGAGCCCTGATGTGGATTAATGGCAAGGCAACATAAGTGTTTTGGTAGGAGAGATGTGAAAATGTGAAAGAAAGAGTTGGAATTAAACAACAGAGAGGAAGTAGGGTTGCCTCCTTCAGCTGTGGTACTGTTTATATCAGAACAGCTTAAAGTCCACAGGATGCTGCAACAGGAGAGTGCAATCACACATTGCAGTAAAGTGGATTTTATGACTTGTTTCTCTCTCCTGGTTCCTGGTTCTCTCTGCTCTCTCCCTCTGTCAGCTGTAGCTGCTATGCAGCCCCAGTTGGGTGGGTTTGGAAGTAAAATTACCTGCCTGATATAGGGGAAAACTACCCCTGCATGATAAAATAGTATTCCTCCATTGGGGCACCTGACTTTCCCTGGAACTGCCCAGCCATTAACTGGATCTGGCCCAGGAATGGGGGGTTATGAGTGGTCATCTGCATCCAGGTATGAAGCAGAGGGATTGTCCCTCTCAGGGAGAGGTCTAGTACTAATATTTAAAATTTATTAGTTCTGTTCTTTTAGCTGAATTATAGCCAGCTTTCTGCTCTGTGATAGCCTTTCAAGTGAGCATTAAATAACAGAGATAACATTGATTGATAACATTTGTTTTGAAATTTTCCTTGTAGAGAAGCATAACCTAAAATGAGGGTTAACTTCAGTGAGGTATCTAAAATATGTTCTTAGGAGCTTGATGTCAAATATTTTAGGGGTCTGATAGTATGAAGGTTTAAGAGATCTTGCTCCAGTGATGTAAAACTTGGTGGACTCTTCCAGAAGCTCTGTGTTCCTGAAGCAGTGTCAGCAGAAGTGATGTGCAGGCTGATGTGGGATCAGAATTGTTTGGTCCTAAGGCACAAAAATGCAGATATTTGACCTTATGTTAGGCTCTGGAGTAGAAAATGGACAACTCAGAAAAATGTTTCCTGTGTCATGCAAAGTATGCCTTAAGGGTGTTCATTGCAAAGGAAAATATTCATTCTTGGTATGGTAACAGTGGGAATCAATTCCTCAGGGCCTTTTTTAATGTAATCATTGTGGCCATATGTGATACTGTAATCTAATTTTTTTTTTCTGATGAAATAACGTTTCCATTAATTAGTTTTTATGTTAACTTTTTAGAGTCCCTCTTGGTGTCTTTTGGTCTCTTATCTTGGGCTTGGTCTGGCTACACTTGCTTGAAGTACCCGACCCTTCTGTGGTTCCTCACTATCAGGCTGGTGTAGTGGCATTTGGTCTTTCTGCCATTATTGAACTCCTGGGAGAGCCATTCTGGGTTTTAGCACAAGCTCATTTGTTTGTGAGACTTAAGGTTAGTAAAGTCCATGGGGTGTGTGCATGTGGGGGGAATTATCTTTTTACTGAAAATAACAGATTAGATTAGATGGCTTAGATGTTTGTATATTCAAGCACATAAAAACCCCATGTGTGTACTGTTTAGTATGGCCTGGTTTGTAACACAACCAGGAATTTGTACCCATTAAAGCAAACAGGTTGGTTTATTTAGAAATTATTGCCTTCAAGATCATTGAATCCTGAAACATAGGTTTTAATTGGAGGGAGAGGCACACTGCTTCCACAGTTGTGCATAAAACTCTGAAATGTATCTGTCGAGAACATGACATTCTCAAGCAAAATTTTCTCCCTTGTGTCCCATACAAAGGACTGGGAAAATGCAATGGAGGAATTGTGAAATGCAAGAATAGAAAATTTACAGTGAAATGACAGTCTAAGCTGGCCAGCTCAGCAGAAAGGAACTGTGATAATGTCACACTGTCTTTGAAAGTCTTACATTCCTACATAAATTCTGTGCTTTAAAATTATACATTTTAAGCTTGTGGTTAGGTTGGCAGAAAATAACCCTTCTCTGTTTTGTGTTTCTTAAAGGTAATTGCTGAAAGCCTTTCAGTTGTGTCAAAATGCATTTTGACGGTTGCTTTAGTAATCCTTTATCCTCAGTGGGGCCTTTACATTTTCTCCTTGGCTCAGGTAAGTTCACTTTGTTCTCTTTCAGCTGAATTTTAATTTGCCTTTGACATTTAGCCTGCTGAAGAACTTTGGGGAGCTGAGAGAAAAAGCTGCAGGGAGGTTTAAGATTTAGAATTTGTATTTGATATTTTCCTGATACTCATTATTGATTTGGTGCTTTGACATTGAGGTAAAGGGAGGTACAAGAAAGCACCTTCTGTCTCTGAAGGCACATCTTGCAAATAAAGTTATGTTATTCTAATCACACAGAACTTTATCAGCCTGTATCACCAATCTGCATTACCTTATCAGCAGGTGCTAATCAAGTGCAATGAATTCAGGTTAAAACTTTTTCTTGACGACAATGAAGGAGGGATAATTTTTTTCCTTCAGTTTTTGCCTTGGCTGTTTGTCATGGGTTGAGTTCAAACCATGACACTGTTGTAGATTCCTTACAAGTGATGGAAATTGGAAATGTTCTATGAAGTAAGAGATGTAGGCAGTAGCTAGTTTGTCAGCTTGATTTTTGATTAATTGCTTTATAATTGGACCTTTTAACGTTCTAAAAATGCTGAATAAAACATGAAATTAGCAAAGGTCTATGATAACCTTACTGGTTAAAAAAAGATATAAAGATCAACAACATTCTTAAGAGCTGTTCAAATCCTTACCCAGTTTAATATTTGATAGGCATAAAGACTATATTTTCTTCTCGCTGCATTTTCAACTAGTATGTAAAAATCTACATTTCTAAATTAATTTTATTTCACTGTTTTTCTTCTCTCCTTCCTGATTCTTCCAGCTTTTATATGTCAGTGTTCTGGTAATGTGCTATGTAATTTATTTTGTGATGTTTTTGGGGTCTCCTGAAGCGACCAAGAAGTCATTTCCAGTTGCTAGAATGAAAGCTCTATTACCTAATTTCGTGGAAGATGAAGTAAGTTGCACAATTTATTTCCTGATTTTCATCTTAAAATCTCACGTGAGGGCACTTTGAATGTTACTTTGAGACAGGGAGTTAATGGAGTGGTTTTGGGGATATTTTTGCACTATAGAAGATATGATAGATTAAATTTTAAAAGATGACGTAGAAATTGTTTGAAGTTTGTATTAGTAAAATTCTTGTCAGGAGATGTTTCTTGTCATAAAACTTGAGCTTTTTGTAGTTATGAGTTTGTTGTTGCTGACTTGGTTTGTGCAAAATATTAATGGACAATAATTGGAGATAGACCATCTGCACTATGCAGGGGAATGACCAGCTATCACTGGATCTGAGGCAGAAAAGAAACCAGAACCATTTAACAATGGATTTTGGTACTTTGACCTCTGCACAAAATGACCATAATGTTCCACAGGATTCTAGAGAAACTCAAAGATCTCTCAAACCAAAATGAGGCAAAGAAAGAAATGAAAAGACTCATTGAGGAAGACAACATTCTGGATAAGATTGACAGGTTGAAACACAAAGGTGGTTCTTGGTTGCAAGTTTTATAGGGACAGTTTGAAGAGCAGTAAACAATTCATATCTCCAGTGAGGGGGAAAGTTATATTGGCACTTTAAACACCATGGGTGTTTTTTCCTCACTCTTGCCTGGATTAGTGTTTTCTGTAGAATGCTCCCACGGGTACATTATCTCCAACAGCAGCATTTTTCAACAAAGAAATCAGTTTTTGCCAGAACAGTGATGTTGGTGCTTGTATTCAGCAATACTTTACATTGGTTGTTAGTGACCGTGGCATCCTGGGTTTCCTCACCTCTGCAGTTAGCGCTCTACAGTGTTGCACTGCCTTGCTCTTTTCTATCTCTACTCTGTAATTTCAATCACATTTGTTACATTTCAGTATTTTTTTTGCAGACCTTTGTTAACTGGAAGGAAGCACGCTTGACTTGGAGTTTCTTCAAACAATCCTTCTTGAAACAGATTTTGACAGAGGGTGAGGCTTGACATAGAAGTGTGAGGGAAGAGGGCTCATGAAAACCATTTACAAAATTGACTTAAAGCTTCAGAAGGCTTGGGTGGTGGAAGATGAGGCCACATGGTTGCCAACCTGAATGGAGTTTTTGAGGATTTTAAGAACTAGGTGCTATCCCATTTGACTTTGTCTGTTAAATACTTAGTATTGCAAGTGTCTGAACGAGTATTGGGAAAGATTTAGGGACTTTTTCTGAAGTTCTTTATTTTAAACTTACAGGTGAACGATATGTGATGACTTTCTTGAACGTGTTAAATTTTGGAGATCAGGGTAAGTGTGATGGTATTGTGGAATGGTGACAGAGTTTTCTTAGTCACTGCTCTTCACATGCTTCTGAAAATGACTTAAAGTGTTTGGAGACCGCTTGAAAATCTGAGAATCTTTCAAAGCCTTTGTGAACTTTGAGATACATTTCAGGGAACGAGTGATATAGATAGAGAAAAAGAACTTTAAGATCATAGAATTACAGAATAGCCTGGGTTGGAAGTGACCTTTAAGATTATCTAGTTCCTACCCCCCTGCCATGGGCAGGGATGTTCATTAGATGTATATCTTTCTCTTCTCCTGTATCAGTAAATTCTTACATTCCTGTTCTCATTCAGTGAACTTCATAGGATCCTCTAAATTCCTCTACAGTGAGAATTTTAAATGTGATTTGGTGCTGTTCTAGATTCAATTCTGTGTAGATGGTGCTTTTGTCTTACCTTTGCCATGAGCACACCTTGCGATTTTAAGCCATAGTTGCTGTGACTGTCAGAATTTTTAGAGAACACTGCTTCAATGTTGCAATAAATACTATTTATTTTCTCTTTTTTTTTGAGATGTTAAATTAGAAGTTACGTTGTGATTAAGGACTTGGAATTAAAATGTGTCTAAAACTCACAGATGCCTTTTTTTTTTTTAAGGTGTATATGATATTGTGAATAACCTTGGTTCACTGGTGGCCAGGTTTATCTTTTTGCCTATTGAGGAGAGCTTTTATGTATTTTTTGCTAAAGTGTTGGAAAGAGGGAAGACTGTAAAGGATCAGAAGCAGGTGTGTTTATTTTGGATTAATTACATGTCAAATGTTTGATTTTTGTTACAGATAAGTTGCATCACAGAATATGACAGAAATGTGTGTTTAAATTTGAGTATTGAGTAAAATTGAAAAGTGGAGAATAAAAGTGTTGAGTGAGACTGGACCAAAAAGAGGAGAGAATAACTAAAATGCTAATGAAATAGAAATTAAAACATGCAGTGGCATATTGCTGCCTTGCATCAATGAAGTTAACATCAGCTGCTCCAAACAGTGTGATGGAAAGCCTCTTCTACTGTGTATTTCCAGATATAGCAAGCTATTATTTAAATCATGAAATCTATTAAATAGAATACATGGAAGTACTTTATTTACTTAACATATCAATAGCTGTTAAATAGTGTTTCTGAAGAGTGCAGGTTTGGGAAGAAAAGAATTGGATTTTTCTTGTGTGTTTGAATTATATGAGGAGGATTAATGAGTAAGAGCTTTGTTCCACTGAGTAATATTCTTGATCACTCATGAAGGTCAGCCTGTAGCAGTCCTGCTAATTGCCCATCAGCACACAATTAAATCCTGTGCTTCAGGTCCTTGGTGGGCTAAGGGAGGTGTCTGTGTGTGTATATTTTACATTAAATCTACCTGGTGTGTGGAACTGGAAAAATGATAGAACAATAAATGTGTAAAAAACGTTGCCAAGTTAAGAGCTCGTGTGTGGACAACTCAATAACAAAGGATAAGTTTCACACCTTTTTACATAATGCAAACGGATTTCTTTCTGTGAAGTGGCATTTCTGCACAAAGGTGGCTGCTATTGCATTGATTCTGGTTCATGTAATTTGCTACATTTGTTTTTCAGGATGATGTTGCTATGGCTGCAAATGTATTGGAATCGCTGCTGAAACTCGTGCTCCTGATTGGCCTCACCATCACTGTTTTTGGCTATGCCTATTCTCAGCTGGCTCTGGATATTTATGGAGGCTCAATGCTCAGTTCTGGAACAGGTAAAGATTTATAGACCTGGAAAAAAAACACCACTCTTTAAAAAAAAAAACCTACAGCTTTTATGAATTTTTCATAAATCAACAGTTTGAGCTTTTTTTCTGTGAAACTGCTATTGAAATCTGTGACACAGCTCATCAGAATCCTTTGCCTTGTTTATTTGTGTTCTTGTCAAGATATCTAGACAGAAAACTTGTTCAAATGAACTTAAGTTTTTTCTATTAGTATTAACACTTCAACTTTAGTCTCTTAGTATCACTGACTGTAAAAACAAAGTGATTTGATAAAATAAATCATTACCTATTTGTCTTTCTAATGTGTTCTTTAGGTCCAGATCTCCTCCGGTGTTACTCGTTGTACGTCCTGTTTCTTGCTGTCAATGGAGTAACAGAATGTTTTACATTTGCCTTGATGTGCAAAGAAGAGGTGGACAGGTAGGGAAACAGCATCTCCAAAATATTCCTGTAAATGTATTTGTGCTGACCTTATAAAGGGATTGGTGCTTATGAAATTGGCATAATAATACCCCGCCCCACAGAAAAGCAATTCCGTGCTAGGCTCTGTTCATTTAGATTTAGATGTAGAAGCTTTAGCAAAAGTTGAAAGGTTTGGGTAAAAGGGTCAGAAACTAAAAAGAAAATATTGTTAATTTAGCTTTTGGTACATCACTAACTGGGAAAGTAATTGAAATGTATGTTTTCTGCACAGATGAGCTCGAAGTTATACTTTTTAAGACAATCATTTGACTCATTAGAAGTTTGCAACTATTAACATTTTTCATATACAGGTATTGGATGTATACTTAGGAATGATCTGAGCTGTATGACTGAATTCAGTGGTTTACTACTTTGTAGGAAGTTGGAGTGAGTGACCTCCTGAGAGCCCTTCCAGCCTGGATTATTTCCTGGTTCTGTGTTTAGGCTGTCCCTGATGTGGCCCTTTCAAATTAATTTCAGTGAGGTCTATTTTCCATTATTGAAGTGGGAACTTTTTTGATTTAGCAAGGGCTGCTTTCACAACCACTTTAAAATGTGCACTAGTTTTTCAAGTCACTGTTTATAACAGAGACTAAATAAAGTGTCGAGTTGTTCTTGAACATTCATTTTCTTTACTATATTCCTAACATGAAATAGCAAAAAATGCTCAGTCTTTTACTTTGCTAATAATTATTGAATATAATTTTCTGAAATGAGTGCACAACTGATAAGTGTAATAGAATTTTGTTCGCATAATGTAGTTCCTGGTTTAATTTGGTTGATGTATTTTCTATTCTTTCAAATAATTTTTTTATAATCTAATTTCTCAATTTTATTTTCACTAGAAGATTGAGAAGTTTTGTTACTCATGTTAGAAAACAGAAAATCATTAGTAAATGAATGCTGTAACTGCATGCATAGTTAAATAATTTCTCTTTTTTTTTTCCCCGAGGTACAATTTTGTTATGCTGGCCTTGTCTTTCATATTTCTGTGCATCTCTTATTTCCTGACCCACTGGTATGGCAGTGTGGGCTTTATCCTTGCCAACTGTTTCAACATGGGCATCAGAATCTCTCACAGCACCCACTACATCCATGACTACTTCAGAGAAAGCACCCACAGACCCCTCACAGGCCTGCTGCCCTCACCAGCTCTGCTGCTGGTTTACATCGTCAGTGCAGGGGTCACTGCTTTCTCAGAGGTGAGCTGCTTCTTCCTCTCTGCTCTCACTGGCAATGCTGCTTTCTGTCCACAGAAAGAGGAATTCCTTCAGGAAAAAAGGCATTTGAGGGTGGGCTGGGAGATGTGCATTACAGAAAGGCCGGATATATTGTTAAGAGATTCTTTGTATCAAAGTTCTCTGCCACCTGTACAAGATGAATCTGACAAGTAAAATAAAATTTAACACGTTTCTGCTGTATGTAGATAATCCATGTCCTTAGCTGTTAATAACTGAAATTTTGCAGTGACATCAAGAAACTGGTCTTAAAAATTCTGTACTGAAAAGAACTAATAACTAAAACTAGAAAAGAAACAAAAATTGCTGAGAGCATGTTTAACACATTTACTCAGTACAAGATGGTAGTTGTGCAGGCTGATTATTAAGGGGATCGTGGCTTTTCAATGTACAAAAATTTGACAACTTGAAAATCCATTTTTCCTGAGAACAGAGAGTTTTATATTTTGGAATGAGGGTTTTCCAGTTTAGTTAGAAAATAGCCTGATACGTTGCTGAACAGAAGCAGACTTGCCTGATAGCAGCAGCAAAGTTTTGTGTCATCTCTATTAACACAATTCTGCAGGCCAGATAACAGCAGCTTCCTCACTTACCAGATATCTACTGAATGGTTATTTTTTCTTGACAGAACTTTCTTAAGAAAGCAAATGTTGTGACTCCTAAGGATGATTTATTGTAGGGACAGTGCATGTGGCAAAACCGTGCTTGGCTTTGTGGTGATGGTGACGTGTTGGACAGAAGTGTTGGACTTTGTTTCTTGTTGAGACAGTGAAGGCACTTTGTGATGACTGGTTTTCCTGCTCTCACCTGTTTTCTTTGTTGTAGGTGTTGTTCTGCTGTGACAAGGGCTGGATGGCCAGGCTGATCCACGTCAGCACGGGCGCCCTGTGCCTTGCAGCAACCCTGGTTACGATGTTCTGCACAGAGACCAAGCTCATGCACTTTGTCAGGAGCCAGTTCCTCTCCCGCTATTTGAAGAAAGGAACATGACCTGCTCCTGTGCAGAACAGTTCTTGTACATGCTTGCAGTAAAGGGCTGGGTTTTTTCCACAAGATCTGTCTGGAAAAAAGGTTTCCACATGTGTTTGGAAGTGCTGATAATGGAGTGGCAATGTAGACAATTGCCAGATTAATATTTTGTCTTCTGAGCTGGTCAGTACAACAAAAGAGAGGTGAATTATTTTCTCTTTTTGCACCATTCTCTTCTAAGCTTTTCTTCAAACAGCCACTAAAGATCTAAGCTGCACCCTCTGACATAACCTGGTTGGCAGACTGCATGTAGAGAGCTCCCCTTCCTGCCACCAGGCACTGTGGGAAGGCCTGATGTGGTTCAGAAGGCCTTTATTTGGCATGGGTGCTGCTTAACGGGAGAAAATGGTCAGGGAAAAAAAAACCCAAAACAAACCACAACAATAAATGCCATAAAAATACCCAGAAGCTGAGGAGAACCTCAGAGCAAGGACCAACACCATTGTGAGTGCTGAGGAGCAGAACACAGTGTGGTGCAGAGAGATTGAGCTGTCACTGTTTGAAGTGCAAAGCAGGGAACAGAAAATCCTGACGTTTACAAGTAAATTAATGGAATACACAGCATGTGTCCCTGCTGGCTCTGTGAGATTATTTCATTCAGCAGATCCTTCATGTCTGAGGGCATTGATTAACTTGTCAGAAATACTCTGAAGCCTTAGCTGGAAGAGATTTTGAGCATTGTCAGCAGAAGATGTTGAGTACAATCCCTGATGGTGCAGTTTGTAATCACTGGTGGTGCAGTTCATAAGGTTACTCTTAAAACTTCTCACTTTCGTTCCACTGTTTTTTGGGTTTGTCTGAGATTTTAAATGCCAGCATGAACAAACTTGTCTCAATAAAAACTACTTTTTCTGTGCAATTGAATGTTAAATATATTTAATAAGATTTTTTACAAGGAATTATGCATATTGAAGATTTCTTTATTGGATAGTAAATACTTCCTTTTGTTCCAATGTTTTCTTCATATCTTGTTTGTTTACTTGTTCAGTCTTAACCTCTGGATTTTCTGGATTTTTTTTTTTTTTTTTGAATTGTTGGAAATTTGGACGCTCAGAAGTTCTAAATTCCATGTAAAGCTGCTGGTTTGGGTGTACTAATGGTGTATTGTATTGCTGGTCTAAGATCTGAACTGGGCAGTTTCCAAATGTACAAGTGGCAGGTTTATAATGATCAGTGTTCCCTTTGCAATGTTTGGATGGACCGAAAAATGTCAAGGGATGAAAAACGTGTGCTCAGATGTGTGCAGTTGCAAGCTTTTAATTTAATTATGTAGCAACTCTGCAGATCCTCGGACTGCTAAAAAAAAAAATCACTGCAATGGCATTGTGGAGTTCTTCCTGGTGACCTCAGTGCCCAGGTTGAAATGCTTTCTAGTGACAGGGCCTTCAGCTTGTAGTTAGAAATACTTTGCTAACTCTGGTAATCCCCACTTGGAAAACTATTTTGAGAATTTGGTGATTGAGAAATTATCACAGAGAAGCCAAAATGTGACAGTGAAGGGAAAGAAGTGGCCTTGCTCAGCCAAGGGCAGTTGTCTCCACTGCCTGGCTGGAAGGAGTAGATGCAGACTTGCTTATTTTTCTTATGCTGTTCTGAAATCTATCAAAACAAACTACATTATTCTGTCCTCTTAATTTAATTCAGTAGTTCTTTCCCTTTTAAATTTTTCTCTTCTGAGTGGTCCTCCAGCTTTTTTTCTCTTTTCTGTCAGCTGTGGAGTTTGTTCTGAAGTACAGTGTCATATATTGCAGAGGCTTGAAACTTCTTTATTATAAATTGGCAGTGCCTACAACAGTTGCTTTTCCTTTATGTGTTTGTAGTACAAAAAACCAAGACAATTGAACCTATGGACTGTATTTTAGGATTTGTCTTTTTCTGTGTGTCTTTGGGATCCTACTGTGGCAATATCTCAATATGTACTGTGAATTTTTATAACTCCTTGGAATGAGAAATTTTGTACAGCCCTGCACCTGAAGTGCTTTGGAGATGGAAGAGCTTCTCATGCAAAATGAACTTCAAGTCATTCTGCCTTGTCTGCTCTTACAGCCCCAGCTGTACACTGATACTACTTCTGCTACTTGAAATATCCTAAGTAGGATGATGTGAGATCTCCCTCTTCAAATAGTGACCTGTGTAGTCTCATAAATATTTTTTTAACATAAATGCAGTTGAATGCATTTAAAGACAAGTTACATTTTTACACTAATTTGTGTTATTTCACCTTGGAAATATAATTAGTTATATTTCATATTGACAAATCTCTCCTGCGTCTCAAATGTAATTTTATACAAATCAGGAAGACATTTAAGGTGGCTTAATGATTGCTCATTAGTAAATTCCTAATTTATACATCATCAGTGAGCAGCTCAGTGATGGTAGGCTGGTTTTTGTATGTGGGATGCTTTATTTTTAATGTTTTATGTAGCAGGAAACTGCAAGGAGGGACAGGAAGTAGAGACCTATGAAATTGCTGGTTTCTTATTTATCAGTGGGATTCTTAATTTCAGAGCTGTTAATTGCTTTATTGCTAAAGGAGCAAACTCTCAAACTCGGGGACAAAGCTGAGATTGAACTTGACCATGTTTCCCTTTCCTTTTAGCCTTGTTCATCTGTCAAAGGCACAACTCTCTAAAGTGTCATGAACCTGTTTTGCAGTGTTCTGAAATCTTTTAGTTTAAGCCAAAGGTGAACGAAACATTTTCTTTGATGGAAAAGGTTATGATTTCATGCTGTGTGGTATGTTTTTCTTATTTGTTGGTTGAATGACTTTCAAGGTAACACTAAATAAAGTTTATTTCCTTTATGTTTTGTTTTTGTCTTCCACTTGGTGATTATTGGAGTTTTATTTGTATCATTGGTACAACTGATGCTTGAATTTGGTTGGATTTTCTAGGATATTTTATGTATAAATTCAATTATCAGCATAAACATACACACAGAGATAAAATTTACTGTAGTAGTTTTGTAAGAAGTGGCATCATTATAGTCAATTTTTTTCCTCCTTGTTTCTGTCAAATTGTTTGTATGGATCGGAATGGCCAAGTTCCTTTGTTTGCTTTTACAATGCATTGTTGTGATAAAAACTGAAGAAAAGTGGCCAGGAATAAATCTGATACTTAATGAAGTTTTTTAGCTGAATTAGGTTGTGGCTGGCAGTGCTGCTGTTGGGAACTAACCAATTGTTCAACTGTTTGGTTTTTCCCTAGTATTGTAAATATTTTATTTATAAAAAAGTAGGGCGGGGGGAACTCTTTTTTATGCGTAGAAGTTGGGAGTTGAAGCTTTGCCTTTGGTTAATCTGCTTTAGCAAGCACAAAAGGTAATGGGTAAAAGCTTGAATGTTGACCACAATTGAGCACCCATAAAGGGATATTGACTTCTTAGTTCATGTGAAGGATTGTGTGAGTGCCTTGAGGTCAGTCCTGTAATTCCTTGGTTCCTGGATAGTCCTTCTATCTAAACTTTGAAATTATTTTTGTGGACTTAATATTTTTTGACGTTTGAACATCATATTTTTGGATTTTTTGGTGGTTTAATTACCTGATTTTAACGATATTGCCAAAGAGAGAGGATCTGAGGTTTTTCAAACCATATCAGTGCTTCAATAGATCTGCTGAGCTGTAATGGTTTTGTTCAGCACAAAATGCATAATTCATCTGCATTCTGAGGGTGCTGTGAAAACGGAGCTGGTTTTCAACATAAGCTGAACATGAAGTTTGAAGCTGTGCACATGTGATGCACAGCTGGGCCCTGGAAACTGAGCAGGACCTGCTCAAAAGCATGAGCAGCTGGGAATCTAAAGAAAACTGATTGCAAGTGCTTATCTCTTTCACTTTGGATTGCTTCCACGGAAAGATGTGTGTTCTCTCTAGTTTCTGCATCTGAGCTGTACTTCCTGCACCACCTTTCTGGGATCTGGAAGGAGGAGTGAACCCTTTCCAGTGTCTGTCACTGCACATCCCTGTAGTGAGCTCTGTTCATGGACTGTGATGAGTGTGTGCCCCCTGTGCAGCCAAGGCAGGATTTCTGGTAGTTGTGAGGAAAGGTAAAACACCTCTGGGTTTTCCTTTGACAGATTTCCTGGTTGGTTGTGGTAAGTGAGCCTCTGACAGAGCTCTGCCTGTTGGTTTGCTGGTGAGGTTTTGTGAGTCATGGGTAATGTGTTTGACATAATTTATCTCCAAAGTTCTGTGCCATCCCACTGAACTGAGAAAGTGGCAAGGAACGTAACCAAGAGGGCAGGTGTTTTATATCTGTGGCCCATTTAATAAAACTGAAATAATTAAAGCTGTGTCAAGAAGGAAAGAAAACTGAGAGAGATAGCAGTCCTTAAAGACACATCAGGTGGACGAGTAGTTCTAATCCTGCAGTAAACAAGAATCATGTTTTGTTCTTTGTGATACACTTTTGCTTCAAAAAGGGAAAAATGTAACAGAGCTTGGGAGAAGACTGCAAGGTTTAGCTCTTAACATTCTCCAGGAATATTCCAGACTTACGTCCTTGTGGCCTCCTTGGGAGAGAGGAGTATGAAACAGGGCACTGATGCTGTTCTGAAAGGATGTGCTTGTGTCTCTGGAAGCAACTGAGGCACAGTGAGGCACCATGAGAAAGTGCCTTGTCATCACTTGGGACTATCTTCAACTCCTTTTTTTGTTTTGATTCCTGTTTCATTCATATGTTGGCAAACCATTCTTAACCAGCTCCTGTATGTGGGTATGTCCCTTATTTGCTGTAAAAGTCAGCCTATCCAGTCTCCTTGCAAAAATCAGAAGAGCTCTGCCCTGGGCTGGATTGAGGAAGATGTTGGTCAGCTTGCTCAAGGTTGTATTGCAGCCTGTTTGCCAGCCCTGAGAGCACAGAGTAAAGTGGGAGCACATTAAGATTGCACAGAAAAATTTAATTGTGGCTTCTTTTAAGTTCTGGATTCTTGACTTGGCAGTGCTGTTTTCCTAATGGAAGGGGTTTTTGGGAGTAATTTTATAAAACAAGTGCCATAAAGTGCACTCATCTGCCTTCTCTTATTTGTGTAATGATTTTTAGCAGTCTCTCAGTCTGGGTGAGGAGATGTTACAGGATGAGGAAAGGAAAACATGGCTGAGTGCAGTACATGTGCAAGGAACAGAGTGTCCCTCTGGGGAGAGGCCTTTAGTCTGTGAGTTACTTCCCTCTCTGAATGCATTTCTGTCACTGCAGATAAAACTTTTAAGTATGTCTCTGCTCAAGTGCTTCTCTAGGCAACGAGGAGAACCTGTTTGGAAGCATCAGAGTATGCCCATGAAGCTTTACTGGTCAAGTAGGATTTATTGATGCATTGGAAATACAGGCAATAGTGTGTGACAATGTTCTATTTCACTAATAGTCCTCTCATTTGAAGTTTACTGTGTATTAACCTGTGGAAAATGCGGCTTTTTTCTGTGGTTCCTTCAGAATTGTGCTGATCAGTTTTAGTATATTTTTCTTCTCCCTCAGATGACTATTATAAAATAGCTTCACACATGTTCATCTGGGAGCTCTGCAGAAGCACAGGATGAGGATCAGAGAAGTACTGGGGCTTCTCTCAAGTCCTGCTCAGCACAGCCAGGTTGGAGAAGGGCTGAGCAGAGCCTCCCCTGCTCAGAGAGGTAAGTGTCAGGACACGAGGCCTGAGTCTTGGCTGCACAGCTGTGAGCACCTTGCCTCAGATTCCCAAGGAAAAGTTGTGAGAGCTGTAGGAAATAAAGCTGGGCAGGATGAAGAAAACAGTATTGTTTTGTTGAAACAGCAGCTCCAGGATTCAGGATGAAAACTCCCTACAAGTATGCATTCCTGGCTTTCAGTACAGAGTTGGAAGGTTTGTGAGCCCTGAAGGTCCATTTCAGGGAGCTGCAGAGATTCCCTGCCAAACCATCTGCTGGTAGAGATGCTCTGAGTGTTTTGTGTGCTATACTTCATAGCTCTCTAAGTTTCAGTGGTTTTGTGCATCTAAACCAATACATGAGTTATCTTTTTGGAGTTGAATATATCACAGAATCATAGAATAGTTTGGGTTGGGGGGGACCTTTAAAGATCTTCTATTCCAGTGTTCCTGCCATGAGCAGGGACATCATATCCTGCTTGTGGAGTCTATTGGCAGTTGGCCAAAATTGCCTGAATGAAAGAGCTCAGAGGAAGAACTGCAAATTTGTGGAGTGCAGGTGAACCAGGTCTTTTGGTGTGAAAGCCACAATTGAAGCAGAAAAGCAGAATAAAATCAGAAACTGAAAACAAGCACATAATGTTCAGGTTTGGTAACTGGGCACTCAAGGTACTCAGTATTCCACTGGGGCTGACTGCTCCCTAGGAGAGGAGAAAAGGGAATGATTTCTCCTTCCAGAGTAAAATATAGTGATGTAGGTCATTTGAAAGATATTCTGGTGTGGGAGCAGGAAGCTTTCATGGCTGAAGATGCATTGAGGAAGGCTGAAAAGGCATTTGCCATCTGTCAGGGGAGCAGTACATCCAAGGCAATGTTAAGGTTGCTGCAGGATAGGCCTTGAGGTGAGCTGCAACCAATTTGACTTAATCTATTACAGTTAGGAAAAGGAAAATTAGTTTCCATAGGGTAAGAAAAGGTGGACTTGAAAGCAGAGGTTGAATTATTAAAAGAACAGGGTGGAAGTGGAAGAACAGAAGAAAAGTAGTACAGAATGGTGTGTGCTGCAAAAAGCCTGTGTTCAGCATCTGTGATGAAGGACATACAAAAGGCTAGAAAATAAAACCTCCAGCTGTGCAGTTACTTGGTAGAGATAAAAAGCTTAAGCAGCTTCAGGGTTGTAGCTAGAGGCAGAATTGTGGATTGGATCATTCAGCTTCCTGGAGGAGTCTCCTGGTCTTTGAAAAAGCATTGCAGGAAGAGCAAGGTGTGGTTGGATTTGTTGGTGCAGAATTTACCCTAGAGACCTCAGCCCATGGGACTGAAGGGGAGGTTGTTGGTTCAATCCAGATCACTTTGGTGTGGCTATAGCAATATACATGGAAGAGACATTTCCTATCTCTCCACAAGTTTCTTTGTACAAGACAGACCAGATCTCTTTTGCTAACCCATGTGGGCAAAATGGGAGAAATTGCAGGTGGATGCAGACAGGTGAAAACTGCCACTGCCAGAAGCAGCTGTCACACCATGGGAGTGGGAACATGGATCTCTGGTGGGGATCATGGGCCAGGGAGTACAGAGCAGTGAAGCTGTGCTGCAGACTGTGCTTTCCCTGTACCACACCTATTACCTGGAGGAACTCAGAGTGGATATACAGGAGCCCCACAGAGAGCACAGTGCATCTGAGATTTAATGAATTAGGGAGCAGAAATGGAAAATTAGAAGAGTTTTGCACTGATAATGTTTGAATTGCAACCATATGTGCATTTCTTTATACTCACTATTGAAATAGTAGAAAATTTAATGTATCAAATATGGACAATCTTGAATGAGCAAAGAAAGGCAAATGGTAAATATTGGTTATTTGCAGATTTGCTTTCTTTGAATAAAGTGAAGTGTGTATGATGTACAGTAATCTGAGTACATGAAGGAAAAGAATTTAAAGAAAGGAACTGTTCCTCCTGCTTGAGGAGGGGAAACTTCAGCCACTGGAAAAGTAATGAAAGATTCTGGAAAATCACTGTTTCCCAGGAAAGGTGAGTGGTAAAGTACAAACACCATTTGGGGGCATGTGACTCAGTCCCCAAGGATTATTTATATAGGACTAAATTTGTGTGAAAAGGTACCACCATTTGTAAGTGTAGAAAGAGCTTGTGATGCTGTGTATCAGGAATAAATAATAGGATTAAGAATAGACCAAAATACAAAGGCCAGTAGTGGAAAAAGTGCTTTAATTGATTTAGATAGAACTTTGAAAGAGTGAATTAAAAACATAGTAAGTTGGTATCCATTGTTAATTTCTTATGGTTTATTTTACAGTGTGATGCTACCACCATTATTGGCTTGAAGACAAGTAGCTCAGTGTAGTGAGGATGATGTTGACTCCAAGCAAGTGTGTAGCTATAGAGGGATTCCAGAAGAGGTGAATGAAACAGAATGGAAGAGGTTTGAAACAGAGGAATATTAAATAATGACAGTACTTTAGTAAGGAGTTTGGTGAATGGTGGAATTTAATATGTATGTGAACGAAAAATTACCAATAAAATAATGCAATGCAAGTGGGACAGGTAACACGAAAGGAAGTTTGTACAGGTGAGTGTGAGAGCAGCCTTGTGTGTGTGTGTGCTAATCAAAGCTTGCTCCTTCCCTCCCCTTCAGTGTGTATCTGTAGTATTTTCAATGCTAACCATGACTTCAGTTGATAAATACAATCACCATTTATAAAACTGACTGTAAAAGGAATAGCTCTCACTAGGATAAAGAAAAAAATGGTAGAGGCATCTGTAGTCTAGTCACAATATTAAACATCTTAACCATGAAAGGCACTTTTTCTGTACAAGCTATAAGAGTACAGAGCAAAGGCTTCTGTGATGAGTGTGTGCCAAGGAAACATGATGATTCTTGGTAGTTATTGTTCTTTCCTGGCTGTATTAGAACACTACTGTAAGAATTATTTATACTAAATACAAAGTTAGCTGCTTGTTGAAGGGGAAAAGTGGAACCAGTGGGTATTGAGCAATTAGAGAGCAGACATAAGCAGATCATAGTATTATTTGAGCTTTACTGGCTAGAATATTGGCAAAAAAAAAAAAGAGCAAGAACTTTGTGCCTGGATACAATTAATGCCTGACAAAGGTGGGAGGTTTGCTCAGTGAATAGCTTAATCTAATTAAAAAATAATACAAGTCATTACAGCCATACTGTAATTTTTCTTCAGTGATAACCAAGTATTTTTCTGTCATTAGAAATGACAAGCAACAGTGATGACATATGAATTTACAAAGAATGCCACTGCCATGGAGTGTTAACTGAAGACATCCCTTGATTACAAAAAAAGCTTTGTGAATGAAAAAAGTTAAATGAGCCTTACAGTCCAAAACAGAAAACAAGCAGAAATGTAAGTGAAAGCTGCTCATGCAGAACTTGAGCAGTTCCTCTAATCTTTGGCACTGCAATTAATAACAGTTTTGATGAGATATCTCACTTATCAATAAATCACCTGGCCACTAACAGGAATAATTATATCAACATATCAAAACCTTGATGGATTTTTGTGCCATTTGTTGCCATCACAAAGTGCTGATGTTTGTTTGGGTTATGACAGCCTGCTCTGACTGCCAAATGCATTCACCCAGGTAAACGTAAGTGTGTGTGTCAAACAAATCTGTACCTGTGTTAGAAGATCACAGACCAAAGAAAACGTTTCTGTTACTACACAGCAAGCATTAAACATCAGTGGAACCAAGTTTGTACTGATGTGTTCATAAATATTTATTAAAGTAACAGTTCTTGGGGACCATTTCTTATGGAATGCCCAAGGTAGCTTGCAAATTCACCTTTGAAATTATTTGTAAAATTGTATGTTTTGGGGTTTGTTTCCTTACTGTTTACATTGTGGCAGGGTGCACAGGATCTTGATGACTGTGACAATTTATACAAAGTCAGGATGAGATAAAGGGATTGTGATAACCTTTGGCCAAGGGAGTGGTGCCCTGCTGCTCCTGATGGGCAGCAGGTGCACTGGCTATATGTCAAAATGTGCTGTTCCTTGGGATATGTATGTGGAGTATTAACTTCTTTCTTTTTTAGAAGATCACTTGAGAGATTTTATTGAGTTAATCTGCTGAACAGTATTGTTTTTGTCAAATCAAGACTGATTTTTATAAAATGCTTCAGGTTTCTTAATTTCTGCATGTCCTTACCCCTCCCCCTCCTGGCTGTCTCCACAGTGGTGCACTCTGGTTCTTTTATGCCCTGACTGCCAAGCATTGCTAACATCATCTTGGCCAAAAGAATAACAAAAGGAATTGCCCCCCTCCATGTTGTGTGTCCTTGTTCCCCTCTTTGCTCTCTCTTGGTGCCATCTATGTTTTCCTTCTTGTGCCTTTGCTGTAGCAGCCAGGGGACCCTAAGGAGATACTTTTTGTATGTTTAACTGTGAAATGTTTGCATGCGTGTTCCGGTTGATCCTTCAGCTCAGTCCTGTACTATTTGAGCAAACTCCATGTGTAGCATTTCAGAAAAGGTTCAGACACTATCAGTTACTTCACTACATAATTCTGGGTTTAAATGTTTATGTTCAAGGTAAGAACATGTTCATCTGATCACAGCAAATTAAAGACACGTCTCAATTATTTCAAAAATACCTCTCTATTTAGGGCATGAATTTAAGTTCTTAAATTTTAGGAATCATCTGTTGCTAAAGTAAAGCCTGGGAGAAAAAATAAAGGATCAAAGCCATTTGTTATGCAAATATAATTTTCCAATAGTAAATGGATTCTGTCACCTGAATTGAAATATACTAAACTGAAACTAATTCCCTGATTACTCTTAACAGTTTATTAAGGGTTCTGACTGATTATTTGGAATTTTTTTCCCCTGCCGCTGTGAATTAGATGAAAAAATACTGCAGCTGGACATAACGTTGTTTTGTCACTAGGAAATTCACTGCTGGCATTGAATTCAGCCTGGAAAAGCAAAGAGGTCATGACACAACATCTGTTTTGTGGAGAGCATAGTTATTACCACCAGTAATACTGCAAACACTGGAGTGGAAAAAATAACTCCAGACCAAAGATGCTGCAAAGTTGCCTTTTTGACCATTGTTTTATGGACTGTGTTAGCTGGATTTCCCCTCACACGTGTGTTTGGAAGGTAAGTTTGAACAAAATGCTCGTGCTGCTCAAACATAAGGTGGAGCTGTTTGTTTGTGATAGAAATTCTACCTCATCTCCTCCACATCTTCCTCATTTTTTCCCCCTCCTTACCACATTTTCAGTGTTGCCAGTGGTTTTACAGGCAGTGTGTTGGAGGCATGTGGCTGAGGTTTGTTAAACTCCTGTAACGATTTACATTTGCTCTTAGGTTTCATTTTTAGCTAACACAATCCATATGAGATGTTAGGGGATCTCACCCTGCACTTGGCTGTGGTTAATCCTCCTCACTATATTGCTAATCTGAACTGACTTGGATTCCCATACCATTCTCCCTTAGGCTGGTTGTAGCTGGGGTAGCTTCTTTTCCTCTTCCTTGGGGTGATGGCCTTTGTGTGTCAGTGACAAAGATAATTTAAGGTACAGAAATATTAAGTATTTTTTGTTCCACTTCATGTCGTCATTTCTGTATTTTTACTAATAATTTCAAGTTGGAGTTTCTAATGAACATTTTCTGAGGGCAGGAAATGTTGTGACTTTCCTGGAAGCAAGTTTCAGAGTTAAGACTGAATGTTTTACAATGGCTGCACTGGCACCTGTGAGTGTTCTCTGAGCTACTGACCCTACAGGAAGTATCACAGTGTTGTATTTCTGTGCTTTGGAGGAATGATTGGAAGTATGGATGCAGTGCTCCAGGTGACAGTCAGAGCCTGCAGCTGCAGGCAGCTTCCAGGAATGAGCACCCTTCCCCTGTGCCTGTAAAACCTCTCTTTTCCCTGGTTTGTTTTACCTTTGCTGCTGCTTTCTCCAGGTCCTGACTTGCAGAGATTCAGACTCTTACCCTTCTTGCTAAAAGCCAGCTCCTCAATCCTTCCCTTATCTGGCTCACTTGAAAGTCTCAGTTGTGGATTCAAAGCTTCTCTGTGAACTGCATGTGTCTGTGATTTAAATGGGAGATAGCCAGCAGCTCCAAATGTGAAATTCACTTTCTCTGTATAGCAGATGGTGTTATACAGTCCTGAGAAAAACCCATCACACACACACACAAAACAAACTGTGGCAACCCTGTGGGGTAATGGAGGTTTCTTTACCCTCAGGTTTTGCAAACACTCTAGGTGTTGAGTCATCTTCTATCAGTGCACTTAGAAATAGCCCCTCCTAAGTTCACCTCCAGCCAGTGCGACAAAACCCCTTTTATGAGGTCATTCTTCTCTCTCATTCAGTTCTGTAATGGAAAGGTTGACTCACCAACCCCAGCCGTGGAGAGGTAGATAGGGTATCTACAGTGTCATTTCACTTTTTCAGCCCTGTTATGCCACATATTAGTCAGAGTTCATTTATTTCATTAGTTTACTTTGTAAAGCAATTACATAACTGTTACCACAATAGGACTAGAATGGTGTTTTACATTTACTAAAATAACTTGGCAATTAATTTCAAATGATCTCTGTGCAGTAATCTCCTACATATAATAGAATTATTTAAATGTCTATGAACATTTTACATGCTGTATTAGAGTGAGTTAGATCAATCAAAAATTAATTGCATCCAAGGCATCAGTATAGCCTTCTGGGATCAGCTGAATGCCAGTATGTCACAATAAAGTCATAATAATTGATGTAGCATTGAGTCGTGCCTTTGCTTCTCCCTTATAATAGCAATTTTATTAGCTGAGCAGGCTAGGTGGAAAAATGAAAAGAAAAGAGAAATGAAAGTAAGTTAAATACCAGCTAGTGGCCATTAACTTTGATTTAATTCTGTGCTTATGTGGTTTATCATCCTGACGCTTTCTGTATGCTTAAAAAAGCTTCTTTTGCACAATTGCACTTCTCCTGTGCTTCCTATTTATATATATATGTAGAGAAAAATGTAGTATATGACTGAGCATTCAATTCAAGCTGTCAACCCAAAATATTTCTTCTGATCTTTTATTTGATGACTTGGGCAGTTAACATGAAAGGCATCTGTCCTGGTAACTGTTTGGTTTTTCCTGGGCTTCTTTCTTTCTCAAGGTGTGACTTTTGGATCATTTATGTTGTAGAAGTAGACTGCAGATATCAAAATATTTAATAATTCCTCTTCTCACTAGCAGATTTCTTCTGTTTAATTTTTTTTTTAAATTCATAAACCATGACTGTTGCTGTATCAGAACTACTGATAGAGTAGTTGAGTAGTTCAGCAGAACTACTGAAGAGCTCTTGAACTGACTTAATTCTTTGGCTTCTTTGTCTATGGGTGTTGGGGAACAAAGAAATTCTTTAACTTCAAATTCAACTACCAACTTTTTTATGTTTTCAGAGAAAAACAGTATGAACTAGACAGAAGCTTGTTTTCTTTATTAGAAAAGCCACATTGGCAGTCATCAGATATAGAAAGACAGCGAGTAAGAAGGTGAGCAGGGGTGGTGAGGGACAAAATTGAGCAAGAAAACCACACTGTTGCCTTGGGCTAAGGGGAGGTGGTGGTAGCTGTTGTTTTGTCTTGTTTTATTGCACAGGCACCTGAAAAGAGATGGTGAAAATAGGTAAACACACTCAGCTTGGTAGAGATGTAGGTGGGTATTCAGATGGGAAAAACATTCAAACATGAGATGGAAATCCAGGTCTGCAAAATTCTGAGATGTCAGGCTTCATGAGTAATGCAAGAAAGTGATATAAGAGTCTGGAAGATACATTAGTGCCTGAGAGCTGGCAGAGGGAGCAGTGGAAATTAACATAGGACTGGAAGAAATCTTGTGAGTCCAGGTAAAGTGACTTTTTCCCTGTGATTTTGCCTGTGTTAGAAATGCTTTTGTATCTTGTTCTCTTTAGTGCTTCATCTACCAAATCTTTTTTCCTTGGTTCATCTTACTGCTGCATTCTTAAAAGCAAGAGCAGAATCAAACCTGCAAAGCTGTGGTGCTTGTGGACAGGCAGGAAAACTGAGTGTTCCCTCTGAGTGAGCCCCAGATTTACTGGATTTGGTTTGTTGATGGTGAAAGGTTGAAGACAAATGTGAAAGTCTTTGGACTTTGTTCACAAGAACTGCTCAGATCCTGATAGATCTATTTAAAAGCACCTGAATTTCAGCAGAGAAACTGTTATCAACTCATTCCTGGAGGGCAAAGCCAAGGCAGTAAGTGGAGAGGTGGTGTGACTCTAAGTGATTGAACTATTGCAGTATGTGGGTGGCTTTGCAGATAAAGCAACTAGAACTTGACCTCTGTTCAGGGCATTTCATCACTACAGAGCTGACAAAATTACATTATCAGAAAAGTGGGTGAAGCATGGAAGAGGGCTGAGGAGGAAAAAAAGCTTTGAAAGTTCAGTTTGATTTGTGAAAACAGCTGAACTAAAGGCAGTCCTGGCACCAGCTCGGCTGTCAGTGGGCTGGGTTCATCCTGCTTTTCAGGCACCTGATGTGCTTGAGCTGGGCTGAGACCTGTGCACCTGCAAGCAACTTGCTACTTAGCCTAATTTTAACACAGGCTCTGGAATGCCCACCTCTATTGGAGGTGCTTAGCCTGCAATGTGCTTAGATTTGCCCTGCAGTTGGTGGCACAGTGACAGGTGATGGTACAGACAGATATTTGCAAAATATATGCAAGAATGGGAAGGGATTGTGACTGTGGGAATCTGAAAGGCAGGAAAAAGGAGGAAGAGGTGAGATAGATCAGCATTGTATGGTTTGCATATGGTAAAAACAGAGCAGTTGGCAGGAATTTTTCCTTAACTATAACTTTGTAATTTGTTCCTCATTTAAATTTATCTAGAACAGATATCTCTGTGGAAGTGACAGTAAAGCCCTCATGTTTGAGAGGCAGTAAAATTAGCTGACATAAAGATGCAGAACATACTGCAGATTATGTAGCTGCTACTCTATGATGGAAAAAATCTGTTCCCTTTTCCATTTACTGATTATGGATCTTAACATGCTATAAGTATTATCCAAATTTTTTGGATGCTAAAACCCCAATTAAATGGGATGGGGATAATTCACTGGTGTCATAAGGATGTATTGTCTTGGCAGATGTTGCCAGTCAGACTTTCTGATTAAACCTGCCCTTCAGGGCTCCTAAATGGAAATAAAATGCAAAGTTAAGGCATGAGACAAATATTTCTCATAGTCAACAAATCACCTTTCTGATTCTGAGCAGAATTTCCTCTCACTGAGTTTCCTTTTAACCCAAGGACCTGCAAAAAGGCTTTGTGAAGTACTTGGCATCAACAAGTGGCACTGGATACTGAAGAACCAGCTCAGCCTTTTTAATAAAAATCAATGACTCCTAAGAGCAAAAACTGAGCAGCACTTTTGTGTGTGTGTTGTGTGTGTCTGGCTCTCCCTTGGATAAACTGAAATTGAGTTGATCTTTCATGCTTTGAAATTTTGTTGATCTTTCCCTAAATGGAGGCATTTCATTTCTTTAGTAGGGAAGTTGAGGATATCTCCTTGCCTTTTTGTGCATCTCTGGGTCATTGTCACAACTGCTGTTTCAGCACAGTTGAGGAGTTTTAATGCCTTTAACCTGACCACCCTTCATACACTTAATTATTTTCTGTTATTTTCCCCCACCTTCCCTTTCCCCTTCTGTACCTCTCCTTTCCTCTCTCCCTGAGTGCTGCCCTTTCAGTAGTTGGATTGCTTAGCACTGATCCCTGGCATTGCCTTGTTCTCTGGATGTTTCTTTCCCAGGTTCTGGGTCCTGTTGTACAAGATTTTACTGGTTGTATCCTCCAACACAAAAAAGTGAAATTATTTTTGTTAATTAATGCTTGACTTCTTATAGTAATGAAGAGTTTATTAGATTGCTTGTAATTATCTCATTTATTTCTCAGTGTGAAGAGACAATTTTTTTATTTGACTCAAAAATTAATTGTATTTGAGAGATTTAACTAAGCTATTATTTATGACCTTCATTTGTACAAGTATGCTTTGCTCTTTACTGGCAATACCTGTGAGGCTCTGCTTTTTTTTTAAATTTATGTGATCTGATCTATAGTTAGGAAGTACAAAGTGTTTCTTCTCTAGGGTGTGCTTGTGTAAACAATTTTCAGTCAATTAAGAACTTCTCTACAGAATTTTGGTTTTTTTCCTAAAGTTACAGGGAAAACCTGGTGAAATTTTGGGCTCCTGAAATTCACTCTCTGTCAGGAGTGTAAGGTGCAGTCAGGGATCAAGCTGGCATTGGATTTCAGTTGCTTGATGTGGCTTCTGCTCCCCTCCTGAGTATTTCTCTCCCACGTTTTTATGTTGCAAATTAAGGGCTTCTTTGAGAGAATCAGGAGTTCTGAGAACACTCCAAAAATACAGCTTCCTACTGGAGCATTCAATTTTTGTATTTCTATAAATAGATTTGTGAATAAGACTCCCTTAATGTTTTTGTCTTACTGGAACTGAAAAAAAAAGTGTTTTTCAAATGAGGATTACTGGGAAATATCTCCATGTGAGCCCATTTATCTGCTTCCTGTAATCATGGGTTACATTACTGCACATAATGCTCATATGCCTGAAGCAATGCCATATTACAGTGGCAAAAATAATAGCAATGTCATTTTAATAGTTATATGGAGTTATTTCCCATAACAGAGAGGTTATTCTTACCTTAGGTGGTTTTTTTTGTTTCCTGTGGTTCTCCAGGGCAGAACTTTTGTGATGTTCTTAGAGATGGGTGTTGTTTTCATGTTTTAAAGCTGTTCATATCATGTACTCAAAATGCTGCCTTAGTTTTTAACTCGTTCTGTCAGTCTTTTATTTATTTTCTACAGCTGAAAAATAAAGCACCACTACAAATTTAATTATAATAATTCTGTGGGTTTGACTGTTGTTTTGGGGTTTTGTGGCTGTTACTGAAGAACCTAGTAGGAAGGAAATATTACCGGTGTCTAATGAATGAGGCTGCTTTCTTCATCTGCAATAATATTTTCATGCTTCTCCAAGTATTTCTTCATTTACATTTCTTTTCAAGGTGCTTTAAAGACGTTCTGACTTTCTTATTTTTGGTATGGATCTTTTTATTCAAATTAATTAAGTAGCAATAACTTTTGGCAACTTCAGAGAGAACAGAGACCTCTTGGGCTGGAGCCTGGAAACTTCCAGTCTCTACCAATTCTGTGGTGTGAAGATCTTAGCTGAGACTTGGTGCTTTTAAGCAGCGTCATTTCATGCAAGGCATCACTATTTGGCATCTATTTTTACTTTCTGAGAGATATTCAGTGATGAGCTTTCCCCTTGTGGGAGGAGCAATGCCATGAGGCCTTCTGTAGTTACAGCACTCTGAGTTTCCAGCGTTGGTGGAGTGGGAGAGGAAGAGGGAACCCAATTGCATTGCACTCCTGTATTCTGCCAAAAGATGGAGTAAATGATCTACTTAACAGCCTGTGCTGCTAATTGATTTTCTAGGCAACTAGGAACTTTTCCACAAGGAAGGAAGGTTTTCTGTTGCCTTAAACGTTTAAAGATTCATACTTCTCATAATATGTGCTAAATGTAATGAGGCAGCTCTTCTTAATGAATTGACCAAATTGGTTGGTAACAGATGGGTTGATGACAAATGGGTGAATTAGTAGTCTTATCTAATCAGTTTTTATTTCCATTATTTTGTCTACTTATGTGTGAAAGGGTTATTTTAAAACAATCCTTTCACCTCTTGCAGAGAAAAGTATCCGTGTTATTGGTCAAAGCAGTCCCTTCTACAAATATAGGGATCCTCATCAAATCAAACTAAAAATAGTATTGGCATGCCATAATTACAAGTGGAAAAGCTGGCATTTTCAGTGATGCAAGCTTATTTTAGACAGTTGCTATGGAACACTAAATTTCTTTGGCAAATAAACCCATGTGCTCTAAGTGTAGCTGGGTATATATTGGGTTTTTTTCTGCAGATTTTTACTCTCCGTGCTCAAATTACCTGTTGGATTCTAGTGATTGAGCTTATGGCATCAATTACACTAGCATGAAAGCAATAGGCTTTGTTATTTTCCTGTACCTTTGTCACTGTATTCACCTCAATCAGTGTCTGCCTTTGTGCCAAAGGACTCTGTCTAATCAACACTATTACTAACCCCTCGAGTTAGGGGCTGCCAATCTGAACCACTGAATAAGAAGTGCTGGGAAGACTAATAAGGATAAGTTGAAGGAGGCTGAAATCACAGGAGACAGACTGTGCAATTTAGATTCATCAGGTGAATGAACTACAGACGTGTATTGTTGGTAAAACTGCTCCCAGAGTGGCCTTTTTAACCTGGTAACACCATGGTGATTTTCCAAAGGTGCAGCATGGTGAGCTGCTGTTTTTACAGCAGTCCTTAGTACATGTGTTGCATCTAATGTCTTGTGTCTTCCATTGTTTAGACTTTATTTTCCCCCAACAACCTCATTTATTTGTAGAAATCTCACCTGTGGAAGCGGTCTCATTTGACTGCTTCCAGAAATTCCCTTTTTCGGTCCTGACTTTGTAGCTCTTCAGAGAATTGAAAGATGGAGGACTACTTTTAACTTTGAACATTTCCAGTAATGCAGATTTTCCCCTTTAAATGTCAGTAACTTGCAGCATTAGAACAAAAGTGAAATGCCTGGTAGGTGGCATAAATGGGGCAGAGAGGTGAAATTACTTATTTGGATGTACTTGGAAGTCTGTGTCAGAATGCAGTCCAGAGAAGAGTTTAGAATTTGTATCTATTTCAAGTTATAGATGATTCTGGTATCACCCTCCTGATATGAAATTTTAAACATCACCCCTTGATTCCCTCATCTCCTCCAAAAAACCCCCACAAAATAAGCACTTAATAGATGACAATGTGAAATGCAATGTGGGAAGGTGAAGGAATAACGTGACCAAATTGGAAGGTCGTTTTCATGATTCAATGAATTTTGTACATTTTGGCTATTACAAACACTGGCAGCTCTAATTGTGTCTTACAAGACTTGATTCAGCTTTCAAGTGCATTTATATAACTTTCACCCATTATTGTAAAAAAATGCAAGATATTCTAGCTAGATCACAGGTTCATATTAAGAATGCTCATACTGAGAGGATGAGGAGGAGAAAAGCTTTGATTTGACACATGGAGATGAGTTTTTCCTGAAATTGAGTCCTTTGCAGTTCCATATTTGCATATTTCACTGTTCTCAAAATAAAAAGGACTCTTGGGCTTGCAGCAGTTTGTATTTGAAATACTCTGACTTTGTTGCCTGTTCTATATAAGGCATAACTATCTGGAAGAACAAACTTAAATGTTAATCAATTCAACTGCTTTATCCATCCTATATGTATTCATTTTAGGAGAATTGGAAGGTGAAGGGAAAGGGAGTTAAGGGAGGAAAAGAAAGGCTTTGTGCTAGAAGTAGATTTTTCTCTTCAGGTCAAAGCACTATTTCAGAGGCAGTCAATGTGTATAATGCACAGGTTTGCTCCTCCATTGCTTAAAAAATATCAGTAAATAATCTAAACTCTGGTACTGTTGAGGGGGGCACAGCAAAGTAAATTTAAGTTTACAGGACCCAAAGCCAGCCATTTGTGACCTGGAGCACATTGTGAAGAGTGGTTGCCAATCCTGTGGTGCTGTGAGGCTGGCCTGGAGTTAACTCTGATTGCCACTGCCTTGTGCATTTGGGATGTTGTGCTGCATGGGAGAGGTCTGCCAGTGTGGAGATGACCAATGTAATATTTGCAACTTTAAGGTCCCAGGTACTGGAGGTGTTGAAAATGTGTTTTTCCCCTGACATCCCCAATGGTTCCATTTAAACAGTGGGAAGCAGATTTAATACACTGAGGTAGACCAGAGTATGGGAAAATCTCTCTGAAACCCCATTGTTTTACTTCTGCTTTGTGCTTGTTTAAGCTGTGCTGGGAGCTCTCTACAAGCTCTGTACATCATTTCATCTGTGGTGGGATGCAGGGATGCTGCTGAAATGCTCCCTCTGGAAATGGGCACTGTGCAAGAAGCAAGTACCTGTGGTTTCTGCTTGTGTGGGCACAAGGACTTGATTTAAAAGTTACCTGTGGCTGTCTTGGTGGTACAGACAAAAAAGGAGTGGTCTCACTTCAGTAGTTGTTTACACCACACACATAAAATGTTCATATCTTCACATGTGCTGGCACAAGGCACTAGGCAATGATAAGACTGTTGGTATAAATATCTTTCTTTTGAAGCATTTTAATGCCCCTAAGTAAATTGACTTGAAATACAGGATTAGTCTGCAGTCTGAGCACTCAGAAGTTAGTTAGATGCTCAAATTAAAGGCATTCTCTGACCTCTTCACAGAGGAAGTTGCAAGCTGCAAGTATAAGTCTCTTGGTTTTAGTTTGATTTCTGGAAGTCCTTTTCTTTGAGCTGCTGAGAACATGCAGAGTCATGCCATAATTTTGGTTCTAGAGTGTGTTAAAGGGGTTGTTTCATCTTTCACTGTAGCATAAATGTACTGCTGAAAAGAAGCACTAAGTGGTGTAATCATACACACCTTGATTATATGCTGGGTTTATTTGATCATGCACTTATTGAAGTAACAAAACTGTCTTTGAATTAAAGTGGATTTGAACTTTAAAATAAGTTCTGTCTAAAATCCTATGTGATTATATATATGTGTCTTAGAGATTAAAAAGTTACCCTGTTGGTGTACTGCTTTTTAAAGCAGTATTGCAATGTTGACAGTGCAGTTTAAATTGAGGTATGCATTTGTGGCAAGGTTGAGTGAGCTCCCACATCTGTCTTTTTAACCTAAAATATTGACAGTAATGTAATCAAAGTTCTGACTTTTTATAGAAGGTTTCCTGAGGCTGTCTGTCAGAAACATATTAAAGCTGAAAAAGAAACAAACCCATACTCTGCTAAGGCTGACTTAAATGATTGAAGAAAGTCCAGATCTCCACTGAATCTCTCTCTTATTCTTGACATGAGACTAGCACAGATTTTGTGAGCTTTTCCACCTTTCTTTCCATGTGCTTATTTTTCAGCATTTTTAGAGAAGAATGTACTGAAAGACCCTAGAGCTGTTAATGGCTTTTTTCCACCCCTCTCTTTCTCTGTGTTCTGTTTAAAACCATCCATTGGGGCTATTCCTGCCAGGGCCTTTTCTACTTAAATCTTTAATATTCCTAATGTAAAGACCCACTTTTCCTAATGAACTGACTTTTTAAACATATGAATTTGTTTGAAAAAATTCAAAAGGAGCAATCTGAAGGTTTTTTTAAAAGTATATTACCTTAATTCCTAGCTACAGTGTGTACTTAATGATGGGACCCGGGGCACTGATGCACATCTTCCCCTTAGCTGACCCGTGACCCTTCATGTGCTACTTTTAGTCTAGCCTAGAATATACATTTTAACCTCCAAAGTGTCTGATATGCTAATCACAGAAAATTGTGCTTTTAAGAAATTGTGATTTTAAGAAAATTCTTCTAAGTTTCTGTCAAATTTTTTAGGGAGAAGACTCCATTTGCAGGAGTGTCTGTAAATAAATAATAAATGTTTATAAATAGCCTTCTATTTGCTCAGTTGTGGCTTCTAATTTAAAAGATATTTCTTGCTGAAAGCCATCTTATGGTTGGTTGCTCAAACTAATTGCAGAATGTGCTTTTTTAAAAAAAATACATCCAGTGGGGTGGCTTCTTCTTCATATGGCCCTGACTTGTTCCTCATGACATCTCAAATACACAAAAAGGAGTGTCCATTCCAGTCACATGCAAAGTTCTCAGAGGTACCTTGTGTTAATGTCTCAGGTTTGTGAATGTAGGACTGGATACTGACTGTTCCCAAATAATTATAACTCTCCACTGTGTTCTTTATGTTAAAATAGAAGTTAGTTGATTTGCCATGAATACACCAACTGTGCTCAACCTTCTTCCTACCTGTCCTGCAAATGCTTAGGGCTTGCTAGTCTGTTCTCTGTCTTGAGATCATCCCACATTCCCCTGCAGAAAAGGGAAGCTGAATTGGTAGAGAATTACTTTCTTTCAGAGCAGTTATTTAGCCCAGATGTTTCAGGAGGGGGGAGAATTCAAGGAGTGTTCAGTGACCTTCAGGCTCACCCTGCCCTGTGGTTTAGTGTTGGCAGAACGGTCTGTGCTTCCAGTGGGGCCTGCCTGGTAACAGCCCAGAGATGACACTGCCATCCCAGTTTCCTGTGTGTGGCATTTTTGGACAGTTGTTCTCCTGCAGGTGGAATGTTTTATCTGTGTCAGGAACGTTCCATATGTGTAGCTGAAGAGGAGTTTTTTGTTTACCTTTACTCCCTGGCCCATTACCCTGATTTCTTTCCTCTGCACACATGAAGGGATTTTCTCATGTCCTACTTGTGCTGGACATAGGCCAAGGGGCATTCACAGCCTCGAGACCCTGCTGTGGGAAGTAGTGGTGCTGCAGAGTGTGAAAACAAAATCCTTGACCCAGCAGAGCTTACAGCCCACTGAGGGGCACCATGTGGAGACAAAGGATGGGACATGATGCTCAGCTGGGTGAGGTGAAAGTGATGTTCAAGGCAAAGCAGCAGGGCAGTGGTGGAAGCAGAAATGAATCACAAGTTGTCTGAATCACAGGTTTTGTTGCTCTGTATCCTTGCCTTCAATGTAGGTAACCCAACTTGACCGAATCAAAGCACCAACTCCAGAAGAAAAGAACCTTTTCCCTTTGTTGGGAAGTTATGTGCCTGCTATAATGAGAGTAATATTTGCTATTAAATACAAAAATAAAGTTATAATACTCATTCTACCACTTTTTTTAGGAGTTAGTAAACAAATATTTGTTCTGTTGCATTAGTTTCTCTGACTATAAGGTAGTGACATTGGACCACCTGGCTGTGGTCACTTTTGTTTTGTAGGCAGATTGTTACTTTGAGTTTATTTGATTTCATTGGAAGATAATAGAAATGATATATAAATGGCATAAACAAGATGTTATTAGTTTCTAACAATATCTCCTGTAGACTCCTGTGGTGTCAAAGCTACTGGTACTATTTCTGGCTCTAGAGCTGAAGTAAGGCTGAGAACATGTTTGTTGCTTCAGTGTTAATCCTGGAAAAGTAGTCATAATTCAACAGCAGCATTTTTCTATATATTAAAAAAGCAATAAATACAAATAAAACATGGAATGTTATTAGTACTTGGTAGGAGGAAAACTCTTATGGGGAAAACCATAAACCCTGAAGCTGATGGGCTATTTTCTCCTAGGTTTAGTTCTCTAATATTTCTGGACTGAGGTAAACTTTCTTGCTCTTACCTTTACTGTTCTGTTTTCATTATAGTTAATATCTTAATCTGCTTTCCTAAAACTAGAGGAAACCATTACAGCTCCTTTGTGCACATTGGTTCTCTGGGAGTTGGTGGCTGTTGGTGATTTAGAGTTGGGCAGGGTCTGCTGAGTAATTTTCTTCTTACTCTTCTAGTGGTGCAAAGGATAAAAACAACATTCTGTTATGAAGATTGTTGAAAATTGTGTTGTCTGGGATTGTTTTCTGATTTCCTGTAAACTCCTCAGAATATCCTGTAGTGCGTCATGTGAGTTAAGTCCCTTGCAGAATGCAATTCCCACATGTTGTGAAGTGAGTTGTAGTGTGCTTTTTTGGCCCAGTATAGCCTAATTCAGACTGTTTTCCAAACCTGGATCCTGTTTGTAGCAATGCTTGGGCAGGTGCCTAGGAAAATGCTTAAGAGCGGGAGGACATAACAACACTTCCCTCACTATTCCAGTGATCCACTTCATTTCTGAACCTTTGTAAATTTTCATGTCCTAAGGGAATGTGTTCTACAGTGTAATTACATATTGCAATTTCATTTGACATCCTGTAGCTCTTGTATTATGACAGTTATTGAACACTTTTTTCCTATCCAACTTTCCAGTCTTCTAGTATCTTAAAAATCTTCATCATACTCTTATCTGCCTCTTCTTCAGATATATTTGGTTTGGAGCATGCTTATTCCTTTGCTAATAATTCCTAGAATTTGATTTGATTTTCTAAACTGCTAATGAAGTCTGAGTCGAGGTGTTTACAGAAGTGTATATTGTGACTTCAAAATCTCATTCCCAGCTAATAGTTTCCAAGTCAATCACCCTGTGGATGAAGTTAGGATCATCTTTCTCTGCATGCACTACTTTGAATTTGTAAGTCTGTTGTTTTATCTGCTTTTCTATCAGTCACTCAGCACTGTCAGAACCCTCCACAGCTCTGTGAGGACAAGTTGTATTTTTATTAATATAGATGCTTTCTCAGCATAAGCAGAATTTCTCATCTTGGTATGCACACCTTTTGCAGATGATTTATGGATATGTTGAACAGTTTAGCCTTTAGCAGAAACCTAGGTTATGCATGATCTCTACATGATTGCTGCTTGAGCAGTGGGGCCACACTGGAGGCTTCCTGGGTTAGATGGTGAATTTATTTTTGTGTTAGATGGCAGATTTATTTTTGTATCATTCATTTGTGAACGTTTAACCAATTTAACTTGCATATTTCTGTCCCTCACAGATTAATGAGAAATTTCACCAATGTGTGTGATCAGAAGCCTTATGGAAATCCAACAATGCTATATCAGGCAGATATATCTTGTCCATATGCCTGTGACTCTTTCCAAGAACTCTCCTAGCTCACGAGTCGTGATTTTCTTCTGGAAACATTGTGTTTCCTCTTCTTCCATATGCTCTGTTTATGCATGTGTCCTTAAATTTTCCTTCACTTCTGGCAGTTCTCCTGCAGCATAAGCCTGGGGTTCTGGTCTGTGTTTCTTTAAATTCTGGAAATCTGAGTGCTTTTAAAAATCGACACTGCAGTTTGCTACCTTCAGTTTCTCTGGCATCAAGAGCAGCTTACATCAAAGCTATTACATTTATTTCCCTTAGTTCTCAGGTGTTTGACTTCTGACACTACACTTCTTTTTGCTTGCTTCTACACAAACAAAAGGAAGATAAAATAACTCAGGTTTTGTATTATTTTCATGTGAACTGGATCAATACCACAAGACAAATGATCCTGGCCTGTTGTGAGAGTACTGGGATAGAAATAATTGATGTGTGCAGCTAGTTGGGACAAAAAGGGAGAAGCCCTTATTGTTACTGGCAAATTATCCCTTCCCACAGAAGGCATCTTAAAATTCAATAATCTGTATTGTTTCTGTGATCTAACAAGGATTTTAATGGGCTGAGTGAGTTCAGTGTCTTGGCATGGGCAGGGGATTGTTGGGCAGGTACAAGCTCTGCTCTGTAATAGTAATTAGCTGTCATTAAGGGTGAGAAAGAAGGGATTGTTTTAAGTGGCTGAAGTTTTCAGATGGAGAGAGGGCAACTTAGTTGTTTCTAGGACATTGATAGATTGTGTAGATTTGTGGAGAGCTTAATCCAGCTGTGTAACACCTGACTTGACCCTTGTGCTGCAGGTGTGTTGTCAGGGTGCATGGCAGAACATTTTACTTTAGTGGAGTAGTTCTGGTCCATGCTGACTCCCTCAGTGTTGTGTTTGTGACACATTACTCCTGATGAAATTTCTTACCTCTCTGTGTCAATGCTTCTGTAACAGCAAAGTTTTTCCCAACCAGCTGATAGGCAGAGGGGAGTTAATTGTTTGCAGTGTCTGCAGCTACCTGTGCCAGTAGAGATTTGGATTTGATAGAAAACAAGTGGATGCTTTTCCAAAGTCAATTCCTAATAATTTTGGCCTCATTTTCCTTTACTCTGATAAATATTGTTTTTTTTCTCTCTTTCAGAATACTAGCAATGAGCAAAAATTAGGCCTTCCCATAAGTCTCTTTTCATTAAAAAATGTCATCCATTACTCTTTTTATTTATTCTGTTTGTGTTGCAGACAGAATAAGTATTTGTGGTAAGCTATCAGAGATCTGGATTCAAGTCAGAAAGATGGAAAGAATGTTGTGTAACATGAGATACGGGCAATTGGTTCATATAATTTGGTGTATGAGTGGCTATTTTAGAGACAGATTTTGTATGTTTCTATTTGTGCTCTCTCTCAAAATACATAGTATATATGCACTTTATAGCAAGAGTATTCTGGTACTATTTTGTCTATAGTATACACTGGGGAGTGAAAAAAATACCTGTATTTGTTCAGAAAGAAGTTGGGTATTTTTGAACGCAGTTGAATTGGAGGTTTTTTTAAAGCCTGGTAAAGTTTTGAGTTCTTTTTAGGCCTGTTCCTTTTTGCCCTGTTTGCCCTTGTCAGGACTTTGTTCAGCCAACTGCTGAAATGTAATGCTAACACCTTTATAGGCTATGGATCCCATTTACAAACCTCTTGGCAGTCACAGAAAAGGACCAAATCTTCAGGGAAAAAGAATTGTGCACATTTATAAAACATACCACAGGAAAAAAACCCAACCCTGTGGCCTTAATTAATTCTTTCTCAGCTTTATAATATATTATAATTTGTAAGTCTGATACTTGCATTGTGACAGAGAATGGTTGAGGGTCTGCTTGCTCTATCTGCATGAAGCTGGTTCTATTTTCTTTCATGTACCTGATAGCATTTATATTTTATGTGATTAAAATGACAATTTACAGTTTGCTCAAGGCAAAATTTTACAGTCAGGTTTTCAATATATTCAAGGACAGAGGCTCCACAGGGGATGTGTGGGTATACAAATGTATGTGGGGTTCATAGGAGCACTTTCATGGCACCATCACTGTGCCAGTGTGATTACAATGTGAACTAATTAGCATGATGTCATTGTGTGCCTCCAAGTCTGAAGCTGCTGTTTTGAGTGTTGCCAGATCTCTCTCCTAGTCTGAGTCCATCTGCTTCTGCTGGAATACATTTTAGGATGGCAACTCTCTGCAATACCTCTAAAATACTTTTGTTTCTAGAAAATGGGATCATGTTGGTGCATGTTACTTTTTATATGGTGGTGTTATTGCAGCCCCCAGCAGCAAGTCTCTTACTTGCTTTGTGCTGTAGCTGACTTCTCACCCAATTCACTGCAACATTTTGGCCATCCACGAATACAGGGTTGTTTGTGTTCCCATCTGAGCAAATTTCAAGATACACATTTACTGTGCAAAAAGCTTAAGTTTGTGCAATCAGTCTAGTGGGAAACAATCTGTAGATCCATTTGATACTTTCTTTTGAGCATTGATCTCTTTGCATAGCACACATGCTGAAACGTGATAGTGCATGAGTGTATGCAGAGACACATTTGTGCTTATTAAGATTGCACATTTCATAGAGGAATTTTCATAGTCAATATGCAAAATTCAGTCTTAGCTAATTGTGCTGTCACATGTGCTTTTACTATTACATTGATTTTTAAAAAGCTGGTGATTATGTTTTCTGTTACACAACTCCTTTTATCTAGTTTCTGTGTTTAATGAATTTGAGATGCACAAGCATTTAGAAGTGTTATATTTAGTTTGCAATTGGTTGCCTGACAACACAGGATCAGTCTTGTCCTTCCCCACCAGAGATATGGTAATGTTCTTGCTGTTCTTAAGAATACCTATGCACTTACACTGAGAAAAAGGATCTGTCAGGAGCATATTACAGGTTTCCATCTGATATTTTTGGGTACCTTGGTAAGGTGTACTTATTACTTTATTAGTAAAAATGAGGGTTTCAAAATGGAGCATTCCAATGTTGGGGAACAGCAGGTTTACAGCTGTACTTTTAATGTACAGAACAAGGAGGGACCCTTGTACAAAATAAGTGTACAGTTGTACAAGTGAAGGCTATTAAAGCTTGGGAATGTCTAAAGAGAGAGAACTGACCCTACTCGAGGAGGTTCTGGCCTGGTGGTGTGCCTTAACATGAAAGCTTGATTTGGATATTAATTCAGTCTCTCAACAGCTNAAAAAAAAAAAAAAAAACCAAAACCAACAACAAAAAAACCCAAAGTGTTGCTAAAGAGCTTGTGGGAGATGGGCAGAGCCTCACCCAGGAGCATTTCCAGCTCCCAGTGGTGCTGGGGATGAAGATGTTGGTGCTCGGGCTGCTCCAGGCCCAGCACTGCAGTGTTTGTCACACTGGTTCTTATTTCAGCTCTCACAATGCTTATGAGATGAACAAAAGCCAGTTTTCCTGCTTGAAGGTCTGGCCTTTCCTGCCTTGCAAAGGCTTCCTGTAAATAATGGTTTTCCATTGATCAGGAAAGCTTGTTCAGTAAGTGGTAATAATGTTCAGTTTCCTTACAAAAACCCCTGCTATTGCTAAGTTTGTGGGGCACAAACTTCTGATGGATTGGTGAAGTGATGAGCAAGATGGTGTTTTACACTTGACACATGAAAGAATTAAAAATAATGAAGAAAAATGGAACTTACCTTAAAAAAAACACTATTTCAGTTGAATTTCTCTTTCCTTAAATTTTCTGTGCCTTTCCTCACCCCTTAAAGTGCATGATGGAAGGAAAGGTTTTAATACTCTTCTGAAGAAAACAGAACTAGAACTGAACTTTCAATTACCTTTATGAAGTGTTTTTCTGCCATTGAGAAAATATGGCAAACCTTTTTGTTAGCAAAAAGAAAAAATAAAGTAAATCCCATTCCTCAGTGGGAGCATCTGTGTTGAGAAGTTTGCAAGCTTTAATAAGAATTCTGATTATACTATGTTGTTGACTTCTCACTCTAATATATGTAGTATGAGGATATCTTCCCTTACAGTGCTCACCAGTCTTGTTCTTATTCATATCCAGAGGCTGTGCTGGATCCTGGACTTGTATCACCAAGAATCTCCTGTTTCACAGAAATTCAAAGTCTGAAAATTGAGAGTGGGTACTCGTTTATTTCAGCACATCTAGAGCTTTAGGAAAACCATTCCTTAAATCTGTCTCATTTTGATAATTGCTTTTTAAAATTGTAATACTGACAGCACTGTAAATGTCTTTGGCTTTGGTAAAGATTCTCTGCCATGGGACCCATTTATTAGAGCAGTTGAAGGAGAAGTATATTAGGAGAGTTTTCAGTGAGTAGCTTATCCTGGAAATTGATACTTTCCTTGGGATTTGAACTCTCATTTGGTAAAAGTTTGAATCCCAGACCTTTAAAATGCTTTCCAAAGTTATTACCATTTGACTGTGCTGTGACAAAAGTTTATAGTCACAAACCTGGAGTAACATCAACTCTTTCTTCAGGTCTTCCATGGAGATGGGGTTACAGACTCAGGAGGATTCCTCAGACACAGAGGTCATCTGGCCTCTCTGTGGCTGGCAGAGACATTATGAGATTGGCCTCTTGTGCACATACAGAGTGTTTTCTCTTTAATAGTTAAATGCTTTTTCCCTGGTGCTAAGTATTATTGAAACTACTGAAAAGGTGTTCAGTTATGAGTAGTAGCGATAGAAGTAACTTGTAGATCTGATTGTAATATCCATTCTTTATACCAGGGGAAATTTGTGTGTGGGGATTTTTCAGGTGATGAATCTTTAGAGAAGTGTGACTTGTGTAATGGAAATAATGTTTCTCTTCAAAATATTATTGTTCATATGCTGCTTGAAAACTTTGTTTATGGTAGATTTCGTTCACAATGAGTTCTGAATTATTAAAACAAAACATCATGGAGGCCAGGTTTTTTCTGCAGTTTTAGGCTTCAGCTTCATGGTGTGCAGTGTTAAATATTGAACTGATTTTATTCAAAGCAATGCAAGTCCATCTTACTTAGCCAGGCATTGTGTGGTAAGTGCTTGAAAAGGTACCTGAGTGAATCTCAGAAAATGCAGAAATGAACTGTAAATACACATCTAATATTCCAGGTAGTACTTTGGACCTGTAAGGCTGACTAGAAAGAGATCTTGATTCTTCCCTTTCAAGTGCATATTGAATACCCCAGAGGAATAGCTGTTCTTTATTGTGAAAAATGGTAACCCGTGAAGGGGAAAGTGATAATTTGAACTGCATTTTTGATCATGATTGTATCTGGGTGAGCAGCAAGGTTGGCCTCAGTTTCTGTGTATGGACTGTTTTGTAGAAGATTGTCTACATATGCACACATACAATATCTATGTCATGGTTGAATATTGCTGTATCTATGGAAACATGCATGAGTTACTCCATAGGTGTGAGCTGTGGATTTTTATGTGAGGGCTCAGTAAAGAATCTAAATATCATTGCAGGACCTGACTTTCTAGGCAGAAACAATAGCACCTATACCTTCATGCCAGCCTAATCTAATGAAAATGATTCTTTCCAAGAGAAACTTGTACAGCTTGTTTAGCAAAAATTTGATGGATCTTTCTTCTCTGCTCTAAATAAGTCCTCTGGAGAAGATTTAATCTAAAATTTAAAAAGTATGTAATCTCTCAGTAATAAAGCACAACCTGTAAAATATACTAATTTATTGTTAGCTATAGTACTAAAACCTGTTATTATACACTTATCTATTTTTAGGGGAAGAGCACTGGTAATAAACCCCTGATGTCAGTAGTTTCTGTGAAACCCAGGAGAAGGCTTTGTTTATTCTGTCCCTCTCGCTGGCAGCTCCTGCAGGGAATGCTGTTGTCTCCTACTGGAAAGTACTCTGAGCTCGTGGACAGTTTTCCTCCTACCTCCTCTTATGAGGAGGATTTGACAGAGAGGAAATAGTAATTTCAAAAGAACATGGCACATTTATGTGTTCTACATCCTGTTTTGGATCTTCAGTGATTTGACAGATCCTAGGAAATAATTTGATGCCGCTGTAGAGTCAGAGAATGATTAAAAAGCATAACACAACCAAGACCCTCCTCCACACAATACTGAGCCATGTTTATGAGTGCAAGAAACAGATTTTTGTAGGGATGTGTGTCAAGTTGTTCCTTACTGCTGTGCCTTAATCTGAAAATAGGGAGCCTCAGGAGGGAATTGGCCCCTGTGGAGCTGACTCTGCTCACCCTGTCTCAGTCAGGAGTTGGGAAGAGCTTGGTACTGCTGTCAGTGCCACTGAGAACACGTTCATGCTCAAAGATTGGGGTGAAAGGTATAAGGAAAATAAAATCTTGGGCATGTGGAAAGAATGTATTGGTTTCACTTCATTCACTATTCAATTTACTAACTTCAGGGTTCAGCAGACAATATTGTTCTTTGTTCAAGGCCACAGTGAGCCCTAACCTAGAAAGAGTCCCAGACAGAAGGTTGAGATGAAGACAAGAGAATGGCTATAAGAGGCAAAGCTGGGGCATGGGCAGAGTAGTATTATAGGGCATTGCTAAAAAGGAGCTTAATCTGCTTATGTGACTCCAGAGACTGTCACCAATCATTTCTGTTGTGTGGTGTGTCTGCACCAGCTAATTGAAGGGAGGTGGCCTTCCAAGAGAGAGCTTTGAATTCCCTCTTGAAGGCCAGCAGTAGTGAAGAACAGTTTCAGATAAGGAAGGCAGTTAATTTGACGTTTGTGGTCATGACCTTATTTTCTTCTTTAGCATGCAGTGTTCAAAAAAGGGGGAAGATTTGCTAGAAGTGCTTGAGGAGGTCTGCTTATAGGCTTCCCAAGTTTAGAGCCACACATCATTTTTAAATCCATCAGTGAGATGACATTCTGTACAGTGCAGCTGCCCCTGGACAGCAACATTTTTAACCTATTTTCCTAAAAAAAATTATCTACCCAAGCAGATCTCTCAGCTAATGTCACAGTTGTTCAGGAATCTGGTGAGCAAAAGCTGGAGGACATACTGAGTGGATGAATACTGTGCTGTGCAGCCTTTGGAACTCCAGACAAAGTTTCTCTGTACAATGAAGACTATTAGCAAGAATTCTGCAAAATTTCCTGTATGAAGGTCTTCAAAAGTTTACAGTTGATGTCCAATAGGCAAAAGAATATGTTGCTCTTTAAACTTTCAAATAATGTCCTTCACAGAAAATGATGGAATAATAAAGTCACTTTGTTGTAACACAAGACAAAGTTAAGTGATTTCATGGTGCTCATAAATAAATCATGTCATAAGTACCTCACATAAGCTTTAAAATTTGGTCTTGAAGAGAAAATCTGGTTTGCAACAACTAAGCTAGTTCATACTCTGTAGGAACAGGATTTAGGACAGAGTTTCAAATACATGGATATCTGCTTTTTCTTTAAGACAGCTTTGAATGGTCCAAGGAACCAGTACCTGTTTATAATGCATTCAGTCAAAGCACCTTTTTCATAATTAAAAACCCCACGTGCTTTGTACATGTAGGTTTTTACTGTGTGTGTTTTGGTTTTGACTTTGAGTTTTTTTCTTTCAGCTACACAGAACTTAGAGGATACTTCTATAAGAAGTTCTTTATAACTGACCCTGCACAGGAGAACCTCAGGAATCCCACCATGTCCCTGAGAGTGCTGTCCAAACACTTCTAGAGCTCTGTCAGGCTGGTGCTGTAACCACTGCTTTGGGGAGCCCACTCCAGTGCCCAGCCACCCTTTGGGTGAGCAACAGGTTTCTAATACCCAACCTAAACCTCTGTGACAAAAACCAAAGCTATTAATGCAGCAGCTGAGTGTTTGTAATGTTGGTGTGACTCCTCTGCTGGTCCTGTTGATCACCTTCAGCACACTGCAGTTGTGGATCATGGCTCTGATGAAAGCTTTGGGTCATTTTGCTGCTTTAAACATGGCCAGGAACTGATCGGCTGAGGGAGCCTTGAGGTCACGGTGGCATTAGAGACCTCCTGTGGGAGGAAGGGAGAGTGTCCCCTGTGTCAGTGCTGCCAGAAAAGGGAGCTCCATCTGCCAGTACGTGAGTTGGTAGAATGAGATTGGATGTAGTGGAGGGTGAGTTAATTTGTGTGAGGGGTGCTGACCTGCTGGGAGCAGGAAGGAGCATGAATTCTCTAGGAGGGCATCCTGTGAGTGGCTGTGGTACTTGGCTGCTTGACTTTTCAGGTTGATTTGTTTTCTAGAAGCAAAAGGCCAACAAATAGAAAATTAATTCTTGTCACAAGTTATTTCTCTTTGGTAAAATGAGCAGCTACATCAGTTGCCCTGTGTAGTCCAAGTGACCAGGCTCCCATGATGATAAGGAAGGTTGTTCTGGCTTGAGTTCTGTGTAAATTACTGTCAGAGTTAGTGGTGTGATTTCCTCATATACCCAATGCTGGCCTGTTGCCCAAAGGAAACAAGCCAGGCTGGTCTCCCCTGGCCCCTTGGCAGTCAGTAACAAATGACATTGAACTTCATTTCCCATTTTGCTTCAGCAAAATCCTCTTCTTAAAAGTATCCTCTAAAGTTCTTTCAACTTTGAATGAACTCGTTGATGCTGGGGTAGCAACAGACTTGAACTGATAGATGTAATAAATGTTATTGCCTGTAGAAAATGTATCTTTTGCCTGAGATGCTGTTTGATGGTGGTAACTCATTTGATTTCTCATCCTTTGTCTTCATCATTTGTGCCTGTTCACCAGATTCATTCGCTTGTTCTTTATAGGCAGTTTTGATTGGCAGTTTATACACCAGTGTAATTTAAGAACTCCATAAAAGTGCTTTTTACACAAATAATGTTCTATAAAAGAGGCGCATTTCTTCAGGGTAATTCCTCAGATTCTTAATGAGCCACGTAGATCCTGTATTAGATCATGGCTCCTTGTAAAGGGTTTGTAACTATGCTCAGATGCTTTGTTTGGTGTGTAATCAGCTTTAATAACAGCTGTGTAACCATTCAGGGATGACAAGAAATCCTGTGGAAGGAACTAGAAGGGACTATAGAAACTTAATTAGAGTATATAAACATTTTTCTAAATACCTATAAACACATAAAAATCTGAATTGCTTTATAACTCTTTGCAGTCATAGCTGAGACAGTGGAAGATTCTATTTAACCTGAAGGCTTTACCCATAAGCAGCTGTGCAGGACTCTGAGCTGCTGCCCTGTGTGTGGCTGAGGATTTTGAGGATTTGTGCCTCTGTGGCCCAAGACTCACTCTGTGTCTCTGGACAGGGGATGCCAGGGGTGAATCCAGCACACAGACAGCCCTGTGGCAGCCCTGCTGTCCTCGAGGGACATGGGCTGGTGAGGGTGGTTTGAACAGGAGTCAGTCTCAGATCACTCACTGAAAATGTTCTTGAAATAATATACTTCTTTTAACATTTAATTGTTTTTAAAAATACTGCCTTGTTGTTGTTTCTTTTCCACTCTTCAATTATTTTTATGTTTCAGTGTCATGTCTTAATGTTCTCTATGGTATTGTATTAATTCCTTAAGGTTATGCTCTTAATAGACACAATATATGCAGGAGTGTGTCCAGCTGAACTTTTCTGAAGTTTTCTATTGAAAACTCCATCTTCAAGTGATCATAGCTTTGCCAATTTAATAACTTAGGCTCAATGCTAGTATTTTGTGTGCCTAGTGTGTTGTTTTGTTTTGTTTTGTTAGTATATGATAGATTTGGAGATTGGGAAAAATGAAAAAAATCATCTAAAGTGGTTGAAATATCTGGCACTGATGAAAGGCAAGATTATGTTGGGTTTTTTCTCACCTTTAAAACTTCTTTGAGGTTTAATTTAAGGTGCTGAGGTACGTTTCTAATCTGAAGTGGGGACATGAAGTATGTAAAAGAGGAACTTTGCTATCTGCAAACTTGTGTTTTATTTGTGTAAACTCATAAATACAACCACAGGTGACCAAAATGTAAACCTCCAGTTTCACAGACAGACTTCTGCCAGGGTGTGATGATAAATGCTCTGAATGCTCTGAAGCTGCTCTCAAAGTGATCCCTTCCATCTGCAGCACCTGCCTGCTGAGCAGGCTCTGGAAGTGCTGGATATGGTCCATACTGAGGGATTTTTTGCACCAGCCTGTGCTGCCTTCAGTGCCTGGGACAGCATGTGGTGACTGAAAGGGGCCCTTCAAACTACTCAGGGAATTAGAGAAATTAAAGGCAGTTCTGAAAAGCTGGATTTTATCCTTTCTGATCCCACAGAATTCCTGACTGACTCTGGACAGGGCACAAAGCAGGAGCTTTGCAGGTGGCTGTGGTTTTCCTGACTGTATTTTGCCGGGCTGCTGAGTCCTGGCTGTGATTTAAAAAATGAAAGGAAGTGGAAATCCAGATGACAAACTGAAATGCCAAATCCACTGACAAAGTTTCACTCCTGGTTATGACATGGTGTCTGCCAAAACAGGTGTCAGTGCTGTCTGGTTTGGTTTTCGTGTGGGTGAATTAATATCAGTCTCATTTGTAACAATGCTGTAAAAGGAATGAAGTCTATAGTGATCAAAGTCTGTAGGAAAAAGGACTTTTCCACCCACTGTAAGTTGGGAAAGTACACACTGTGTGTGACCATGCAGGGCAAGCACCAAGTGCTGATGTTGTCTGTGCAGTGTTTTGCAGCACTTGGTTGTTGAAATGTTTAATTCTGTGTTTCATTTTCTGATACCTGTCATTTTTTGCATTACTTTGAGGTAGCCTGTGGATATGTGGCAAAGTCCTACCTGTCCAAGGAGCAGGGTAGAGTTGACATCAGGGGTTGAGGGAGCTGTGCTTGCTTAGTGAAGAGAGGCTTCTGTTGGGTTTCTCCCTGGCAAAGAGGAGAATAAAATGTGACACAGAGGCAGCTTTGCAGCTGCCCTCCAAGAAATAATCAGAGCTGGAATGTTCCTCTCAGGACTGGTACAAGGGACAGCACCCACAAGCCCAGTCTTGGGAGGGTCAGATTGTGCCACAGGAAAAAATCTCCCCATGGACAGTGCCACCTTAGGAAGGTCACCCAAAGGACTCTCCAATCTCAAATATATTTTATAAGGGCTGTTTTTTTCCTGCCTCTTTATGGGAACTGGCAGCACTGAAAATCTCTTTCAGTAGCAGCTCTTTAGTGCCCAGGTCTCAGGGCTTCTTTCACTTCCTAGAAAAGGGTTAGGAAAGAAAATGAAGCAGGAGTTTACAAAAACAGGTATGCTAATTGGGGGAGGAGGGGAGTGCAGGAGTTTGTCATAATTTATGAATGCAGCAGATTTAACTTCTATTAGTGTCAGGTTTTATTAACAGCCCTTTCACTCTCCTTGCGTTCCTTCTATTTTCCAGGAACAAGAACGTGCTGTGTCTTCTCTGTGGCTCTTTTTCCACTAAAGGGCCTTCCTGGTTCCAAGGCAGAAAAGTCATGAAGAGGTAGGTACAAGGGAAGAGATTATTCCTCACTGTTTCATTTACTGACAAATGTAGAACAGAACACAGTTCTGTTCGCAGTTACCAAGGACAGAAAACTGAATTGCCTGTAGGCATTCACTTCATTGTGAATTTATGGTGTGACTGTAATATTTGCATTAATCCCATCAGCACAAAGCATACATAAATGCATCCAGAATTATTTTGTCTTGCTTGTACAATTTACATTAACATCCATATGCAGAATTGTATTTTCACAGCAAGTTTTACACATAATATTAATTTTTTTTCTGCTTTTCTCCCATCAATAGGTTGCATATTTTTAAGTATAGCTGGGCTCAGTGCCAGCAAGGAACTACAAGGATCTATGGCAACTGCCACATTTGTACTTTTCATTTACAATTAGTAACTAAACCCTCATTAAATATTCTTAACCAGCCTGTTCAACATATGTTTGCTTGGGTATTAGTACTTACAAGTTGAAACAAATTAGATCAATAGCTAAATTTGCTTCCTAATAGCCAGAGATATTTGAGAAAGAATAGGTTTTGGAACGTAGAAGTAAAAATGCCTCCTTTCTTCTTCATTCTTTTAAAAATGAGATATTCAGCTCTGCTCAGCAAAGTTAAAAGGAGAAAATTTGAACTCCTCCAGATCCTCCTTCTGTGGGGAGACTGGCATAAGAGGAGCTGTCAAACAAGGCCAGTAAACATCCACTAACTAAAGTGGCTTTCAAATTAGATTTGGTTTTGAGATACATTTTCTTCTGTTTCATTCATGTTTCTGCCTTTCAGACATCCATTGAATAAATTTTCTTTTTAATACTAAGAGTTCTGCTTGAGGAGAAACATTTTCATCTTTGACTTCTAGGAGTGCTGACACTAATTGCAGGAAGAAGCACTTAACAAAAGAAAGTGCAAAATCATGGATGTTAGATCATGTTATACCCTTAAAAAGGTTATTGCTTCTGCTTGAATAGCTATTGCATACACTTACAAAGTTTGTTAATGATGAACTTTTGGTTAATGTCATTTTATTATCAAAATCACAGGGCAAGTCATATTCCACACAGATTTATTTTCTGCTCATAAAAACCTGTATTTCCATAAGTGGAGGTTGTTAGCAATTAACAGCTTGGGCTTTTTTAGGACCTTATGGTTTTTAGTTGTATCTTTGTCCCACTAAGAAAGGTTAAAGTATGACAAAGCCTCTTCATATTTCTGGAGCAAAATCCTTCAGGAAAAGAGCCCTTACTTTTTCCTGTATAACCCAGGATCCTGACAAGTCTTTCATTTTTTCAGTAGTCTTGCCCCAGCCTTGATCTTACTTTTGATTTTCTAAGATAAGGCAACATTTTTCCCTGGAGAGATCTGGACACACAACTTAATTCAAAGCCAGAAGAATCGGTTGGGAAGCATGTGCTGGTAACAGATCCTACTGCAGGGAAACAGCTCTTTGTGGTAGCTGGATGACAGTTGGGAAGCATAACTGAAAATACAACATACAACGGTCTCTGATACTTAAAATGAAGGAGCAACTGAATCCCACTTTTTAAGGAAAAAAAACCCAGGCTTGCTTGTTAAGAGTGAATCTTAAGACACTGACATGCAAGTGTGCATGAGCCAGTGGGAGGCATTTGGTCCTTAGTAAGAGACTTCTCCAATCACTGGAATTTAGAAAATCATTTTGATGCTTTTGTTTTTGCTCAGGGCGCAAACTGAACTGCAGGGGGAAGAGCAAATGCTTTCTTTTTGGCTCATCTTTGGAAGCAGGTTTTCCTTGCTGCTGCTCTGAGGCAGGCTGGCCTGGTGTGTTCAGTGTGTGCCCCGCGTGCTGGGCCGCACAAAAACCGCATCGGCGGCTGAGCGGGGCCGGGGGGTGGGGGGGGAACACCACGCAGGAAAATGTTGAAAGCGTGTTTGAGACCCCTGTAACTGCAGGAGGGGTTTGTTTGTTTTATCAGCACATTGGTGGTGAAAGGGAAGGAGAAAGCAGAAAGCATAGCTCCAGAGCAGCAGTGCAGGCATTAACTACTGGCCTTCTCTGTGCTAAAATAGGTTACTTGCAGTTTCTTCAGGTGAAAGGTTGATTTCAACATTTTTTTTTCCTTCTATAGGCAAGATATAACCTATTATCACCAAATAAACTGAAATGGATGAAGAATTATTTCTCATTTTTAGAAGGGAGAAGTTTGGTTGTTTAATGATTATGTTTCAAAAAAAATTATTTTCCTTTACAACTCTGTGGGGCCAAAAGAAGTTTTTTCAAGAACTACTTCATCATTTTAAGAAAGCCTTGAAAGCCTTGGGAAAGCATCTCTTCAGGCTCTATCTGCAGTACTTCAGTGACACTAAGCTGTTTTTCTCACCAAGACTCACAGAGCAGAAGTGGCTTTTATTCTGATGACAGTTTGCATATTTAGTATCTGCACTTTTCCATACTGGTTAAAGCTTGTGAATAAATCTGTGATGAAATGCAAAAAAAGTTCAAGGCCCACAGGTTTTGGAAGAAATAACAACTTTGGGTTTTTTATTTTTCTTTTTTTTAAAAGAATCATAGAATTTTCTTTATAAATGTGTTTAAATGTCAGTTGTTGACAAGCTCCAATACATGCTGGATATTATTTGTCTGAAAATCAGAATAACAAACTGCAGCAGTTGGCCTAAACCATTTCCATTATTTCCTGCTGGCATAAATATTCTGTGACCTTCATCTAAGGTTCTTGCCTTGTTGATTTTATAAGTAGTTGTTACACACCTGCAGATAACACACAAAATCGACAGTACTGTGTTTTAGGCAGTGATTCTGGATTATCAAGCTTGTTGCTTGAGATGTGAAAAACCAAGTTGAATGATTTATCTGAATTGCTTTTCTACATGCAGTTGGGCTGGAAATCTTGAGGACTAGATTTTGAAGAACTTTCAAGCTTTCCCTATTTCTGACCAGGTCCGAAATGTTGTTATGTTTTGTGATTAATGAAGTCGTAGCACAGTGTTTTATAAGCACAGTTGAATTTTGAGTATCTGCAGGTCACTTTTTTCCATTTGAAGTATCCTTGCTTTTCCTGGCTCTTCACAACTCTTTTGTCATAAGTGAAAAGTGTGCCTTTGTGATGGGAGGGAGGAACAGCAAAACAGAGCTGTTTTCTGGGTCTTCTAAAGAAGTCAAAACACAGATTTCCAGTCATCTCTCATCATCATCCATAGTTAGAGGGCAATTATTAGTTTACATGTATATTAATACACCAGTAAATAATAGGGAGGTGTAGTAAATAATAGGCAGCTGTGGCAGCAGCTCTTGTGTGTATGCAGCCCCATTATAAAAAAGAGTGGTTACTTATGCAAATGGTTGTGTTCCTTTCCTTCCTCTCTCTCTAAAATCCACTCTACTTATTCACTGTTGAAAGAGATGAGGCAACGAGTAACTTTAAAGTATAGAAATCAAGGGGTTTGTATTATGTGTTATGTAAATACCCAGCCCCACTCTGTGTTCGTGAAGTCTGAGACCCTGGTCTCCAGCTATTTGAAAAGACATTCCGTGATCTATATTTATTAATTTATCACCTTTGCCTCTATAAGCTGACTGAGGGCTGTGACATGTGCTGGAGTGTGCTGATTTAACTCTGTTCCTTGAGCCCTCCTTCTCCCTTCACACGAGTCACTGCCAGTCCCTGGCTGTGCTGATGGCTGACTCTGAGTTCATCTTGGAACCTCTCTGACCTGCCTGCTTGGGTAAAGTGTGACCTGAGCCTTTTTTAAAATTCTCTGCATAGTCTTGAACGTGGCCCTGCTTCCAGAAAGGAATACTTCACAAAAATTCCTGGGATGTTTTCCATGAGCCATTCTACTTCACAGCACTTGTGCACCCTCCTTCTCTTCTGTCATGGGGCATAGAAGCACTTTACATCAAATACTTACCAAACCCCGAGGAAAATGTGCTCAGGTTTAAGTTAAGTTTGAGAGATGCTGGCCATTACCTTTAAAATTGCCCAATTTCAGTGAGGTAGAAATGTTCAAAGGGGGATTCAGCCAGGAGAAATACACAACAGGAATTCCTTTATCTATGTATGTATACACTAGATATATAAACCAAACACCATTATTTTCTAGTTATATGAGGTAAAAAGAAAGCCTAAAATTGTATCTGCATAAAAAATTGCCATTAGACAACAGCCTTACTGGATAGAGGAGCTGTTCAACATTCGGTCAAATGTCAGAGATAACAGAATGCTGATAAAGCTGAATGATCAAAGACTTACTAGAAACCTAGGAAAAAATCTTCCTTGCCTGATTTGCAGCTTGAGTGACACTGGGAATGTCCTGATCAGTGTTAACAAACACTCTTTAGGGAAAGGGATGTACTTGGGCTGTATTTGTTCCTATGAATAGGCAGAAAAGGAAAGTTGGCATCCATTCTTTCAGTTTGCAATCCCAAGTATATTAATGACTTGGAAAAGTGAGAGAATATAATTTTAAACAATTTAGCTTCTGCTAGAACTGATGAATTCATTCAATAGAACTAATTCTGTTTGGTGTGGAAGTTCAGGGCACTGCAAAAAATTAAGGAGTAAGCAAGCTGCATGTTTCTCCTTGAATGAAAATAGGATAAGACAGTCTTTCTGACTAATCTAGGCTGAATACTGAGCTCAACGAAAAAGTGTACGTGACCCCAAAAATTCCAGAGAGAATCACAGGGCAATTTGACTTCTGCTCTATTCTCTCAAGGCCCAGCTGACTGTGAACCAACCTCAGAGCCAGGAAATGCTGCAGAGGAGACTAACCTTAGCTGGTATCTGAATTCTTTTAGGAAGTTGTCCTGTGGGTGTTGGAGTCATTGTGGGGTTCTATTTCATTTGTAACGACATGTAAGAGGGATTCCTGCCAGTTGCAGCAGCATGGAATGTGCTTCCTTTCTGCTCTTGGAGTTATGGGTGGATTTTATCCTTTCCTTGTTCTTCTTGTAACTTCAAAAATCCTACAAGTAGCTGGTGGAGCAGTGCATATTTTGGTATATCTACTCTGGTTGGTTTGGACAATCAAAATCTCTCTGACAAAGCCCAAGAGAACAGAGCACAGTGCACTTTCCTTTTGGCAGCCTCAAGGCTGGCAACACAGAAAGACAAATAGAGGTTTTCATATTTTATCTTAGTAATTACATGCTTCAGAGGTCACAGGACCATATTTAATGGCTTTAAGTACACTGTGTAAATGAGGAAGAGGAGTGTGGTGTTGGAAGAATTCCTAAACTGGAAAAGCTTTAGCCCACATTTTAGCCCATATATCTTTAATCTTACATTACTGTGTGCTACAAGAAGAAAGAGCTTGTCCAAACTGATGTTTTTCAGCTTCTCACAAAATTGTTCCTGCAGTTCTGAGATAGCCCTTCTGTTTACATACCAAAATTGAGTTTGTCTGTTGTGGTAAAAGTAGTAAAATATGAAGCGAAATGAATAAAATGTACAATGGTAACCCACAGATGTTCAGCTGCCACTGTGAATGAAAGTTTCCCTATTCACCACTCCATCAAATACTTGGGGCAACAGATGTTTTCTGTACTTGATAATTTCTTAAAAGTAAGAGCTTTGGCCACTTTATTTAAGGAAGATGTGAGATGATGATGTGTGAAGTCTTATGCATGTGAGAGAATTGTGTTAAGTAGGTAAAGTGATTTCAAAACTGTGTTACTCAAATTAATGCAACACCTCACTGCAGCCAAAGATGCTTAGTTTACAAGATCTGTGGTTTTGCTTAGCTGATTTCAGATACATTGTTTAAAGAGCAGTCATGCAGAAGGAATTTTAACTGTACAGGTTTCTAAACAGACTGAATTCAGTTGCTTTCATGTGTATTGCAGATTTGACACTTTTTGTTACTGGTGAACATTTACTGCCTTATGAAAGAAACAATTAACTCATTTTAACTCAGAGATAAGTAGCTGGCAATTTATAGATTGAGAACTGCAGTCTTCACCTGAGAAAAATGCATAAGAATATGATAGTATATCTTGTACTGGGATTAATCTCTCTTAACTCAGTCTCTCAGAATTAAAACCTGGAAGGCATAAGGTACTGTTAGAGTGAGATGTGATTTTAATCTCTAATACTGAGCTGACTGATTTAGTAACAGCTTGAGGTACTCTTTTTGCCCTAAAATCTGGTTATAAGAGCTTCTCTTGTAATGAAACCTGAAACTAAAATATGCTTGTATGTTTTGTGCTTCATTAACCTCTATAGCCTATGGTAATTTTGGAAAATATCTCAAAACAGTTTTCTGGTTTCGGTGAATTTCATTAAAGCTCATTCTTGATGGTTTACTAATGGGGATATGTAGTTCTCTCTAACGATCAGCATCAGGGTTGTGTAGATTCATAACCTGAGATTTTTGTCTAGAGCTGCTTATAGTAAGGCATTTACATAGTAAAGATAGTCACAATTTTATTCTGCTGTCAGTCATTTTCAGCAAGTGGCACAGTTTTTAATGTGGGCCTGGTTACCTTCTTGACAACTGTATTATCCTTTAAGGAAGGTCTGAAACCTTTTAAGCCCCTTGTAAGTGAATTTGTTTGGGAGGTGAGGGTCGTGTGGCTTTGCTGTTCTGTGAAAGATAAAGCAGCACAGGACGTTCATGCAGATAAGCACTTCACTGTGACAGACATGATGTGGCAAGGAATTAGACAGCAACTCCCTGCAAGCTTGTTTGTATTTACTGGAATACTGGAAGCGACCACCAAATGTTAGTAGTGCTAAAAATACAAGGTTTGCCAAATTACAGTCTAACTGGAGTTTGGCTGCTTCCCACATTTCTCTGTCCTCCCTCACGGCTGTAATTACAACTTCCCTCTCTTTTGTTGGCACTTTCCTCACTCCGGTTCACCTCTTCTCACTTCATTAGTGGGCTGCTGTATTTTTTTGTTACTGAGCTGCTGGCCTATGACTACATTCCCTTTTCTTTAGCTTACTCCTAACCATTGCCATGGATACAAACTTAGTTGAATTAAATACTGACAACATGTTCACAAAGAATAATGACCCAGCGATGTACAGGACAAAGCATATTAGAAGTCAAAGTGATTGTCCTAATAGGCTTTATTGAATACGAAGCTGGGTGTTGGAAGGTTCTTGGGGGGATGTCTTTCTAGTACATCTGCAGGGTTGTGTTGCCATGCCCAAACATTACAAACTCTTACAAACTGCTGGGCTCAGCATCTTCATCTGACCTTGTCAAACTGTTTGGTTCATAGTTTAGTGTCAAATACAAACCTAAATTACACATATGAAAACTACTTAGCATTTTCAAAGAGTTGCCTTTTGTCACTATGCCTTAGAGATATTAATTAGAATGTCTAATAAGAAAGTAGTTTGAGGATGAAAAAAGATGCTGAGGCCCAATAATTAAATGCTATTTTCTTGGAAAATAATGTAGAAACCAGTTCAGCAAAAAGAAAGTCATGTTTCTGACCTGTCTGGTGCATTCATTGTAGTGTTTTGCTTTGGTTAGCTCAGGGTGGTGAGGGATGAGTAGCCCTGGTGACCAGCACTGCCTTTGTGGAGCTGCCTTTTCTAGAAGGGTGCACTGTCCCACTCACCTTCCTGAGAGCTCAGGCAGCTCCTGAGTGAGTGGAGGGAGCACATTCAGCTTCTCACCTTGTGAGTTCTCTTAACCCTCCCATTAATAGTGAGAAGATGGCAGGATTATGGGTGATTTACTGCAAATCCATGTGGGGCACAGGTAAACTACAGCCATGCAAACTGCTGCCTCAGCCAGAACTACATGTCTTGGTTCTTCATTTCTCACCTTGTTGTTGGAGGAAATCTGGAACAGTCCTGTCTGCCCTTGGAAAACTTCTTTTGTCCCCCATGAAACTTGACTGAGTTGCCTCTGGTTTCCTCCCCAAGGGCTGCCAGCCCTGTGCTGAGAGGTGCCCAGGATGTCCCCCACAGGCTCGTGCTCCTGGGACGTGCCACGTCCTGTGTCTTCCCAGTCTGTGAGGTTTAGTCAGTCTTAGAGGGGCATAACCTATGGTTAAATGACAAATCCCTGAGGCACTACACTGCCTGCCACATTCAGATCACAGGGTGAATGCAGATCCTACCCATGGTGTGATGAAACTTGTCATGGTTTCTAAGTGCCCGGCCTTGTTCCTCCTTGACAATATCGTTTGTAATTATGTCAAAGATTCTGCATTCAGGAATGACCATGGAAGGTTAGAAAGAGCTGGTTGTGCTGATAGCCAGAATTACAGCTGTCCCCTGTCCCTGGTACTGCAGTTGCTCCATGTGCTGTGTCCTGGTACATCCCCCTGCTTGAAGCACAGGGTTGTGTGTTTGGAACCTGCTACAGCTCCCTGATGGCATTTACTCTTTTAAGCCTTTCTAGCATCAAACCCCTGAAAACTGTGAATAAGACACAAAAATGGAGTGCAGAGATTATTTAAGGAAAAGAATATTAACTGTTCATGCCAACTTTAGCTATTTACCAAAAATGCTATTTCAAGACTGATTTATCTGTTTCCATCTTCACTGTGGTAAGTTAGGGTATAACATCTAATTTCAATGAATTTTCCTTTTCTTCTCTCTCTCTCCATTAAATAAACTTCTTACCTGCAAACATAGTTTCCCACAATACAGGAGAATGAGGAACTTTGTGGGCACCTCTTAGGCAGCCTGTCAAATTCTCCAAGGATGTGGCTATAAAATGTCATCAAATGTGAGCCTTATTTATTATAACAACTGATACTATTTTATAACAAGTTGGGAAGTACCTGAATTAAAGTTATCAGTTTTTAAGAATGAATCCAAGGTTCACTGTTTCCCAAGATGAGTCTCAGACATGCTGTGCTGTTTCACATCCAAAAATTTCCTTACTTACCAATAAAGACAATTTTTTGAAAGTGAAGGAGGAGAGATGAACAGGCTTTGAGAATTTTTAGGTAGTCAGGGAGTGGGATGTGCCCTGTGATGACTTACCCAGAACCTCTCTCAGCACTGTGTTACTGTGGTGGTTTGGGTGGGTAACAGAGCCCTGCAGAGCTGCCCACCACTAAACTAGCAACTGGTTTAAGGAAATTTAACTTGTAAATTTTTGGAGTGCTATTTATTCTCATGCAAATATTCCCTCAATGTTCTGTAGTGACTCTTACTGCTGTGATAGTCTCTCCAAGGGAAAACAAACTGCTTTCAAATTCTGTCATTGAAAAAAAGTGCATTTGACCTTGCTTATTCTGAGTGATGTGTGAGAGTTGGGCTCTGCAATGAGTCCCTATTCCCCTTGAGCCACTCAGAAGCCTGGTTAAGAATACACATCCATTAATCTTTCAGTTTATATGGGACTGATCAGTTCATTGCCTGGCTATGTAAACATTTGCATTTTGAGAATATTGAGTGCTCTTTATCAGTAACAAATCACATATTGACATCAACTACAGATGTATCAGTGTTGTCATCCAAGCAGACCACCCACTGCTTTGGCTTTTATGATTTCTTTGTCAGATATTTGCATAGTAGAAGACATTATAATGAAAATCTCCTTTGAAGGGAAGGAATTTCCCTATTTGTGCAAATCTCTGGGGCCTTGGTATACCCTTTATTAGATATGGAGTTTAAAACACCCGTGTTTAAACTGATCAACTGGCATTACTCCTGGGGGAATAAAGCTATTTTCTTATTCCTGATTTTAACCTTTCATAAGCCAGTTGAACATACTGCTTGGAAATAGAACATGTGTGCCTTTCTCGACCCTTCTGTTCCAGACAGCCCAATTAAAGTGAAATGTGAGGGGTGATTGCTCCAGATGATGTGCTGATCCAATATTAAACAGCTAAAAATATTGAGTAGCTTCATTAGAGCAGGGTCCCATATGCTTCTTGCAGCAAATAAGGGATGGTTTAAATAACAAAATTCAGGAAATAATGAACTTGGTAAATGTTCTGAGGCACAGAGTGTGAGATTTCTTGTGTCCCAGTAAGGCTGTTGTGTGAGACATGCCATGCCAGGCAGATCTTCACAGACCCCCTGCAAACCCCAGCAGAGACAAATGGACTGACTTCCAAACCACAGGAATAGAAAGAAACTTTGCCTCCTCCAAACAAAGGAACTATGTGTAAATTCTTTATTCCTTGACCTCGGGAAGAGTCACTTGAAATGTCCCTGTTCCCCCAAGACTTTTTTGTGTCTGTAGTTTTCCTCTGAGCAGTGTTGTGGCTGCTGGTTCAGGACACACTGCTTCCCTTTTGGCTCCTGCTGCTGCCATTCTGCACTGGGAACACAACACAACAATAAGGGTGTAGTGTCAAGAGTCTTGGATTACCTCTGCAATGAGAAGCAAAGTCTCAATCAATTGAAGTGTCTTTTCTGATGGCATTTATGTTGTGAAGGGGGAGGAGGCTCTCTTACCTTGGAAAGGTAATGAGCCAGCATGGAAAGGTTTCCTGCTGTGTGAAGGACTCATCAGTTAAGTACAGTCTGTGTGATAAATCTGTCTTCTCTGAACACTCCAGACTTACTTTTTCCATGGGTGGTTGTTTCCTTTTAAAACTAGATTTATTTGTTTGTAGTTGCAGACTGCTTGAATTACAAAGCAAACAGAGGCTTAGGTTATGACGTGTCTGGCATTTTCCAGACCCACTTCCTTGGCTACTCATGTCATTATTCCACCCACTTCCAATTCACTGATACTTATGACACATGAATAAATATAGGTCTTAAAAGGGAGCAGGAAATGCTGATTTTTGGTATTTTCCCCAAGGTCCCCAGTATTCAGCTCATGGCATAATATCAAAGTCTTGGAGTTAAATTTTGTCCTGTTGGTACAGAAGAAGGGGATGCAATGTAGCCATGAAAATATGTAAGCAATCTTTATTTCAATTTAAGTTGTTCCTGGCTTTGGGACAAAAATTTCAAGTGTTTATTGCAAATTTTGGATGTGGTCTTTAGAGCAATGTACTGCTAATTAGTTGTCTTCCTTTTAAAATAAAGATCTTTTTACTTACAGTCTAAACTTCATGCTCAAAACTGCTGAGCTCACATTGGTGGCAGCAGCTCTGCTCAGCTGGATGTGACCTACTTGAAATTCATACTTGTAGTTAAGTACAAGGCTGAATTGAGTATCACAGTGCATCTCTCCAGATGTGTTTACCAGAATATGTTTGTGAGACTACAGCCTAGGGCAGGATAGAATGCAGCTGCACCTTGGGCTGGAGAGACTCCTGTGAGCAGCACATGCAAAAGCTTTCTGTGTTAACAACTCTCCTAAAATGCACCCGAAGCAGGGTCTAACAGCAATTTCAGGTAATGTTTTTAGAGATGCTCAGTTGTGAAACAGCTGCAGTTCCTGAGATGTTTGCTGATTACTTATTGATGTTTTGTCCTGATGTATATAAACAGCTCCACTGTTCTTTGAAGCACGCAAAGAAAAGGAAACACAAGGCTTTTCAATTTGCCTCTATTAAGCAGCAGGTTGAAGGATGAAGAGACACCAAAAAGAGGCATTTACAAGGAGTTAAGGAGTGTTAAGTAGACTTACCAGTTTTATTAATTGTAAAGATGAAAGGGCAGTTAAAAATGGGCCAGCTGATTCAGCCAGTGGAGTTAGAGATATAGGGAACAGGCAGTGAGAAGGAAACACACCACTTTCTTTTCTTCCAGATGCCTTTTAATAGCTCCTCAGAGATGTGGCAGCATCCCAAGCCTTGCTTCAGCCACAAGACCTATTTATACAAAGTTACACTTTTCATAGTTCTCAGTTTTATGTGGTCTTTAGAAAAGCCAGAGATTATTTCTGCTGCGTGTTCCTTACCTGGGTTTTCAGGGAGGTTGTGAGCTGTGTCATGGAATAGCCCACTGCTTTTTCCCTTTTCCTGGTATTTTAAAACCTCTCTGTCCCCAAAGAAATGCAAGGCCTAAAGGTCAATGTGAATGAGATATGAAGGAAAGATCTTAGGAATGCTCTTTGTCCCCTGTCCAGGTTCATTTCCAGCTGCTGATGTTTTCGAAAGTTTATGTGAAGTTTGAGCTTGTCTTCTGCCTGTATTCCAGCCATGGTGCTCCTGCCTGGGAAGGAAGGGCAGTTGCTTCACTTGCCTCATTGTGCCCATTTCCATGCACAGTTTTATTCTGTAATCCCTGTCTGCCCATCTTAAAAGTACAATATTTAATTTCCCTGTTCCCAAAATCCCTGCAAGTCTGGAAGATTCAGAATTCTGTCAAAGAGCTTTTTTCCCCTCAGACTTCTACTGCCTGAGTAATTTATGGGTGAGACAAGCTTCCTGGGAGCTGTGTCTGCTACCACAGTAAATGTACCCCAGGAAATAAGAGCAGCTCTCAGTTATTCTGCATATTCTTTTCTGTTTCTTAGGATGGAGTCTGTTGACTGATTCTTACTGCTCACATACAGCTTTGGCCTGTTGTACAGTGGAAGCCAGAAGCTGTAACCTTGATGTGGGACAGCTATTACTCTGCATCTTGCATGCTGGCCACTTAGCAGTTTATTCAATCTGCAAGCTGTTATTTTTGATGGATGGAACTGTTGAGAGTGAAGGCTGACCTTGAGATGTGTCCACTAAGACCAAAGATGCCATTCTGTAAGGTTTGTGCCTTAGCTGCAATTATCAAATTTGTGTAGCTGCTTCTCTGCTCTTCACTGCAGACTGATATGCCTGTGCTAATGCTACAGAGGTCAGTGAAAATTTCTGGAAAATTGATATAACAAGTAACCTCTCTGACCTAAAATGCTCTAGGATTCATTTTCATTAACCAAGACTAGTGTGGAAACAATTTTCTATGAAGGGGATGATCTCCATAACTTTCATGTTCCTAAGAAAGGGAAGAGAGGAGAGGAGAGGAGCCTGAAGAACAATTGGGAAACCAAAAGAGAAATTCCAAGCAGGCTGTAAAACAACATCTCTACTGCCCAGTGATGAGCACAGTGGAGAGCTCGTGTTCCTTGCTGCACAATTGATTGTGGTGCCCTCCTAACAGCAGTGAATTCCCTTGCCCACTGTGTCAAGAAATGCCCCATTCAAGAAAATAATTATATAAAATATCTTAACAGTGGAAATTTAATCTGGATTGTGTCTCATAATATTTTTGACACTACTCAACAGCCAATTCAGTGAGTTGTGTCTCAAGGGGCTTTTCTTTTATTAAAAAACTTAGGTTGCATTCCAGCTTGTATAGAGCTGAGGGATAATTTATACAGATAAGAAATGGCTTTTTCATTTTTAATGTGTATGGTTTGTGTGTATCTTTGCCTCAAAATCAGTTATTTCTCATGTGGGAAGTAGCTCAAAACCAGCAAGGGCTGCCACTGGTTTGGTGCTGTATTCTGTGGTTGGTGGTTGCATTACATTCTGTATGATGGGAATAAGACTAAAACAAGGCAAATTCATTTTTTCACTTGAGTTTTCTCTTTAATGTATAAGAATAATTTGCTCTTGTGTTCATCCAAAAAACAGCAGAACTTTGTGTGGAAAAACGAGAGAATGTTGCAGTAAAGGCACTTATGTTGAGCTGTGTGGGCTGATGCTCTACTGCTGTTTCTTTAAGTTTCTTTCAAATATTTGCTGTAACTCTTATTTTGTTACTTTAGGAAAGGTGAAAAGAAAGCACTGGGAGTTCCTTAGAGGTTGTTACTGGTATTTTTTTCCACTTGCAACCGGTGAGACACTGTAACAGAGAAAGAATTGCTCTTGCTTGTTTTCATATAAACCCTAATACAGAAGGGCAGGGGGAAACATCTCTGGGTTAAGGGTGATAAACTCACTTGTGCTGGGTGGAAGTGGCTTTCTGTTAAAAACAAATAAAAACGGGTAACTTACTAGGAAACTTAGTTAAATGTTTGGTAAGTCTCCAAGAGGAAGCAATGGAGTAGTTTATTTTTTAAAACGTGGCTGAGAAAGTTTCCTGTCTAGCCCTCATTTAATACCTGAGGGTAAAAGTCTGTGTTTTCCCTACAGTGGTGTTTGATATGTCAGACAGGTACTTTGAAAGCCAAGTGAAAGGCATGCCAAAATCCCTGTTCTTCTCCCAAGAGCCAGGATGTGGAAGTTTGCCTTCCTGACATGGTGAAGAAATATTCAGTAGGCATTCTCTTTGCACCTCTGGTCAACTAAATGCTTAAAGTGATGTATGTTCCTCATATTTTATGTTTCAGAAAAATCAATTTAGCAGCTTACTGCTGATGTTCTTGCCAAGTGAGACCATAGATCTCTTTTTAAAGCACAGAAGATGCTGTGGAAACAGGTGACTGAGGAGGTTCTCTGCCCTAATTTCTGTGTGCCTCTGTGTTCCAGAGCAAATGAAACTGGTGAGGAGCAAGTTGTTTCTTGCTTCTCATTTTGCCTTTTTGCTCTAATACTGTGTTTTTCAGATTCTGCAGCACTGGCTGAACACTTTAAGCACCAGCAGTGCTGTGTATCCCAGTTGTGCTGCAAGCAGGAATTGATCCCCAAAAGCACTGCTACCTGAATCTGTAGGCTGAAAGTTGTTCAATCCCTTCTTGAGACATGTTTACAGAAACCCAAGGAACTCCTCATGATGACTTTAGAATCAGATTAATTCTCAATTCATTCAGTGCTAGTCAGGTTGAACTAAGAGAAATCTATAATTTATTACTTGAATAGAAAAAAATTATATTCATCTGAAGTCACCACAATTTCAAGAGCTTTCTGAGAAAACTTTTATAATTGAAAATTATTGGCTTACAGAGAACAAACCTTTGGCAGAAACACATACTTTTCCTTTCAGTATAGCTGGGATTTCTGGCCACATCACCTCTGCATGTGATTTATAGGAGCATGAAACCTGATACAGTAAGAACAGGGGTTTTTTTTGTATGTTGTACACCTTAACCAAAGGAGATCCTTGAGTGAGAAGTCTAACACAGGGAGTAATGATGACTGGGCTTTGCTCGTTTGTACCACATCTGTCAGTAAAACTCACCCATGGTTTAGGATTTATTTAGGTCCATAGTCATTCATGTTTCCTGTTTGTTAGATTTGCATACAAAAGCCCCAAGATATCTTGCAGGAGCTATTTGTTTTGCAACACTTTTACATTTTTCTTTAATCAGCAATGCTGCAACTGACAGTTATAGCAACAGGAAAGAAATCACATGGACAACCAGTCTCAGGTTCAACATTATTTTTGCTAAACTTGTGCAATTTTCTTCCTCCTTTTAACCTGGACTTTGTATTAAATTATACATGGTTTTAAATAGTGACTGCCTTTCATAGTGTGTCAGCTAAAGGATTTTAAGTTGTAAAGCAAGCTTTACCTTTTACATTAATATTTGTATCATTTTCTGTTAAGTCTTAAGATACCATTCAGTTTTTTGGCTACTTTCTGTGCTCTTTTCATTCCACTGATACCACAGAACTCCAGCAAGAAAAGAGAAATAATGAAGGGTTTAAAGTTTTGTATGAAGGAGTATATGGAAAGATGTGTCATCTGTTAAAAGATGACAGTTCAGAGATCTGTATAAAGCTGGGATATTTTAACTGAGTCACTACCTTTGTTCTTTCTGGCAATTAAATCTTTCATCTTCCACAAAGGCTGTTTTATATTACTGAGCTCTGAAAGGGATCCCTCCCAAACTTACAAACACCCTCAAACTTGCAAACTGGAAAAGCATTTGAGCCTGTGAGGAGCCTTTTTGGTTGGAGAGTCTGTCCCTTGGCACACAGTGGCCAAAGAGTAGAGCATTTAAAAATGGTGAGAAGCTGAGGTACAGGGGAGTATTTGGGGTCTCTCTCATGTTTGCAGCTCGTTGCACCTTGCCAAGCTTCCTTTTGCTGGGTTTTCTAACCTGGCAAACCTGACAGAGGCTTGATCACCACCTAAATTAACTCTTGGAAAATTCCATGTGTGTGCACCCTGCTGGAGCTGGAGCTTCAGTCCCACTGGATCTGGGGATAAAACACAGCTCAGAAATTGTCCTGTCCTGCTACAATCCAGGAATGATAGGGCAGGATAAATCTACTGGCCTGTGGGAGCAACTCCCACCACTGTCACAAGGGCTGGGAGAAGGAAAATTGCAAATATTTGGTGAAGAGAGAGAAGGGATATTAAGAGAAATCCTTGGTGATGACACTTATTTCTTTTCTTTTATTAGCTCAATTTGCTGAAGTCAGAACCAGTCTCTGACCTGTGTGATGTAAGTTTTATTGATAAAGATGTGCTGACCACATACACATGTTATTCCCTCTTTATTACAAATCTGATTATTTGGTAATTTTTTTTTTCTGGGACAGCAAGCACAGTAAAACCTCCTAAATTTACATGAAAGATGTCAGAATAAGGTTGATTTGTTAATTTTGTAGATTGCTGCAAAGTTGAAGTAGTCTTCAAAAAGTGTTTGAATTCAAAAGATGAATCAGGATCCAGATCTGACTCTTTTACCTCTGCTTGTTCTGCTGGCTGAAACAAATTAACTGTAGTTTTCTTTTGAAGGGGACTGTAAAAGAAAGAAAAAGCCAAGGAAATGAACTAACACATGACTCAGAATCTCAGAGTTTTATTTTACAATTTAGGCTCATTTTGATGCTCTTTATATCTTCTTACCTTGAGTTACACATAAAATAATCTGATATTTTGTACTTGGAAACAGAAACCTTGACTTGTCTTTTGGGTTGTCTGGGCTAATTCCATATGAAACTCTTTCTAAAGAAAAAAATCAATTGAAATTACCAAAAATTTTCCACACAGAAGAGCCTAGCATATAGAAATATTTTCCATCTCATTCATATCCCCTGCCTTATAATTTTGTCTTATGTTGTTTACAGTCCCTGATGTGCATTTTTTCTATTAAAAACTGTTGCCTGGAAACTTGGAGCCTGATATATTTTTTCCCCCTAACTTCAGTTTGACAGTAAACTAGGGCTTGGAACAGTTTGTAATATGGTTTCATTATAAGATCCTAAAAATGTCCTATCTCGTTTTCTGTCATTGCAGAATTTTTTGCCATTCCTTGGTGTGTAACACCATAAGCATAGTTTGTTATTCTAGATTTTGAGGGAGGTTTCTCTTGGTTCATGAAGTTCAGCTATCTAGAAAATTTACTTACACTCTGCTTTTTCCATGCATAGTGTTATGTAATTAAAATTGTATCAGGTAGTAATTTAGTATCTAATTTCTAAAAGCCATTGAAAGGTCTTTGGAAACTTGTGGATTTTTCACTGCTGTAAAACAAAACTCCTGAAAGCCCTGCTTGGTGATTTCCATTAGATAACAACTTCTTTTAGTATGTGGTCGATGTGGTTAATGACTGGTGTTTTAGAGCATGAATGAATTTGACTGATCACTGCCAGAATAAGTGGCTTGCCTAAATTAATATGTTCTTATCAGCTTTTGCTGCAGAGATGTGAGTGCCACATCACCCTTCACACTCACTTCTCCTTTTTAATTGTTCTCCCAATGCCTTATGCTGTGGGACAGGCTTTGTAAATAGCATTTAGGGTTTAAATTATCATCTACAGTTCTTCATAGGAGGGGATGTTAAGTGCAAGGGTGAAACTGAGCAGAGTGAAATGGTGCATAGGAGTAAAGAGATGGCATTAGCCAAATTTGCAACTAACCTTTGTTCTGTGGCAGAACAGTGGCAGCATTTCTTATCTCTGAAGGGATTGATTGTGATCCCTTTGCTGTCCTTTGAGGACTTGGGTGCTCATAGCCTGCTGAAGGGGCTCTGGAGATGGACATTGCTAGGAGTGGGATTTAGAAATGCTTAACCCTGAGATACAGGTGCCCTTCTGCCTACAAGCAGAAGTTCTCTGTTAAGCATAAAAAGAAAACAACCCTCTGTACTTTCCTCATTTTTTTTCAAGCTACTGACCTTCTCCTGAAAGATATTTCAACTTAAATCATTATTCTAAGAAACATCAAGCACTTGGAAGGATTGTATCTGAATGAGGGATAAAACAGGTTTGAAACCAAGCATGGATATTGGTTTGGGGGTTTTTGTTCTCCATGTTTTTCCCCAATTCCTGGACTTCAGAGCATGTCCTTTTGTTTTCAGAGTAGATATGAAGATTCTGTCCAGGCTGAAACCTGTAAGAGCTGAAATTTTGAGGAATGATTTAGAGATGCTGGTAAGATAATATAGTATAAATAATTAATAGTTTTCTCGAGAGAGCAATATATCCTGATTTGCCCTGCCCTATTTTCTTCAGNATGTACACAACGTCAATATTTTGGAGCATTGTACAAAAAACCTGCAAGGTTAAAAAAGCCAGTGGTATTAGATGGGACACTTATTTGGAGTTTTGCAAAAGTTGTTGAGTTTGACAGTTTCTCATACAATAGGAAACTCAGCTTGGTGACTCAGCTTTCACATTTACTGCTTTATTCAGCTTTTCAGCCTCTTGTAACTTGAACCATTAACTCTGAGCAGTGCTGCAATTGCTGTTAAGATTTAATCAGAACTCCTGATCTTGAGATATTCTGTTTGTAACCCTGCAGATCTCTCATTTTTAGGAAGTCTGGTAGAAGTGCACTAACATTTTGTGATTTCCACTATCAATATCACTCATCTTCGAGGCTTTACTGCCAATCAGGTAAAATGTCATTTTACCACGGTTACTCACGATTTCAATCCTTAGTATTGAAATGATTTATGAAGTACTGAACTACCTTATTGTACTTTATACAAATTTTATCTTAGATCTGTCTCTGTGGTGCTCATGTTCTTTGTATCTTCTGGCTTGGTTTTTAAAGATCTGAGTGAACATATGCTACAAGTGAAAAAAGGCAATAGAGATACAAGAAAGCAAAACTGCATAATTGATAAAAGAAAGCCATTTTTAACTATGATGCAGTCTTTAAAACTTTCTTGCTGTCTGGTCTTACTGACCTCCACTTCTCCATGCAGAAGTGAAGTACAGCAGCAGTCCTTACTCAGGGTATCACGTTTTCTATAATTTGGTTGCACTCCACTGATCCTGTTTGTATCACATTAAATTTTACCCCAGTCTCCCAAAAATGCAGTTACTCACACGAGGTCATAGGCTTCAAGGTAAAACAGCAGCACCAAGGTTATTTGGGGTTAGAAGGGGCTTGGCCAGACTATTCAATAATCCACACCATTTTCCAGGAACGAATGAACAGGGAAAGGCAAGCACAGCATGTGGTGGGCTGTATGCAGACATGAAGGACTGTTCCCTCTCTGCCTAGCAGTTAAATCTCCACTAGCTTGCCTTGTAATAGGAAGTTGTCATTTTAATTAGTTTTTCACCTGTTTGAAGTAATGCAATGTTCTTTCTGTGTGTGAGCACTGACCAAGGGGATCTGCTTGTCAAGTGTTTCTTAAAGAATTGGAAATTCAAAACTGCTGTGAAGCATGACCAGGAGTAAATTAAAAGAATTCTCCTATAAATCTACAATGACTTTCACTCTGGGTGAAATCCACTGTGTGAAACATTGCCAGTTTGCAACTTTAGAGAAGTATCTGACATTTACTCAGAAATAAGATGCAGTATAAATTAATTTGAAAAAATAATTCCCAGCAGCTCTGGAAAGAAGACAAGTCCTTTTACACTCCTTTCACTCTTTTCTGAAAGTGAGTGTTCATATTAACTGATTTTTCAGTGTCAATTAGATGCAGCCTCTAACATGTGTTTAATTCTTTATTAACTAGAAGTTGGTTGCAATAAATACTGCCACAAGTATTCTGCTTTTGCTGACTTTTCCAGGATTGTGGTGTGGGCTGCAAGGTGGTTAAATTGTTTGCAACAGCACTGGACAGGAACTGAAAAGTAAGTCTCTGCTTAAAGTGTCTCTCCCCTGTCAGCTTCCAAATTTAATAATGCTGGAATTTGGGAAAGTACTGAGAGTTGTTATTGCTGTGTATGTGCAAGAGATAAAGTGCATATGCAATAACAAAACACTCTTCAGAATCTGATCTTTGGTCTGTTAACATGCTGAACATGCCTTTTTGTAACAGCAGTGATTTATAGTCCAGCATAACCATGCAGAATCACTTCATTATATTTGAATAATGAAAAGAGTGCCATCAAGATGGCATGTCTCAGGGGAGCTTTCTGAGGCAATACTTTAAACAAATGACTTTTTAGATAAATTTATTATGAAGTGTGATGAAAGCCATTTTTCTTTGCAGTCACTCCTTGCGAAATCAATGAGGTTTGTTGTGCTGTAGTGTTGGGGTGGGTTGTTTTTTTTAATCTCTTACATAAGTAAAAGCTGAGTCCATAGGAATGATGATTGGTATTTTGCTGGCACCATGGAAAGGAGATACCCAGCTGTAATCCTGTCTGATCATGTCTGCTAAATATTTGTGGGCCAAACTTACAACTTAGTATCCCAGTTAGTGGGAAGTTTATTAGTTGCTTTAAAAAATAATTTTTATGGGTATCCATGAGCACTCATTCTGTTATCTTATTCAAAGATGTGGTTTTATGGAATTAAAAAAAAATACACAACAGAATTGGACTAAGACCTGTTCTGTCAAAGGATTACTCAGCCTTTGTACTGGCAGTTTGTTAAATTGTGTCATGAAAAGTTTACAAAACCACCCAGAAATAACCCATATTGTTATTTGTGTAATATTAGAAATACCATTTTGATTCTTCTGGCATATTTAGCATCCTTGAATCTCTTGTTTTAATATCCAACATTTCATTACTAGTAAGAAATAAACTGTTCTTTCTCAAATCTCTACTTTTTTTTTTGTAATCAAAGTTGTCCTAGAAGCAAATCTTTTCTATTCAGGACAAGTATGTATTGAATGAAGATACTTTAGGCTGTTTCTTGGAAATCTCCATTTTGTGATGTGTTTTCACTTATTTCAGTTATTTGATTATTTTTTTGTGTCTTGAGGTGACCCCTCCTTGGCCCTTTTTTAATATATCAGTTCAAAAGTAGAATATGCTTTAAAATAGGCTTATATTTTTAAGAGGTGGAATAATGTCTATATCACATATAGAAAATTCGTTGGCCTTTATCTCTTCTATAACTGCAGAAGTTTTTTTGCTCCAATCCAGACATTATTGCCTGAAATGCATAACAAACATGACAGTAAAAGGATGTTGATTGCAACTCAGTACACCTGGATTATTTACCTGAAAAAAACACTGAGTGTCCTTTAATCACTCCTTTCCTGTACCTTGAAAATAGGATATTTTCCATTTCTTGGGAAGAGCATTGAGATCTAAAACTCGAAAATGCCCTGTAATTGTTATGTATTCCTAATATTCTCCAGAGATTAAAATGAGAGGTACAAAAGATGCTGGGAGAATGAACTTACTTCTAGAGCTGTAGCTGACAACTTCTCTCAGTGATGAGAATTTGCACCTCAGGTGCCCAGGGAGAGCAGGAGGGTGGCAGAGCTGTTGCTGGAGCTGCCAGAGAGCTCCTGTAGGTCGGAGAGAGAAGGAAATCTGTGCCTGCCCTGTTAAATTCTCCTTGATCCTCCTCACCCAGACAGATTTCACCCTGTCCCTGAATGGAGCCTGCAAGCAAATCCTGCATGATCAGAGAGAAAAGTCTTCTTTTCTGGCAAGATTGCTTACAATTTCAGTTTAAAAAAATTCAAAACTGATTTTACCAATAAAGAGCACTAAGAACTTTCTCCCTCTTTAAGGAATAAATATTATATAAAATTTAAGCTCAGTAACAACTGCTGGTAGGAAGTTCAGTAGCAAGTTGCAGTGAGGTCAGACTCACCAAACCTTAAGTAAATGGATATTCTGTTTGTCCCTGCACTTGAACATTCTATATCGTGTTGCATTAACTTAAAAGATACTCAGTCACAAGGAAAAAGTAATGGTAGTCAGTTTTCCATTTTTGAATTCCCATTTTTCCTACAGTAAATGCAAATCTGGCCATTCTTAATTCCTCCTAATGGGTTAATTGATTCTGCAGTTGCCGAGTGTGTGACCTGACTTCTGGGTCACTGAGTCACTAAATGTGCTATCGAGATGATGCTTTTATTTCTGTTTCATTTGCTGAGAGCATTTTGATCAGAGTTGTGAAAGATGTGAACAGGTGGTGTTAGGAAGGAAACCTGCCCTTCACCTTGGCAGGCCCAGCACCAAAGTGTGCAGGGGCTGTGCAAACACGACGTGTCCCGGGTAAGCTCGTGTGCTCTGCAAGATGAATCTGCCCTTCACTTGTGTGTTGGACTTTCTATTGAACTAATTCATCATTTGATTTTTGACATCTCAGTAATTACTCTTTGAAAAAACTAGTCATTTTAATGGTAGCAATATACTGCAGAGCACACTTAACTTTGACAGAAACTTCGAATGACTTTGCCTCAGCAGCTTGCCTGTTCTTTGTGGGCACTTTCACAATCGACTGAGGATTTCTACAGAAGCCTTTGGTAAAAGCTGTTTGCTCCCAGTGACTTCATTGGCTCCATCAGGCCAGGGTATGATTTCAAGAGGTTGTTAATTCTTCCTGGAGCTGACCTTTTTCAGGCCAAACACACATCAAGGGATGTGCACTGCCTGATTTCTGTTGGATCTGATTTCTTCTAAATCCTGAAGATGCTTCAAAAGCTGCTGTGATGATCTGAAATGACCCCAAATGGAGACCGTTTATCCCTAGACAACCCAAAATGTTTAGCAGCAGCTTTTTCCCCATCCCTACAAGTGTTGTTGCTGCCCAAGCCTCCCTCCCTGTGTGTTCCCTTCCTGCAAAGGGCACTGGCAGAGGCTGACACAGCACAGGTGGAGCTGCTCGGCTCTGACGTTCACTTTTGTTACTTGGCTGAAACATCAACTCCCATTTCTGATGAGATCTTTGTTAGGCACAAGGCAGAACTCAAAGAAGCACTTCCTTTGCTGCTGTAGCACTCTCAAACTTCTGGTTTGTAATTTTGGTGACACTTTGGAGCTTTTCAGTGCTTTAGTAGCCAGCAAAGAGAAATCCTCCATAAGGACAGATTTTTTTCTGAACTAGCAAAGTGCTTCTGAAGGGGTTGGAGCTGCTGTCCATTCAGATCAGGCACCTGTACAGAAGACTTGGTTGAGGAAAAAGAAAAAATTAACTTCTGAGTTAATACAAGTTTTTCTGTGTGTTTGGAGGGAGAGCACAGAGTTTAAAAGAACAGATTGATCCTGCTCATGACTGCCCCCCAAAATATCAATAACACACTTAACATACATGATGGACAAATAATAAGGATAACCTGAGTTCTCCTTTCTTTTCATTCTGCTCAGAGATCTGTTTGTGAACATTTAGATTGTGACAATACCACCAGCCAAGTTCATTGAAGTATAACAATGGATTTCTGAAACCATTAACACACAGCTGTCAGTAATTGACATCAGCTGTATTCAATTTACAGGAACTTTACCTGTGCTCTGTTGCTCAGGATAAAGAATTGGTAAGGTTTCTGTTGTGGATACTCCTGTACACTTAGAGATGTCTGAGATTGTCCTGATTAATAAATTTCACAACGTGCTCAGCAGTGATTTTGGGAGAGGGCTGCTCATTTTGTTATGTTTGTTTGACCCCACTTTAAAGGCTGTTTCTTAGGTATTTGTTCATCTCCCTGCTTCCTGTTCCTGAGAGTCCCTGCCCCTGCAGCTCTCATTGACGAGGGACTGCACACATGTGCTAACTCAGGTTAATGAGAACTTCCAGTCTCCAGTCAGCTCAGGATCAGACTGAAAGGGTTTCCATATCACCAAGAGAATAAAGCCAGGGGAATTCTCACAGTACTTAGAGAGACTGACACCTGTGAGAGTTAATTTTTGAGGTTTCCAAGATCAGCATCAAATTTTTAATAATGTCTTTTGGAGTGTTTGAGGCTATGTAAATTCTACTGAGTTTGTGGCTAGCTGGGGTTATTTAGGAATATCTGATATGAGGAATGTGTTGACTTACAATCATCCTGGAAATGCAGGACCGAATGTAGAGTGACTTTTTTATTTTATATAAATATTAAAACATTCTATCCATACTTCTGTGTCCTCCAGCATAGGTTAAAGGGAGAAATTTGTGTATTCAGTCTGATGCGAGTGCTCACTTTTAACACTTAAAATTTTTTTAAAAATTTTTTTGGACAAGAGATCTACAGTTTTCCTCAGTGTTTATTCATTTAGGAATTGAAAGGAGTTGAGGATTTTGTCATGCCGAACGTGTATTTCCTCTGTTGTACATATTTTAGACTGGTTGATTTTCTGTTTTGTTTTCTTTGTTGTTTTTATTTGGGTTTTGTTTGGCTTCATTGTTTTTGTGGGTGCTTGTTTGTTGTGTTTGTTTGTTTTGTTTTCTTAGAGGTTCAATTGTGATCTTGGAAAAGAATTGCTAAATAGTTCTTCAGAATGAGGCAGGTGGCTTGCCTGTGCTCCTCCAGCAGGTTAGTGCTGCTCGTTACATTGCAGCACCTCTAAGTCCTTTATAGTGCTTGTCATTCTGTAAAAGATTAATGTAAAGACATGCCTACAAACTCAGATCCAGCAATACATGCAGTTCAGATTTCTGCAGACTGTTTCTCATGCATTCAGGATGTATTCCAGCCACAGTATGCCCAACGTGAGGCTGACAGCAGATTAACCTTGGTGGTTTAGATTGTGTAAGGCAGGGATTACAGTTACATGTGTTTGCTGCTCAGGTGGCTGATGGAAAGAGGTTGATGTTCTGAAGCCACAGGATTATGTCTGGTTAATGTTTGATCCTATAGTAAAATGCCTACCCAGACCCTCCATTCTTCTTGGCTTAAAAATGTCAATATCATTTGGGTGATGTTAAACAGCACAAGGAAAAGGTAGTGGAAAGAACTCTGCCTGTTGGGGCTTTCATCTGAAGTCACTGTTCAGCAGTTGCTCACATACAAATGTGATGAGAATGGAGTGAGAGTTGTGAGGTTCTCCTGGCTCTGCTTTGTTGCTTCAGCTTTCTTTTGTGGAGAAAAGGTGAAATAAAGGGGAGGGGGGAAAAAAGGATGCTATGGATACAGTAGAAAATGCAGCTGCTATGGAGTTGAATTGTGCCAGAGAGAGTAATGGAAGCTGGGATTCTTCTGATTTCAGCAGCAGAGCTCTGCTCTGTGGATGCCCAGGAAGGAGCGCAGGGATGGCTCTGCTTGGTGGCTGTTTCCCTGTGGCCAGTTCCAAACTCTCTGTAAATAACTTGCTGGTTCCAGCTTTAGGTGATTTGGAGCAGCTCCTGGTTAAGGGTGTCTGGGAGCTTTAGGAGACACCTTCCCTGTGATGGGATGAGGGCAAGGTGTGCCAAGAGGAGGAACAGCTTTGCTTAACTGGAAAAACCTGACAGAGGAGCTGTACCATGGTCAGGTGTCCAACAGGCACCACCAGATCATGAGGAGCTCCTGAACAACACCAGCCTGGTTTGGTTTCAATCCCCTGGGAACTGATAACCAGCCCTGGTGTAGCCATGCTTCTGTGAAATAGAAGAGAAAAAATTTAAAGTGAAATTCAGGAATATATTAATTGAAAAAAAGCTGAGTTTGTGGAATCCTGATGTCAGTAAAACCATGTGAGGTGCAGGCTGAGATAATTTACTCTGTGGTGTTTTCCTGTTGCATGGGTGTGACTTTAAATCCTGTGCCTGTAACTCCATGAGATTGTTGCTATGAATTACTAAATGTATAAGAATGCTTGAACAGCATCTGTATGTGGGAGTGAGAATGAGCTATTAAACATGTTGAAAATATGAATGTCTGAAATTAGAATGAGTCACACTCTTTTTGGTTAGATTTGCAAGTCTCCCACTCAGAGAACTGTTAAATACTTTTAATTCTTTAGTTGTCCTTTAAATTATGTCTGTTTCAAAGTCATTTTTCTGCGCTTTCACTGTTCATTAATAATTTTGTTAGGGATTAACATATTTGGTATTGGAGTGTTTGCATTGATTTAATACTTGTTTCCTTTACAGCTGTTGGTTCAGGTGACTGGTAACTCTGCAGGTTTGTTGGTTTTGGCTTCTCAGCTCAGCAGTTTCAGTGATGTGAAGATGATGTGTACTCAGCAATTTGAAGAAGAGATTCATTTTTAGTGTCCTCATTTGGATGACCAGAAATCCCAGTAACTTCATAAATGTAGGCTCAAATGTCTTAGGGTGGTATTTGCCTTACTTTAATTTAAAGGGATTAACACTATGCAAGCATTTCAGAAGCTTATTCTAGGAAACTCAAGGAAGCCTGGTGTGTTCATATAGGCATATTTTGAGGTTTTAACCTATTTTTTCCTTTATACCTTATAAGAGTGTGAGTGGAAAAAGCTTAAACCCCCAATACTCTCCCCTTTGCAGCAGATCCAGTGGAATGGGATTCTGCAGGGAGGTGCTGTGGTAACTGATGTCACTGACACTGTTGGTCTCAAGCTCTTTATTGGAGAGTGCTACATTTAAGCTCTGGTTTACCCCAGTACAAACAGCAAATGGAAAGTTTGTTTGGTGGTCTCATTCCCTCACCTTTAGAACTCAGAAATGTGAGGTGACACAGAACACAGGACTGCACTGCCTTTGCTACTCTGCACATGGAGAATTGGCCCCTGAAAATCAGGACTGTCCTTTGGAGCACTTTCCCCTCTTGCCAGATCCTGTGGCATCCCTGCAGCAGCTGCACTGTCTGTGCTGTCCAGTTAATGATACCCTGCCTGTCTGCAGGGAATTCTGCACCTGGCACAGGGAGAGGAGCCTGTGCTTTGTCATCTTCCAGCTGGGAAAATACCAGGAAGGTCTTTTCCATGGGAAACTCCATGAATGGAATCTGTAAGAGAAGTGGAAGTGGAATGTAGTGGGAAGACATCCAACCTTTTTTCAAAAATGGTAAGCAGAGCCATCATGCAGGCTGTGAAGTCTGGGCAGGGCAATAGATCCTGTTAGCAGTGATTTTCACAAAAATTGGTGGGCTTCTCTTTCTACCTCTAAAAGAACTTTTTAAATGCCAGAATAGGAAGTGAAGTCACATTACCAAGGTCTCATTTTGCATGCTTTAGTGCAGTTCTGTAGACACTGATTTATGACCATAGATTCAAATGCAGTCCTTGCCCAAACGTGCAGAGGAGCATTGCAAGGCAGTACTTGTTACTTTGCTCATTTAAAATTCAGCCACTCCTAGTCAGAATTCATTGTTAAAACAAGGTAGTGCTGCTTTCAGAAGGAAATAATCACTCTTGGGGCAGGGTTTGAAACACTTTATGGATTAGATAAGCAAACTAGGGCCCATCAGAACTCCTTTAAACTACTGAAAAACTTGTGAATTCATGAAACCAGCACAGCTTTTGGGTAGGAACAGCTCAAGTGTGAGCTCAGCTCAACAGGTCACTGCTATTCTCTCCTGCAGGAAGGGAGACAATAAGGAAGCATGGTAAAGAGAGCCAGATAAATTGGAAGGAAAGATTAAATCAATAATAGGGGAAAAACTTCAGCAAAGTGATTATCTAGATAAAAAGCTGGTCTCAAAAGACCCGAGGCTTGACACATGAGAAATTAATGGGAGAAAACAGTAGCAAATAGTTTTCTAGGAGTGATGTTGTATTGGAAGGAGGATGGATAAGATATTTACCAAGCATTTAATTAGGTTATGTCCAACAGCATTATGAAGTAGGTGAGTGTGTGGATTGATTCATCTGGTCTGGGACTTTGTAAATAAAGAAGAACAAATTCAGCTGGAACAAAACAGAATGATTAGCTAGGAAGGTTTCATAACCTGTAAAAAATATTCTGGATGAGAATATTGATAATAAATCTCATTACTAATGCTCATTTTCTATGCTGATATTTATACTTTCCAGGCAAAATAGAGAAAATACTTAAGTTTGCAGTGCAATACCTTGTCAAAAGAACCCAAAATCTATTTAATCTTGGAGAAATAGGAAACTGTATCTAATAGCTGCTTTATTTTCTTCTATTTGTTTTTTTTGTGCAAGTTAACATAAACCAGAATTGTTTATCTGATTATATTTATGGCTTTGTATTTGTTTCTGTGGTGTACTTTATTTTTTTACCTGCTTTACAGGTTCAGTTGAACTTTCAGTGTTTTACAGCCTTTTGCCAGTTCTCCACTCTTCAGAGAGCTATGAAAACTTTGTGATAATGGTTTCACATAGAACTTGCAGACCTTAATAATAATTTTTTTGGGTTGGTATTACCTGAAACTACCAGTTAGATCATAGCAGCAGACAGCTTGGTTTCTGTGCAGTGGAACTGTATGATTAAAGCTCACTGAATTTAAAGCTGCAAGGAGCTGGTGAGTGTTTGTACACTGCAACCTGTAGTTTTCACTGCAGAGCAAGTGTGTTAATTGTTTTACGTAGTGTAAGGAATAAAATGTTTCTCAGATGCAGTGCAGCTGTTGAGGAAGGCATAAAAAGCAACAGTTAATTTTCATACTTTTAGGGAAACAAAGCAGATCAATTCCTGCTGGCATTGACAGGCTGCTTTATATAGTGGCACCTGCTACATCAGGAATTGAGGCTGTGGGAGTGAATTAAGCAATAAACAAGTCTGTGCATGTGAGATTTCATTTCTGGATTGCTGTGGAAAATAATGTAGAAGCTGCTCACGAGTGCATTGATTCTGCTTGCTGGCCTGTACAGGGATGTATTTCATAGCAACACTGCTATATAAAGTTTAGGGAAATCATCCTGCATAGCACTCAAACCACAGCAGATAGTTTTTTTCTCTTTTTTACTCCAGAAGGAAGTAGATCCCTTTAGCTGATATGCAGTAACTACTGGGTTAAATCTCAATTGTTTTAGATAATATGTATAAACTATTAAGCTTGTGTGTAATATCTGAACATATAGAACAAATACATTCTCCTTCACTCTTGTAATAATTGAAGAAATTTGCAGCCTTGAGTCTGTGTCTGCTGTCTTCCACAGTGCTCAACATCTTGAATTCAGTTGCTGGTTATTGATATTTTTTTCTCCCCTTGTGCTTCCCCCTCTTAATCACATGTAAGGCTCACATCTGTCCTGGAGACAGAATTGCAGCCAGAGTTGGACAAAGTGAAAATGGAGTCTTGAGTCACAAGAGTTAAGTTCACTTCAGTAAAAAACTGAACAAGCAACATAAACCATTCTCTTATACAAGTGCACCTACCTGCATTTCTGGCTGTGCCAAAAATCACTGCTGGGTCTTGGTCCTAATTCATTGCTGGGATCCTGAGTTTTGGAGGTTTGTGGACTTTGCCAATGTGCTGTTAACAGCTGCTCGAGAGCCACAGGATCACACAGGCTTCAGGGGGCTGCAGTGCTCCAGGATCCTGCCTCTGCTTTCATCAGGACCTCTCGTTAGGAGCTGAGGCTGTGCTGGGTCATTGCTCTGGTTCCCAGTTTGAGAGAGGCCCCTGTTTTCTATGGTACAGAGTGAAGGGTGCAGAGTTTTTGTGCTTTGAAATGCTGCTGGAATTTTGGAGCCCAGATGAAAGCTTTTAATATCTCCCAGAATACAAAGCTCCTGTTCATGCTATTGAAAAATCTTCTGTTAACAGCAGCTGTTAGTAATGGGCATCATTTCTCTGCAGTACCTCAAAGCACGTTAGCAAGTAATTAGAAAAATTGTTGCAGGATTCAAGAAAAAAAGGCTACTGGGACTGTAGTTGGAGATGTATCACAATAGGAAATTTCTTTGTCCACCTGCTCAAGTGTGACAAGAAAATGTATTTTAAATAATATGTACTGTGGCAGCACTGAATGCCAAAGTGTTTAAAAACACACTAATGGTCTCCTGGATGTGACATATTTAGCAGGAATTAATAATAAAAAAGTGGATTAAATTATTTTTAGACATCACGTATGGTAGCTGAATCAAGCAAGAAAACTCCTTAGAAGATAAGAAGATAGGTTTGCTTTCACTTTTGAATGAGCTTTTTTCTTTGTTCTCCAGTTTTACCTTTTGTTATCCATTACTGCTGCCTTCCTGAACATGTGAGGAGCAGTGAAATCAATCAGGAATATCAGAAGGAAGGCACAATGCAGCTATCACCAACCACCACATCCATCACCGCTTGCCTTCAGTGTTGTGACTGAACAAAACTTGTTCTGTCTCTCTCCAGTACTGCTAAAAATTTTAACACTATTTTACCTTGCAGCTAACTGAGCAGTGTCCCATATCTCACTGAATAATGTAAGCATTCTGTGCAATTAAACTGCTGCACTATTTTGCTCCATGTGGAAAATCCTTGTGAATATTCTTTGGTATTTATAACATTGGCCAGGAGCTGATTTGATACTGGAAGAAATGTAGCCTGTGATGCTCAGCTGTGGCAGAAGCCACATCTCTATCTGTTAAAATGTAATGTGCATTGCTGCAAAAGAATTTTGTTTCAAGAGGTTCACATGCAGAAATGCAAAGAGTTCTGGCTGCAGTAAACAACATAAGTTAACTTCTTGTGACCCAAAGCCCCTGTAGAAGGGGCGATTTGGCAGTGAAATATTTATTAGGTTTCAGCAGTAGTGTGCCAGAATATTCGGACAGAATACAATCAATCAATACAACCACAGAATACAAGTAAATTAATTGTGTTACTCTAATCTGTTCTTACACCTCAGCTCCCTAGGTGTGCTGGTACCCCATAGCTTTTCTTGCTTCCTATCCTTGGCAGAGAGAGCATTATCCACCTGGAAGAAACACTGCTGTAATTCCTTCTTCATTTTAGTCTCTTTACCTTGCCTTGGACATTATTGCCATCTCTCTTCACTAGCTGGATCAGTGGGGTGTATCCTTGGGTGCTGTTGCTTGGTTTATGCTTCCTTTGCAGAGTGCTCGTGTGGACAATCACAGCTGGATGTGGGCTGGAGTTTATAGCTGTTGCACATCCTTTGCATCTCCCTGCAAGGTTACCTGTGTGACTGAATTCACACTGAACCTGGCAGATGGCAATATCTGTCATATACTCAATTACAGAAATAGGTTTGGGGGAAAATAATAGGATGCCAGTGTAAATTTCCAGATTATTTCTTGAAGTAAGCACTTTGGGAGCAGATACACGACACTTACTGCATTGGAAAAAAACCCCAAACCTTTCAAACTTGATATTTATTAATTAATTTGTCTAAGCCTGTATTTTGCTAGGAAATAGTTCTAGGAAGTAAAAATAACTTTGGCATATTAAATTGAAGGGCAACATTCCTGTAAGTGAGTTTTTTTCTGGAGCAGAAGTTTGCTGGTGTTTGTGGCTTTGGGTTGGGCAAGTGGAGGGGATCCCCTTCTCGGTGGTCAAGGTCATGAGGGGAGCTGTAAAACTCCAAGGTGTGAGAGAACCATGTCCTGGGAGCTCAGAGAAGGCTGAGGAGGGACTTGAGGGGGACATTCAAGGCATCCCAACCTGGTTAATGACAGCCAGTGTGCCCACCCTGCCCCGTGCATCTGGCAAAGTGCATCTCATTCCCTGTGCAGTCAGGGCTGGAGGAGGGAATCACTGCTGGAGATGAGCCAAGCTCTGGCTCCAAATGTTTATGCATCTTCTCAGCTTTCATTGTTTCTCTGGTGATTGCTTCCGTATATACAAAATCTGACAAATAATTGCAGTTTGAAGGGCGTGCTTAATGGAGGGCCATAAAAGTGATTCACAGGCAACTGTAAACTGAACTATTACACTAAAGGATAAAAAGCTTCCTTAATGAGCTCTACAAGACAGTTATGATGTATTTATGAAAACATTTCCAAGTACATGTAACCAGGGGAATTAAAAGATAAATATTTAAAGATCGGCTAACAGTTTTCGCATGTAGCAAAACTCCAGTTCCTCTATTCAGCAGCAAATTTATAAAAAGTATATATTTACATGATTTGTAACAAAAAAGAAACAAAACTTGCATTAAACCCTGATGTTTTTCTCTGTAATTGTGTTTTTCTATTCAGATGAAGAGATGAAGCATGAAGAAAATGGGCAGATGAGATTCAGAATATTAATAAGGTAAAGCAATGGTTTTTTTCCATCCAAATAATTTATTAACATCGTGTCATAGAACTGTATTTAAGAGTATGAGACCTAAAAACAGTTCAGAGTTTGATTAAGTTTCTTTTCATCCTATCATTGCTGTACACAATTAGGTTATTCAAGTGTGATCCTTAAATGTTCACAATATGATTCATAGCCTTGTTCTTCACACCCCAGAGAGAGAAAAATTGGTTTGTGGGTATGAATCTGATGAATATATGGATCAATGCATGCCCTTTTAATGTTTATTATACACATGCTCTTTTAGTTTGGATAAATGATTATCTCATTGTGTTACTTGCTCTTTTTAGAAGTGCTGTGTTATTGTCTGAGCAGAACCTTAGAAGCATTTTAAGCATTCAGGGCTGACACTGGATTTGGCATTACCTTGTCAGTTGAGATTACTTTTATTCTTGAATGGATTAATAATCGATAGGTGTTAAACAATATGATTTTCCTTAGGGTTACAGCTGCTGTGTTGTGCAGCTCTGACATAAGGAATAAAGATCTGGCTCATGTTTTTAAGTCAGCTTTAAAGCTTTTTTTAGATGTACCAATTTCTTAGGTTTATTACACCACGGGGTTTATTGATGGAGGCTGTGACTCCTTGAAAAGAAGGGATGAATGAGGAAATCAGGTGACAAGGTGGCCAGTCTGTGCAAAACGTTATCACCAGCCTTGATCCTGCTCAGAGGAAAGCTACTGGCAGTGCTTGAGTGCAGTAATAGAAATGTTTCAGTCATGGGGATCTCTTCCACAGCATCAAGTAGTTTGTGGTAAGATGAACTTAGCCCCAGGTGATGATGCTCACCACATTACCACTTATAGAAACACTGAGTAGATAATTTGGCTAAAAGCATTAATTAACTTCACAGATGTCAAGGAATCATTTAGTAGCCTCCACTAGGATTTGTGAATCTTTAAAAGTGCATGTAATTGATTTTAAACTTTTTCTAACTTTCTGATAGGGCACTAGGATTTGTTTTCTTTTTTTCCCTGACATTATTTGATCACTTTGAATTCTGGTTTTGTGAGTGACTCTTCTATTCCACTTGCTCTATTAGGATGCAGTTGTTCTAGTCCCTGAGAGTCACTGGCCTTAGAATGAAAGCTGGATTGGGTATTAGGGATTCTGTAGAAAACTAGTAATGATTGGTTTGTTTCTACATGAGAATGTGAGGGAAGGAGAGTAGAATCAGAATTCTAAACAATTAGTGACAGTGGTGGAAGAATAGGAACACACTCAAGCCCTGGGAAGATTTTCAGTCTGGCTCTGCACACCCCGTGTCAGACCCTTTGGATGGAACAGCCTGAGTTAATTATGTCTTTAATCTCTCTTGCACCAAACTGTCAGTGGTTGAGAGAAGGAAACCTATTGATCAAAGGCAGAGTTTTCAAGCACAATAATAATTTGTAAACCCAGTACTTCTACACCAACAGTTGCATCATCTCCATTGGACACAGATTATTGTGCATTTCAGAGCACAAGTAAAGCTGCATTTCAGTGGCTATTGTGAAAGCACCTATGGATTTGATTCCTAGGTACATAAGCACGATATATTTGACTTCTCCGTACATATGCGCAATTAAAACTTTCAGATTTTTATTTAAATACAGTTTATGGATTATGCACTCCAACCTGGGCAGCCTTTCCTCATACCCCTACTTTTATGGCACCCCTGCTCTGCACCAGGAAACTCCTGCTGCAGCTCTTTGCTCAGCTGAGGTGCTTGTTGAGATCAGCTGGTGGAGGTGCTTTTGCTTTCATCTGGAGAGCTGGGACATTTTACATGCAGGGAGGCTCACAAGTCTGCAGGTAAGAAGGGAAGAATTCCTGAATGATTCCTGAGGTTGCCAAACTGTGTTGCATCCCTGGTATTCACTGCCTTGCCTGGTTCCTTTGGCACTCTGTTACTGTCAGTGCACCACAGAGGACCCTGTGCTTCAGGTACCTGCATAGTATTGGACCCTGTTCTGTATTGATTTCAGAAAATAGTGTGTGTGCCATCTTTAGCAGTTTCAGGTACATCTTAACTCAAAATCTGCCCTGTGGAGAGGGATTTATGTTGTCCTGCAGCTGCTCAAAGTGTCATGGACCACTGTATTTGCCCCACCAAGGTAATCCTTGGTTCCTTCCTGCAGGCTGGAGCAACACGCTGCTCAGGAGGGCAGAGCTCCCACGCTGCTGGAACTCCAGCTTCTCAAACCTGCACCTTTCCCTGAGCAGCCCTGAGCCTTAGGTGAGGATACAAACCCACTGAGGAGCACTCAGGTTTCTGTGGTGCCTGAATTACCCAGGGCAGCAGTTGTGTTCACCGAGAGCACACACAGACAGGCAGAGTTTATCTTCCCCCTGGCAGAGGAGTTACCGTGGCAACTATGGCAGGGCGTGAGATTTTCCTTGCTAGGAAGGAGCTCAGGAGCTAAACCTGGCATGTGCTACATCACACTCAGTGAATTCCTTGGATGGAAGCACGTGGTGGTAGGAGAGCTGACACGGTCTGCAGTGTGATGGGGTGAGTTCATGACAACAGCAGGGCTGTGCTCAGAGTTTAAGTTCATTAGTGTTGCCTGAAATTGCCCTATGTGGTATTAAAAGCACAACCAGCATTTTTCCTGGAGGAGTTCAATGAGGGTGAACATAAGTAAAACCCTTTTTCCTACACCCCTTCAATCAAAGATGCCTTATTGAACTTTATTAGTATAATAATCAGGTTTTACAGTTCCTGGAGAATCCTCTTAAAACTTGGATGATGTGGGTTGGATTCACTTTAAGCTGCTGACTTTTTTTAAAACCTCTCATCAGTAGAAGAGCGTGTGAGAGTTTTCAAATCTGAATAGTGAGCAGAAATATCTTGCCCTCTTTTTTCCCTTCCTTCTCCTCTCCAGTCTGGGGCAGCTGTAACTCCCAGGAGCATCCATGGAGGTTTTGAGGTGAGGAAGGACTTGATTAGTACTGACAGATGGCACAACCACAGCTCTCAGGACCTGACATGCAAGTCTGCAAGTGCTCTCCTGGGTGTGCCTGCTCCTTACCACTGCCTCTCATGCTCCATGGCAAACATACTCAGTGTTCACAATTCTGTTGTTTGGGTGGTGAATTTACAGAGCATCAGTAGGGCTTGCTAACAGAGGTGATCAGTGAGACCTGGGTAGGAGAATCATTAAAAAAGATCAGTTCTGTAATCTGAAGGGCTTTTTTTTCTGATGTAGATATTTTTTTAACAGCAGAAACCTCGAAGAATGAATATTTACCAGTATCAGGGTTGTTAAGTCATTCCTCAAGTGCAAGGGTTTGGATGCAGGTGTTCCCATGAGTTCCAGGTGTTCCATGGTCCTTAGAGCTATTAATGATTGTAACTACCTGATACAGATTTCAGACACCCATGGACATGGCAAAGCTGTTTCTTTCCTTATATCCTTCATCCTTTTAGCATTCTAATCACCTTCTTTGTCTTCCTAGCACCTGAATTAATGTCATCCACGTTTCTACCACATTTGACATTTGTGATCAGTTTTGGTAGTTCTGTTGTTTTCAGCAGATGGAGAGCTCACCTAGAAAAGGCTGCAGAGAGAAGTCAGTGTCTAACAGAGCCAAATTCAGACGTGGGTTTATACCAGTAAGATCAGGAGAGCTGGGCACTGATGGAGTTTTAGCAAGAAATTTGGAAGGTTGAGGCTAAAATCAGAGATACTCAAAGTAGAAAAATCTCCACATCTTCCATGAGAAAGTAGAGCTAGGAGAAGGATTCTTGGCTGACTTTGCTGAAGGTCTCAGGAATAGGGTTGGCTGTATAAGGAATGCTGATGAGAATAGGACAAGGAATGCTGATGCTGGGTGATTCTTAGTAGTTTTTTTTTTAATAGAAGTTTGGAAAAGGTTCCCTAAAGAAAAGAAGTATTTTAAAGGTACTTATTTTGCTTTGTAGTTATTTTTTTTTTATTTAATATATTTATCTTGGAGGGTAATCTAGTTCAGCAAAAGAAAACCCAAGTGATTTTGCATTTTTCATTTAGAGAGCATATCTTCTCATGTCTTTTAAAGTGCTGTTGGTTTTGTTCTCTTCAAGAATCACATCTAGAAGAAACAGCAAGGTGTGGTCATCTGCTGATGTGAAGTTTTCATATTGTTGGTCTTGTCCTGGCACAAGCTGCCCTACCCCAGATTGGTTAATCCCTGATGAAGAATTCCTGTGCTGCTGCTAGAATGGGAGGAAGAAGCTGTTGGGTTGGGTGGATGTTTCTGAAGCTGTGACATCACTGCCCAGCTAATATGCTGATTTCATAATAAAACACTGACAATAAGGCCAGAAAGCACCTTTTGCATTCCTGCATGTGCTTTTACAGCCAGGAGTCTCAAGGAAAAACTGAGACAAGTCTATAGACAAATGAAGGGCACTGGGAGAAGAGTTCTTGTTGTGTAAATACATTGTTATTAAACATGGGAAACATGTCAGGTGTTTTACAGAGCATCCCTGGATGTGGACAGGATTGCTCAAATGCAGCACATGATCAGGACTGGTGCTTCTTGCTGTAATGAGCAGACTGAAAACTTCAAAAGGAGATTTCTGGCTGTGCTGTGTGTGCTCACAAGGCCTGTCAGTCTGTCATTCCCACTTGATTTAGAATGATGAAAGCAGAAGCAAAATCAAACTCAATGAAGTGAGTTTGGTTTGATGGGATTATAACTCCCAGTGCTCTGGGGAAGGAGTGGTGATGCCCGTGGCAAGTGTGATACACCACTGTCAGATCTCACCTGGCACTGGACAGGGGCCTCAGCACTGCCTGTAAATATGGGCAAGAGCATTGAAACTGGAGCCTAAGTCTGAGCTTGGTGCCTCTGGGGCTGTTCAGTTCTTGGATTTTTGATTTGGCCCACCACAGGGTTGATGTTGGACATGTACATTGTTGCTTTCCCAAAGGTTAGGATATCTGCAACTCTGATTTTTAGCACTGTATGGCTTTTCTCACAGGTTCACCTCAATCTTTGGGTAAGCAGGTTGTTTCCTATGCGTGCTTTGAAGTTTTGGGGAGTTGGAGACTCTCCAGCCTCACACCATGAAACAATTACTGAAACGAGAAACAATCCTATTTTCCCATCTTCTAGCACCAGAGTATTACAAATTAACAGTAATTTACTCTGTTCTGCCCAGGTGTGTGAGGAACTCATGAAGCTGCTAGCATGAACGTGTTACAATGAAATAGATGTTATCTTTTTAAAACCGAATCCTTTTTTCCTGGTAGAGACTGCATCCCAGAAACCTCATTCAGTGTCCCAGCTGTAGGTGGAAGGACCTTTGCACCACAAGGAATTTTTCCCAGCTATATTTGTTTTATTAGATATGTTCCCTCCTCTGAACACTTGTCTTATTCCTAAAATGCCAGGCCAGAAGTGCTCCTGCTCCATCTTGTTGCATGCAGGCATCTGAGTCTGTGCTGTCATACTGGAAAGGGCAATATCCTCTGCTGTGAATCTGTGAAAGTGCTGCAAATGCCTTGTGCTGGATAACATCCCCTCCATTCTACAGAGAACCTTCCACGATTCCTACACAGAGAACAACAGAACTGGCAACCAGAAATACTCAGTAGAGTATTGCTCAGTGGAGTGGGGTTTTAGGGCTGTGCACTGAAGAACAAGGACAAACAACAACTGCTGTATTAACAGGTTTTATTTCACTACAGCTCTTATATCACATTTTTCAGCTTGTCATACTTTTTCTGTACTAATCCCTGCTGGAAGGTTTTGCTCACATCTTCCCCAAGCTCTGTCCTTTCTGATAAATTTCCCAGGCAATGAAACAGGATAGAAATGCTGGGATGGTACTAACAAGACAATAGAGACTCTTTCAGTGAGGAGGAATGATGTGATTCTTGTCTTATTTGATGTCTAGATGTTGAATTCCTACCAGCCACTCTGTGTGTATAATTTGAAGCTCTTGCATGAAATTTCTTAAGGTGTTTTCTGTTTTTTGAGTCTGAATTTGTGTTGTTTGTATGTTATATGCTTCTGTGAGCTTTGTTTTAACATACAGTTCATACTTAACCAGCATTTGAAAGCTAAAAGCCAGACTTAGCTCTGCAGATGAGTGAGAACCCTACTGTGCAGACACAATCTTTCTTCCTTTAATTTAACCTCATTTCCCCAGTACTTCAAACTATTAACTCTGCTCTCAGTATCTTTACATGGCCAGTGTTGAAAACGTGTGACAGAGTCTGGTTTTCCCTGCAAGGCTAAATGAAGTTAAGCCATTTTAACTTACATCATTTGATGATCTAAGATTGTTATTAATGATGGGAGACTGAGAAAAGTTTCTTACCAAGGGAAAAATCAGAATATTTCAGAAACTTCCCCTAAAGGCTGATATCCAGCAGCACATACACTGTTGATGCTGCAAAGCCTGGCTCTTTTAATTTCTACACACAAACAGAAATCTGGCAAGTGAAACTGTATTTGTTAGATCATCTGATATTCAAATGGAGGATGATTGAATCAAAACATTGCAGAAATGTAGCTCAGGAAAATTTTTGGTTCTCCCAGAGCAATGATTTTTGTCTTTGCATTAGATTATAAAACAGCTGGGTTTTAGGACAGTTCACTTTCTAAATGACACAGCTACCAGGAACATATTTTCATTTTTAAAAGCTGCAATTATTTACTTATTCTTTATGTATATTAATTTTTTTAGTGGCTTTCTTAGCCTGTTCTGTATTGTAGGTTTAAGTCATAGTTCAATTTTGTGCAAAAAAATTAGATTTCTCTGCCATAAAATACAGTATTACCTCAGACAACTGGGTTAATTTTCACATTGGCACAAGCATAATTCCTGAACAGGCATTTAATACATTCAAAAATAACTGAACATGAAGGCTTAATATTTGGTTTTCAGACAGGTGCTTGAATGCTGAAGCATTCAAATGAAGTGAACACAGAACTTTAGTAATAGTGCCTGGGCAATTCAGGTTCTTAATGTGGGGGGGTTTTTTTTTTTTTTTTTGTTTTGTTATGTTTTTGATTTGTTTTTGTTTTTGTTTTTCTACTTTACCATAGTTATAACTGGCAGTGATTTCCAATTTCACACTTTTGCTTTAAGAGTGACTTCTAGAACAGCAAGTGTCTGTTCCATGGGGACCTTTTCCCTCTGTTTTTACTTGCCCTTTAAATATATAAAGTGGTCCGATGTAAATGACAGCTTTTGGACTTTGCCCCAAATATCCAGCAGGACAAGCTATTTTTGTTTTCTTCCAGCAGTCACCATATGAGTTATAACTCCTTATTTTCTTCACACTAGATTCCTTGGATTTCACTGTTTGGTGAAGCAGTATTTCTGTGTGTCTGTGAAGGAACAGATTGTTTTGTTCAAATCATCATTGTTTCTTTGTGCAAGAGGGACAAAGTGTAAAGAAACTAATGGTAATGAATCGTAGCCAAAGATCTGTAAATGGCTTAGCAAAATGACACGTTAAGGAGTTACAGTAATTAACTGAGGCCCTGATCCTGTAGGAATTATTGTGTGGGTACTTTGCTTTATGGCGATACCATTTACATCAATGAAACTCTTCTGGATGTGTGAATTGAAGCACACGGACTTCTGGGGGCTCCAGATCAACATTTTTTTAGGTACTGCACTTAGATAATTTAATTCATTAAACACATTAATGTTAGTGGAGAGGATTTTATATCCCAGTCCTTAATCCTGGGCTGGGCGTGCAGTAGGGATGTACACGGTTCATCCCTGCAGGAGTTTGGGGTGCTCGGGAGCCGCGCTCCCGGGCAGGGTGTGCAGGCTCCGCATCCCTCTCCGGAGCCACGGAATTCAGCTCTCCTCTCACACCGTGTGGGGATTCCTGGTGAATGTTTGAACACTCCTCTGCCCTACAGCTCTCCCCTCGACAGAGGTAACATCAGTGGCCTGAAATTCGCTGTGCGTGCAGCAGCCCTGCTCATGCACTCGCAGGGGAAGCGGTCCCGGATCGCAGCGGCAGCGCGGGGGCTGCGACCAATGCACGACCCGGCTGCTCGCAGTGACAGGGGCCGGGGATGGCTCTGGACAGCACCTGTTCCACGTTAGTGCCCAGGGGCAATTGCTGTTTACATGATGGCAGCGTCAATTATCACCTACAACGCTCCTGCGAGCAGTAAAATGGCACTGACAAAGATGCAATTATTTGGTCATTTGCTTCCCGCTCCTCTGATAACGGCAGCGTCCGACTGCTTCTCTGAAGACTGTGATGTCCTGCAACTGCGATCTGTTGAAAGCTACAGCTTCTCCCACTGCCTGTGGGTGTGTTGGCACGGGGGAACGTGCTGGTTAAAGAAAAGCTCCCACCACTCTCTCACCTTTAACTTCAAGCACCCTGGTGATTCTGCTGGGTGGGGTAAGTGGATCACAGCAATGCAGTAGCCAAGTCAGGGTCTGAGGGAAGGGTGAGCGCACAGGGGAGGGAGTTTTAGCACCGTAGTTAGCTCACTTTGGCAGTGTTATATTTCAGTACTAGATAAATCAATAACAGGCTGTGGCTGGCGGTTTCAGCACGGCTGCAGGGGCCGCAAGTGACGGCTTCTCTGTGGCTCTGGGCCAGCCTCGGCCCAGTGTCCTGAGGGAAGAGGAGGGAGAAGAGTTGGGGTGACTCCCTGTGGTGCCAGCTGGGACACATCCAGGGGCTGTTTGCCCTCCGGGGAGCAGTGGAGACCGGAGGGGACCATCCCGAGCTCAGTCCCTGCGTGTCTGGGACAGAAGGGTGAATGGACTGGCACCCTGTGCCACTGGCTCTTCGGGCTGTGGCTGTGTTTCATGGATAAATGCTCGTTCCTCTCAGGCTGACCTTTCCATCAGCCCTGCTCCTCGGAGTGTCCCTCTCAATCTCCACAGCTGCTGCTAATTGGTGCCACTTAATGACGGCCCGGAGCAGCGGGCACAGCCAGCTCTGCCTGCTGCTGCTGCTGCTGCTTGGGCTGCCCAGCCACACCTTCCCTCCAGGAGCACAGCAATCTGGCACAGTTTTACAGCTTAATTTGTTTTAGGGAGACAAAAAGAAAGAAGAAAGACAAAGAAATAGCTGACAGCTTTATTTCTTGATTAGCTTCCTATTTAGAGCATGTGCTAATGATGTATTTAACAGAAAATCTGGAGCAGTACTGAGTTCATTGATTAGCTGTTTCCTTACCACTGGGGAAGTTTTTTTCCCCCAAGTGCATCCCATCTTGCCTCTAGGGAGAGCTAGTATACCTTTTCTGTGATCTTCTCTTTGGAAAACTTCTGTTGTGGAAGCATAACCTTTCCACATGAGTCTCTCCCTTTCAGTAGCAGACCATCAATTTAAGGAAAACAGAAAGAACCTGATGATGGAGCTGAAACATTTTGTTCGATAATTTTCAGAATAGTAGATTCGGGGAATGTATTCCAAGAAAAATTTATTGCCTACACTTACATTGTTACATGGTCAAAGAGAGTGGAAGGCAGGATGAATTCCCCTGAAGAGTTTTTTAATGTCATAGGAAATGTTTTTATTCTTTTGAATTGTGGAAATTTTAAAAGATGTAAAACTTGCAGAGTCTCCTGGAAAATTACAGTCTCTTGGAAAATTGCAGGGGTGTCTTACAGCTCTTAGTAGTAACAGGGACCAATGTTACCAAGATGGTTCTTTTTTCACATGATTAAAATACTGGTTTGGGTTTCTTTATTAGACCTCTTGGTGTCCCTTTCCAGCAAAGGCTGGTGTAAAGAAAACATAAGGGATTAATGGGCTAATCTTCACCAGGAATTTTCTTCTGGACTTGGCAGGCTAAGTTATCTGCCAACAGGCCATGATCAGCAAAATTGCACTGCTGGTTGGAAAAGTGAACACTCATGAAATGCTCTTCAGGACATAATCTACTCAATTCCATATACATGAAACTCTCATTCACAAAAACACCCCAACCCAGTGTCAATCACATGAATTATTTATGCAACAAAATGTTGTTTGTTGATACTGGCATTCATAAACTGCAAAGGAAGTTTTTATCCTTCCCAGTGATTAGGGCTGAAAACCTAATTACAACATGTTCTAACATCAAGTGATGCATTCCTGCAGCTCTTGCTCCCTTTGAGCACAAGTAATTGGCTGCAGAAGCAATCAGAGTTCTTGTTGTAATAGAAAATAGCAACATGCTCTGAGAGCCTTGGTGAAAGAAACCTGAGAGAGCAGCAAACCCCCTTAGTGACCTCAGGGAGGTCTCTGGGGCTGAGCTAATGCAGAACCCACTTTCATCCATTGTGCTAGGAGAATCTGCCATTATTATTTTTGTTTTAAAGCCAAAACTAACAGTGAGACCTGCAATTTACTCCTGGCCATCAGCACACACAGTGAGGTTGTGTTCCCTTTCATCTTGGAATAACCTAGAACTCAGCTCACTTTGCTGTCTGATGAATCCACACAGACAATTTACATTAAACAGTGGCACAACTTGGTCTGTGAGGAAGTCAGTGCTCAAGAATGGTTATTGGTGGCATAAGGAGATAAACCCTTAGTTCCATAACTATGGAATATTTGTTGTTAGTGCTGTAGAGGAGCCCCAGTACAGAATACAGGATTACTCTTTTAAAAGAAAGCAGCTCACCTGTTTCATTCACATGTTTAAGTGTGTCAGCCAGACCACAAATGTTTGATGGAGCAGAAATGGCTTGTTAATTAAGTTGCACAGGAGCACTTCCTCTGGCCTTGTTCTTCGAAACACTGGCCAGGTGGTCATCAGAGGGATGGACTCCTTACACAGGCACTGCAGTCATGGGTTGCTCATCTGCCATGGAAGCACAAAGGAAATATTCTGAATGTGTGAAACGTTTGGGAAAAATATTGCTTAGTTTTATTGGTGCTCTGCAGGATCTTGGAGATGTCTTTTGAAGGATGTTCAGTTTCCTACAAGGAATTAGGGCAGAGACAGTCTTGACATTAGTAAGTAAGAGGGAGTAAATAATAAGCGTTCTTTGCACAGGGGAAAATGATCTGAGTATAATGTAATAAGATAATAAGGAGAAATTAAGTAGTAAAAAGATTTTGGTTTAATAGCAAAAACTGCATGCTGAAAATTTGCCTATTAATCTAATTTCACTGCTAGCTCCCTGTGAAACTTTTAGTCTCAGGGGGTCATTTGTCAAATCTTCAGTTAATGTTTCATTAAAAGTAATTTAAACTTGTGGAGAACCTAAGTAAAATTTGCAAGTGCACATTATCTCCCCTCAGCTCCAGGCTGTCCTGACCCTTCTGGCTAACTTTGGCTGCTGCTCATCAAATATTGAGCAGCTCTTAATGGAATTGCATTCACTCCATAGCCCCATGAAAGAAAATCAAGTCTGGGCGGGCCAGGCAGGCCAAGCAAACAAGAGGAGCTAAAGAAATAAAACACCAATAAACAAACAAACAAACAAAAAGAGAAAATGGAGAAAAAAGGTGTTGCCAACATATTACATCCTGAGCTGGGATTAATGAAAGTAACCCTCACTTTTCCCTGGCATGTGTCACATCCCTCACCCGTCCCTACTGTTCCAAAGGTCACAAGGAGGGTGAAAGTTCAGTACTAACTTTGGAGTGTTTGATGCTGCTACTCCTGTTTACCAAGAAGAAAATATTAATTAGAACATTAAAAAACTAAGTATAAGCCTAGTTCTTCAAAATATTTAATGATATTTAATTGGAGAGAGGTTCAGAATGAAAGAGACAATGGGGATGGAGTGCAGAAGAGCTGCAGGTGTGTTTGGAGGGCACACCTGGGAGAAGTGTGCAAGTACAGGGCTGGTCCTCTACTGTATTTGATGTTAATGGACATTTAAGAGGAAAAAATGTTTCTTAGACTATTTCTAAGTACCTGGGCTGATATTTTCTAAGACTAAGGTGTAGGTATAACTTTAGTTTTAAAGAACACTGTGCCCCAATTTAAATGAAGAGTTTAAGTTTTCTGATCGGGTGGATGAATTATACTCTCTTTCAAGAAGAAAAGACCTCATCAAAGGTCATACATGATCTTTGATACTACTACACATAAACTGTAGCTTGTATAGATTTATCCCATTAGAGACAAGCTTTCCTGGCACACTTGAAAACCATTGTACATGAGTTTGGTGATAATGCGTTAGCATAATTGTAATTAGCCTGATTAACACCAGCTGAACTTAATTTATTACATCTGTGATTAGTGCTGAGATGTGGTGTTGTCTGTTTCTTCACCAGTGTGCCTGGGAAGAGCCCAGGCTGGGTTGGGCTGCTGTGTGCAGAGTCTGTCGTGCCCAGTTAGTGTCTGAGAGCAGGAAATCCATTCCAGCACATCCAGGGAAGGAGCTTGCAGTAGTGCTGTGACAATTTCAATTAAAGGTCTGAGAATGGTAATTATGTTTACATACCAGCAGTCTGATTAAATGTAAACTAATTATGTGACAAGCTTAAACTGTGACCTGAATTACTCTTGCAGCACCACAGCTGAATTTCAGCAGAGTTTTTGGATAACACATTAGCATCACACAAGCTTTCTTTTTTGTAGATGTGAAATATTACGAATATTACTGGAATAATCTGACCTTTCTTTCCTTACTTTTTCCATCCAGCTTCAAGCATAACCTGTAGCTGTTATTTATTTCAGCTGTTCAGAGCCCTACTCATCAAGCAAGAGGTATTCACAGAATAGTTCAGCTTGGAAGAGATCTCTGGAGATCATCCAGTCCAACTCCCTGCCCAGGCAGGGTCACCCAGAGCAGGTGACACAGGAACACAACCAGGTGGGGTTTGGATGTCTCCAGAGAGGGAGACTCCACAACCTTCCCTGGGCAACTGTTCCTGGGCTCTCTCATCTTCAAGGTAAAGAAGTTACAAAATCATTGCCAAATAATTCCTCTTTTGAAACAAATAGGGTTCAGAAGAATTGGCTGTGCTGGCTTTAGAGGGTGTCAGGCAGGTGGGATGGGGCAGTGTCTGTGCCCAGCTCTCTTTGCTGAAGCCTCTCAGTGCCCTGAGGAGGAGGGATGATCCCTGTGGGCTGTTGTGCAAGTTGGTCAGCTGAGAAACAGAATTTGTGACCCTCTCAAAGCCTCAGGAAGGCAACAGTGGAAAGAAACTCTCAGGTATTTTAAGGACCAAGTGCACAGCTGGGTACTGTAACCCTGGAGGGGGTTTAATCTGCTTAACATCATCTACAGCCTAGCCTGTGCTGGAGTTCCAGCAGTGGTCTAGAACTAAAGCTTTGCAGTGTGTGTGGGTGTGTCACGGTCTCACACCAATATAAACTGCAATTCTGAACCACTAAGGCACAGCAAAATGACAGAACTGAGGAGCAGTTCAGGCTGGAAGGAACTTGGGTGATGCCAATGCCTGGTCACCTTCTCTGTGCAAAGCAGGGCTAAATTCAGTGTTAGGTTAGGTTGCTCAGGCTCTGGAAGTCCTGCAAACTATATCCTTTCCTCTTTTATAGTTCCAGAGTTTCCACTTGGGGACAAAGTCCACTGGGTTTGAATGGGAAAAATCTCTGCATCAAAGTGTTGTCTGGATCCCAGACCTTCTTGATACAATATAAATCAGTCTCAGAGCCTGACCCACAGTCCTGAATGATCCTGTGATCCTTTCAAGGGATTTCAGTATCAACATCAAAATACATTAAAACCTGAGCTGTTTGTCTAACACTGAGTATCACAGCAGAACTTCAGATTTGCAAAGCAAATTCTGTGTCTTTTTAAAATACTCATAAAAATGTGAACTAATGTGGCTATGAAGAAACAAATTCAACTAGAACTGACTATCTTTATGGTATTGTAAGAACTGGAATAAGGGATTGTTCTTTTGATTAAAGGACAACAACACTTCCAGTTCTAAAAATGTAACATTTTAAGTTGATCTGTGAATAGGTCTCAGAGTAAGCCTGTGTTTTAGTGTTTTTAGGCCAAAAGGAGCAGAGCCTTGATTACGAGCAGTGGTTTTGCTTCTGTTCTCCAAAAGCTGCTCCAACAGGTTGCTTGCTTCTATATGCTGTACATTACAGACAGTTCCCACAGCAGAAAAGGATCACAGCAAATGATCTTATTTTCTCTTTTCTTCCTTTTTCAGGAATTTATTTCTGGCTTTATTTATTGCCTATATGGAAGATAAGACAGCCAGTAACATTCTGCAGAGATTAAATATAACCACATCTCCATTTCTTTTCATAGCTTGTTTCCAATATTGCAAGTGTTTAAACACCAGTTAAAATACCTCTGTGTCTTTTCAGAGGTTTTATTTATTCTTTAAAATCAAACCTTCTGAATTAGTTATTTGGGCTCTACGTTTTGCATCAGAATTACTGGGATTTTCTGGACTCTTGGAACAGCAGTTTACTGTGAGCAGAGAAAAGAGGAATATGTACTTGGTGTTTTAATATTTAAAGAGATAGCTGGGTTTTACAGAAACATCAGTAAATATTTACTTGTAAAGTAAACTGACCTTAATACTCTTAAAACAATTTTATATCAATATTGGGAATGTGGATTATGGCAGTGATATTTATAGGGCATAATCCATTAATTATAGGAATTCATGGACTTTAAAGCCACTTGGTAGCAAAGTGCTCAATTTCTAGCATTGCTGGCAAACAGCTCTTCTGTTGCATGGGAGAAAATGTCTGTTTGTTTTTGTGTACTCGCTGCTTTTTCGTGAGAGATAATTTAACGCTGCTGGAGATAATTGAGCTTCAGGAAGAGCATATGTAGAATTTTGGTCATGCAGTGCATCTTGTGGTTTCTGCTGTGTTAAAGAACTGGCACACACATATACTCTTTCCAGTCTCAGCTAATTTGATGCTCACACCAAGACCTTGCAAAACCAAAACCTGTTTTGTTTTATTTTCCCCCCTGCAGCCGTGCATCAGTCAGCCCAGGGAGCTTCTCAAGGCAGCTCTGCTGGCCATGCTTAGAAAAATTGGGGTGCAGAAGCAGCCCCTCTTTTCCAGTAAGTACTGATGCCTTTGTCACCAGGCATTTCACAGTTCTGGAAATCACGAATAACATCTTGTAAGATCCTAGAGATCAATGACAATTGTTACATTTTTTTCTTGGACATCTCTTCACTGTTCAGGCAAATAACTATAAGGTGCTCCACTGTTTCAGATGGAGATGGAAAAGTGGATTTTCATTTTAAAATCCAGAACAGCTCTGGTTTTCTCTGTATCTTAATTAAGTTTTCTCCATATATTTTTTCTGATACAATTACTTTTTTTATCCTTATAGTTCAGACTTCAGCTCTAGAAATTTAACTGTCGTGCTGACTTTTAATATCTCCAGGATTAGAAGTAATCTGTACCCTACCACTTTGATGTTTCTGAATATTTGATAGATTTGATTAAACAGGTGTTTAACTGGGTACAGTTCATGGGGATTTGGACAAACTTCAACTTTTCCAATTAATAACCTTTAATTAATAACCTTTTAAATTCTCTTCAAGTTTGTTTTAAAAGCTGAGGAGATTAGTCTAAGCAGCAGTATTCTCTTCAACAATTTCCATAACTCTGCACTGGAAAAAAAATAAACTAGTTTTTTAAAACTGATAAACTAGATTTTAGTCATTAGGTGTTGGGAAACTTTTCCATTCCACTTAGTATCAGTGTGATAAATATGTGCATATCACACAACAGGTTTAGGCCTTGTTGTCAATCTTTAATGAATCAGAACTTTGCTTCATGTTGCCAAATATTATGGTTTCCTTTTCACTCATGCTTATCAGAAGATTGCTTTGGTGTGTAATCAGTACTGACAATCTTAGAAACAGTCTTTTTAATTATTTATTGCTTTAGTATCCCTCCCTCTATTAGTCTTCAACGTGACTGAAAAGATTGGAGACTTATTTGAGAGGAAAGAAATACTCATTTTGTAGGAAAAAATAGAAAAAAAAAAAAAAGAAGAAAGGATTAATTCTTGTTGACACTGGAGAGATCAGCAAATCACATCTCTTCACTGATTTACTGCTGTGGCCTTGTCAGTTCAAACCTGGTTTTCTTTCATCCTTTCATTGTTTTTGTGCCAGTTTCTCCTACTTCACCTCAGTGAAGAGTCCAATTTTTCCCTGCTGGTAGGGCTTGGGGAGCACTCTTGTGCCTGTCCCTGTTTTGGCCATGGAGCTGTTGAAGTCACAAGCAGGGAGGTTTATTGTAGCAGTGGTACTTTTGTTAGGAATGGGACTGAAAATGCCCTGGTGTTGGCATTTCCTCCTTTGGCTCAGGTGCTCAGGTTTGATGCCCTGATGTTGGGAGGAAGCACCTGAGCCCTCCATGACTGCTGCCAGAGGGTTCCTGGTGCTGCTGCACAGCCTGTGTCCATCCAGGCTGAATCCTGAGGAACAACCCATGGGCTGCTCCAGGAAAAGGTGTTTGATGTGACTTGGATTGTCCAGCTGGTGCTTCTTCCCTCTCTGCCCCGGGGTCAGGCTGAGGCAGGGGGCTGCTGCCTGCTCTTCTGCCCTTGCACTGCTCTTCCCAGTGGGACTCACTCTGACCCACTGGAGCAGGAATCAGAATCTCTTCCTAAAGTATTGTGTTGCTTTCAGATTTATCTGAACCATGCTGAGGCAAATTAAACACACTAACTCTTAACACAAGGCTTTCTATTATTTTTCCACTTAGAGAGTTCAGCCTGGGAGACAGCAGCTTGTTTCAACATTCCCAGACCCAATAAAACACCTTTGTTTTTTAATCTGACTTCAAGTGAAAACAGTTTTTCTTTAGCTCAGTATGTTTGAAATGGTGTGACAGCATATGCAAGGCTAAGCTTTGAAAAGGCACAGAGCTGGATGTCGTCACCCTAGAAATGACAAATCACAAAATGCTGATTAACAGCAGCACCTGGAGGAAGGGGAGTGATGTGACACTGCACTAGATCTGATCAAGAACCCTAAGGGATCCCATAAATTATGTCTCTGGAGGCCTGGAGACAGGTCTTTGATGCAGACAGGCATTGGTTTGTTAAACCAAGGCTTTGGTCCAGTCTGGCCTGTGGAACATTGCAAAGGGCACATGAGGATATTAGACCCTACAATTAGTGCTACTAACTGCAGCCCTCTGGTAGCCTCTGTGAAACACCACTAGACTGACTGCATTAATAAATCATTAAAAAGCTCTGATGAGCTGTTTGTGTGCTGCAACAGCACTGATATCACACATGATTTCCCAGCAGAGATGACTCGTCACTACAGAACAGTCTGAATAAGCCTCTGTTCTATCTTTAGTAGCCAGAACACAGTGCAAGGATTTAATGACCTGCTCTAATAATGTGGAGGGTATAAAAATGTATTTAAATATGTTTATTAGATCCTCTTAGGCTGATGTTGCATCTTTCTAATGTTTATTTCCTGGGGAGTGCATTTCCTGAGAACTATGTAATCACAACAGCAAATAGTAAGGAATTGCTGGGAATACTGACAGGGTTGATGTAAAGCATTTCACCTTGAGATCTGGACTGAGAACCTTCTTACAAAGCAGCCTGAGAGGATTTGAATGGCCATGATGGGAACCTAATTTTTAAAAGGGGGGTAAAAGAAAGGGAAAAAGAAATATTTAAAAAAGAAAAATGACAAATGAATCAAGTATTTCCTCTCACTGCGCATTTGGTTCTGACAGATGAAATTACCTGTGTTATCATCTCCAATACTTGCATGACTGACTAGGTAGTATATAGAGGAAATAGCGAATGTGGGAGAATTAGTGAGAAGTGGTTGAAGAGTCATCTTGGCAACTAAACGAGGAATAATTATGCTGAAGATGTTCAGCATTTTCAGAGAAAGGGATTTTTAATGAACTTTTTGCTCTGGTATAATTTACAGCTGAGTGCTACCAAATGTTTACATTTACTTGAAGTTCTTTCTGCATCCAAGAAAGGGTGCAGATCTAACATTTTTATGAGCTCTCTCTGGGGCTGACCAATACAACAGAGAAGACAAGGAATAATTACTGTAGACATACTCCAAACAGTGTACTGAGCAGGTTATTACTATGAGATGCCTAAAAATAGCGTCCCAGAACTTGCCTGAAGAGCTCTTGTCTATATTGAAGAAGAATGGATATGCCACTTAGAGCCTATTATTTAATGAGAAAGGCAATGTTGACACAAACTAAATTGCTTTAAAGCAAGGTCAGTCATTTTTCATAAAGAGAAAGCCTCGTGTTTCTACCAGTCAACAGTTCCCACTGGTGACCTGATTAGGCTGACATAGATACAAGGATGGAAGAAATTATTCCACTATATTTAAACACAGATATGCTTCTGGTTTTCAGTTTAGCTGAGCTGAACAAATATTAGCTTGGAATGATCTGAAACTGAAGCATTTCAATAACTTGAGTATTTCTTTGTGGGTTGAATTAAGAACTATATCCAACCACGCGTAAATTGAAATTTCAACTTCTCTTAACAGAAGCAAGAGGCTGTACTCATAAAATGGAAAATGCTGAAGTTAAGCTCTGATTTGGAACGCAGTTCAGCTTGAAACTATTTTTCTTTTATTTATTATAAATAAATGTTTCCCAAGGAAAAATCCTTCAGCCCTGGATTTCAAAAGTAAGTGCATGTATTTTGGGTGGAAAAGCAGAGTCTATGTTGCTCATTCAGTTCTTCCCAGGTGCAAAATACTCTTCTTGGTGGAGATGATAGTGAACCCTTTCTGAACAAGTTTCATTTTGGATCAGAATGTCTCCTCACATAAAAAATCACCTGCTCTCTTTTCCTTTAATCTTTCAGAATTTGTCAAGATATGAGTCTTGAAGTTGAGAAATAAATGATAAAGTTGGGTGAAGGTGATGGTAAGCACTGCCCATTTCTCATCCTTTCTGCTTGTGAGGCTGCTCCTCATTTTTTTCCTCACCCTTACTGTCAGGCACCACTTTCCCCTTTCTTAAGTACAATTTTGGAGAAGCAATGAGAAGGGAAAATGGTTTGTTACCTGAGCCATGAGAAGGTATTTCCAGTGGTTGCCTGAAAGAACAGAAACAGAACCATGAGGGGAGAGCGAAGCACAGCCTTGCTCTTACATTGGCAGTGTCGATGGGAGAGCCTGTTCTGAATCAGAACTGAGCAGTGAGACCCAAAAAGCTGTTCTTGGAGACTGGAGAGGAGAGATCCAGCAGCATTGGGAAGGAATGAGAATTGTGTGGTCCTGGAAAAAATGGAGAGAATACTTGCTGAGTGTTGGGTGGATCAGTAGAGCCCCCCCACAGCCCACTCAGGTGTCTCTTCTCCGTGGCATCATTACTTCTCATGAACCTTGGCCTTGTGCTTTTTTTCATTTGTTTCCTTTTGTTTTGGCAGATTATCAGTTTATGAAGCAAAGCTGGCAAATCCAACGTGGTCCAGAGCAGACTGACCTGTGCCCTTTGATCAGATCAGAGAGATGGTGCCAACTTCACCTCCCGCGTGTGCTCAAGATGAAGCCCTGTGGCATCACTTCATCTGTCCCTGTTAAAAACTTCCATCTGCAGACTTTTCCAGCAGAAGCTTATCAGGCTATCTGGGAATAATGGACAAAGCATTCACAGTAATTGCCTCTTCTCACTATTCATGGGGGCACAAGAAATCACAGCGCAGCTTTTCAAAAGAATTTGGACCCTGACATCATCACCTTGGGGCCACATGACTGAAAGATTTTCCTGAAGTAGCCAGAAATATTTTCTGGGGAGCCTGTGGTTTGAAAATTTCCAATCTGATGAAGTAGAAGAAATTGGAAAACCAGTCATGGTAAGAAGAATTAGTTACCTCACTTATATTGTTGTTGCTTTAAATTGTTTACATGTATTATATTATTTTTCTGTTGCTGGGTTCATTGGATATCAACTCTTCTACATATTTTGGCAAGTCTCTTAATCTGTGGAAAAACAATAACTTTTCCATTTACTCTCTATCTGTACCAATTATCATTGGAAAGTCCTTTTCAGTGCGGAAATAAGAGAGAATTTCATGTTTTCCATATTCTAATTAATAGCTTGATGAATTATCCTGGAGAAGAAATAGTTGCTGTAATTGGTCTAGAACTAATGAAAGAGGAGCTCTGATGAAACATATTGATATTTACCATAGTCTGCCTACGGAAGCAATTTTTTTCTTTTTCTTTTTTTTTGCTTTAAATTCAAATTAATCTGTGATAGTAAATACTAAACGCTCACCACTTAGAGGGGGATTTGTTACAGAGCAGTGGCATTGTGGCATTTGTGGAGACTTTTCCATCACTAAGGGATAATGGGTTTAATGATGGTGTGAACAGATTGCTAAGTGCTGTGGTGAGCTTTCTGGGCTGGAGGGAGGAGGTTGGAGTCTGGCAATGTCAGCAGGCACCTGGCAAGAAAACACCATCGGTTTTCATACCAAATGTCACGACATTTTTGTTTTGTCTTCATTTTACTTGTGGGCTCTTGTTCTGAGCAGCAGTTTTATTGCAAAGTGCTGTTGTATCACACTGGAGCTGTTCATTGTGACCTGAAAGACTCTGCCCGCTCAGGGCTTCAGCACAGGCTGGAGTCAGTGCTTTCACACAGCTGAAGTGCACAGCACAGCCTCTCAGCTGCTTTATTCTGTCTCTGCTGCTGGATGGGCTGGATCTCTGCATGGCAAAGTGGGCACATTTTATTTTCAAGAAACCTGTATGAATCTAGTGCAATTAAAATTTTTAAGCATAATTAACAATTCTGTAGCATCATTGTCTGATGCTGTGAAACAAACAGCTGGGTCCATTTTTAACCACAAGCTTCAGTAAGCCTCAGGTAAATAACTCTTTGGTTGACCTGTGAAATGGGAAAATGTCCAGACTAGCTCGCTCTGCCACCTTTTGAGGTGAAGACAGAGACCCAAAATGCAACCAAAGTCCCCAGACAGCTTGTCAGCACTGCAGAAATTAGGGTGCTTGTGAAATTCAGAGGGTTTTCACAGAACCAGTGATTAGTTATATCAAATTTCCACTTGTTTAAAATGTGTGGTGGATGAGATTCAGAATTAAAAAGCATTTCTGTAAAGTGTGGCTACTTAGTGGAGCCCTTAGACAGTGTCTGTGGCAGAGGGTTTAAAGAGGTCCAAGCACTTCACTAGGACACAATGAGGCACCGTCAGGAGAACTGGAAGGTTGATGGGAATTTAACTGAATGCACTTTCTTTCCTTTTAAATTTATGGTATGTAAGACACTTATTAGAATATGCAATTAACCTTGAGTTCCTAAAATTGTGATGTATTTCTTTCCTTGGAATACAATTCCAAATGAGCTGCTGCCGTAACTTCAGAAATGTCCTTGAGGTATTTAATATATATTAATTTAACAGGTGATTTTATGTACAGGTGGAGTGCCATATAAATACCCATTCTTGGTTATAAATATTAGATTTAATCTCGGTAAGGGCACTTAAAATAAAAGTGAAATATAGGTAGATATCAATTCCCAGGTCACCTAATTAAGTGGCATCCTTGCTTTGTAATTTTTATTGTGCTAAACAAGGAATGTGTGTACTAATTAAGATGACTAATAGTTATGTTCAATCTAATTATAGCACTGCCAGGAGGCACTATAATAATTAAGGGTCTGTCAATGTTTTTACTACAAAATCTTGGCATTAGTGGTATACAGCTGAGCTGTACTGTACTTGCTGCCTTATGATGTGGTAGAAGATTTCACACTGCATGTACTGTCTTGATTTGAATTACATTTATTTACTTGAAAGGCATCTTTTTCTTAGTGTTTGACATAGAAGGTTCAAAGTAAAAACACTGTTTATTAGTTTTGAAGCACACACAAGCAAACTTCAAAAGTTTGCATCACTGCTTGTTCTATTTGCATAAATATCAATATTTGGTTGTTTATTCGAGTAGAAATTCCTGTGTTAGCCAAGCTGAACAGGAAATCCAGCAGGAGCAAGATCTGAGCAGAGCCTTGAGTTCAGTATTTTTACCTGAAATGGCTCACACCAGCATAAATGGGAGGATTTGCTTTTCATTTTATATGCACGGAAGGCAATGCCTTTGTCTTTACTGGGGCAAAAATGGGAACAAGGATATAAAACATACCTGGGGCTCACACAGGCCCTGCTGCCCCCCTGGCTGTAGGTGTAAGGCATAGGATGGGACGCTTTGAAATGGAATTCATCAAAATCAGTATTTATTGTCGTGTCCTGTCCTGAATGGAGAAGCTTATTGTCAGGATTAACTACTTCCCATTAACCTTTTTGGTTGTGGTCTACTGAGGACTCTAAAAATTGACAGTGATTAAATAGATTTGGTGAAGGATGGTAAATATGCATATAGAGCAATGTATTTAAAAGATAAAAGCCTTTCATTTATTGAGACAGTGAATATGTCTCATGAGAAATCTGTTTAAAACTATTTCTTACACATGGTGAAAAAAATGTATTGGTTATGGCTGCTGTACAACAGGAGAACTGCAGGAAGGTACCAAGACTTCTCAGAAATGAATATGAGAGAGATGAGTTTCTTTTGGTTGGTTTGTGTCAATTTTGATATGGTGAAAGGCAGGACAGCTTGGACAAATCTCACTTTCAAATAACCTAAACCAGTATTCCTTGGTGCACCCGTGGCAAGGCTGTGTTCTCTCTCTAACAGGAATGACATTTTTCACCTGAATTTTCAGGGCAGTATTTGTACAAACGGGTGACAGAAACGATGATTGTCAGGTATGCCCTGGTGTGCATCAGTCCTGCTTATGCTGGAAAATTATCCACGAGGTAGCAGTGCTCCAAATGAACAGTGTCTGTAAATCCCAGGGGACTCATTAGCAGCTGTGTCTGGGCAATCAGCAGTTTTCTCTTGTGGCAGTGGTGAGGGAGGGCATTTCACAGGATGAGACGTTCACAGGGCATTTCATGAGCTGCCAGAGCCAGGGGGAGGCAGTGGGGCTGAGGCCAGGAGCGTTCTCCTCTGGGCTGAGGCTCTCAGCTCACCGTGGGCACGAGATCAGCAGTAGGGGTTGCTTTTTCTCACTGGAAAGCTCACCTGGAGCATGGCCAGTGCCAGAAGCTGTGGAGGGGCCAGCTTGGTTTGTTTTGTGCTTCTGGCCTCGCTGGCCGAGGCCGAGCACCTTCATTGCACCTGCAGTGCTCAGAGCACTCCCTGAGGGGCCTGGCTGCCTCCGGCCCCTTCTCCCAAAGCTCCTCCTCCCAGAGGCTCAGCTCTGCCTCACCCCATCCAGTGAGCGCCTCTGCCTGCTGCTCACTCCGGGGGATTGTTTTAAATCATCCTCTATTTTACAGCTTCCTCCTTCTCCAAATGGAAGCCCCCTCTGAGAAAGCAAAAGCAGCTCATCAGCCTCAGCTGCTTCCTTGTTCCAGGTGTGGTGGTACCTGGTTATTGGCTTAGCAAACATTCCCAGTGTTTACTTTGCATCATCATTACAAACACCCTTTTCCCCCCACCATCTCAGAGGTCAAAAAAAGTTGCCAGTTGGTGTTTAATGTTATCTTTTGTATGCTGCTTGCTTGCTAGAAGATTTGTCACCCCTGAGAGTGTCAGGTGTTTCATTCAAGAGACCATTGAGAGAGTTGTTGAAGAGAGAAATAATGCAATATAAGCAAAAGCATCTTAAAAATGAGCTTGGAAATCCACTGCCAGCCTTTGTTCCCTTATGGAGTGTCTGGTGCTGCACAAAGAAAATACATGCAGTCTTAAGAAATGGTCTGCTGCCTTAAACATGAACCCTGTAACACATTCTGAATGTGCTTTTCTTATGTAATAACAATAAATAGGAAGGAGCTTTTTACAATACCATCTATATAAGCAAATGGAATAAAGACTTTCAGCTCTTCGTTGTCAATAGTTTACTTCTCTGCTACAGGAGTGGATGCATTTCCTAAGTCTTTGCTAACTTTGATTTTCTCACATCAGCTGTGTACATTTGTAACCTAGTAGACTCTTGGATTGTGGAATTTTTTTACTCAAGGGCTTCAAATTCGCCTTGAACTTTGTTATACTCACAGGTTTATTTGGTGCTGGCAGTGCACCAAAACCATAGCAAAAGAGAGTGTCCAGGTAGCTGAGGGACTGTGCAAGAGGGTCAGGATCCTTGCTCTGACATGTCTCCAAACAAAAATTCAGTCATTGGACATCCTGCTTGGATATTTCAATGAGATTATTCTGATGGTTTCAAATGGGGAGGCTTAGGAAACTGAGTAGTAGGTGTTTTCACTGCCTGTCTTGGTGATGATCAGTCCTGAATTTCATTTGACATGTCTCACAATTAAGTATAACACAGCTGTGAGAATGTAGGTCAGCAATCTCTTTATGCTAACTATGATTTGTTTTCAAGGGGAAAAAAAGCCCAAACAACTTTAAAGGAACTGAGAGAGAACAAAGAGCAGAAAAATGACTTTGAAACAAACTTTTAATGAAGCTTTCTGCTACACACTTTAAGAAGAGGTATTGTGTTTCCTGGAGCACTATTTACATAGCTGAATTACCTTTATGTGCTGCCACTTTTTCCTGAGCCTCTCCTGGTTATTGTGACTTTGCTGTATGCCCCAGCCTACAAAAAAATCTGCTGGGAAAATAAGTCCCAAGGCTGTGAGCTAGAGAGCAAAAGGCTGCAGATTTGGTCTCTTTTAGTAGGAGTCTCTGCAGAATTAATGGTCCAGCTTTTGTAGTAACTCCAGCTGCCAGCCCATCTGCAGCACCCAGCTCTGATGCCCCTGTTAAATCCTCGTGCCCTGGCACAGCTGTCCCTGGATTCTGTGCTGGGCTAGAACAGGAAGGGTTCCCCTCTGCCTGGGGGAGTGTGAGAGCAGTGCTGGATTCCCCAGGGCAGGAGGAATCACACACACCTGAGTCAGCAGAAACAGCCTGGCTTAGGAGACATGGAATTTAAATTTCAGCTTCTTCCTTCTGCTAAGACCAGGATTACCCTGGAGGCACATAGCTGATGGTTTTTCCCTTACAGCAGCACAAGCCAACACAGAATGTCCATAATGGAAGACATGAAAATGCTAGACATTAATATTTAGTATGTACCAGCCTGAATTAAGGACCCTTTGTGCGAGACAAGACACAGAACAAAAGCACATTCCTGTGAAAACCCCTGTGCTGTTGTTGGGAGGAACAAAAGATGACTGAGGCAGCAATAAGACAAGGGTTATTCCAATACCCAGCAGCCACAGCACACCAGCTACCCAGCACCACAGCAGAAACATTTTTTGGGTACTTTGAGAGCAACTTCCAACCACTTGCTTCTCCAAAAGCCATGTTTTTGCATCTTAATCATTACTTGGTCTGTTTTTCCACTCAAGGGATATCAAAGTACTGAGTGTAGAAATTAACCTGAGTGTGCATTTCCCTGGTGCCTGGCTTGATACCAGAAAGAGATTGGAGATGAATAAGTATTTTGTGAGGGGAAAAAACTAGTGTGAAATTGAATTTTACTCTTTTGTGGGGTTTACAACATTGCTTGTCTCAAATAAACTATGCTTATTTTAAAAGAAGGTGAGAAATGTATGTGTAACTGATAGAAAATAGCAGTCAGACAGCTGATTACTTGATTGATTGCCACTGAGATGGATTGGCACTGAAATGGATTAATTGATTTTCCTGCATTTGGTAGGAGCCAGGTCTGTCGGAACAATTCTGAGCTCTTCACAAACATTTGCCCTCTTGCTGTCAGGTATAATTTTCCTTCCTATACAGATGGGGAAAACCCAGCAGTCAAGCATGAGTGAAGCATCCTGCCAAAAGCAGATGTGTGTTATCACTGCATCTCAGCACAGGGATGCCACAAGGAGCCCTGTGCCTCGGTGGCCTGAGTTTTTAATTCATCTTTTTGTTTTGGGGGTGTAGGGCCAGGTTAGACTGAGGTGTTTGCAGGGCACAAGGTATAGTTCTACAAATGCTGTCTCCACAGGAGTGAAGCTTACAGGCATTTTCCTAATTCACAGCAATCATTGATACAGTATTATGAATCCCTAAACACAGTGAGATGTAGCCAGCCTTTTCAGCTTTGGACAAATATATAACTAGTTTGGAAACCAGATGTTTCTCCCACCTCTATTTATTGTCTTTCATGTCCTCTCCTAACTCTGACAACAAGATTAAGATAGATGGCCTTGTAAAAGCCTTACAGCACTAAAGACCAATTGTCCTGGCCAGCAGAGTTTGCCTTCTTCATTGGATGGGGCCAGTGTGAATTATCAGCACATCAAGTACAAATACACCCACCAGGAATCTCATCTCTGCCTTTCTTTACTCTCCTTCTTCCATTTTGGGCAGAGGTATTAATACAAAAATGACAAGTGGGAAATCAATGTCAGGTATAAAAAGTGTTTATTATCCATGAGAAACCGAGAGCTGCATTTCCTGCGGTGTCAGCAGTGATTGATGAGGCTGACACAGAGGAACATCCTCTTGTTTAGACAAGTTTGATAGAGCCTTTGACTTGATATTTTTTTCCTGATGGATAAAAAAGAAACAGGTGTGGTAGGCTTAGTGTATGTAGAATTTTTTTTTTACTGTCTGCTGAGAAATCCCAGTCTTTGCAAACAAAAAGCCTTCAGTAGCAAGCTTCTCTCCAGCTTCCCTTGCAATAGCTTTGCACACTTCCACTTCTGCTCCATCATCTTCTGTTCTTCCATGCCAATGACATGCTCCTCTCTCTCAGCTAGTACATAGAGATAAAATCAATTGTTGTTTTACTACTTTTACAATCCCTGATTTTTCTTACTAATTGTCATTGAGGAAACCCCCTCATTCATTTATGCTCCATCACATTACCTTCTCTTACAGCCTGTCTCTCCAAGTGAAGTTGTAGGCTGGTCTGCTGGATTCAGGATTATTAGTGTCAGTAAAAATGAAACAGTGAGCACTTGGTTTCACATGCTCCTGCTGTTCCTGGAAATCTCTGCATTCTAAGTGCTTCTGCACTTCTGCGTGCTACAAGGAAAAGAAAAACAGTCCAGTTAAATCAGGCTTTGTTTAAAGCAAGGGGTGAAATGAGATAGGATTGCAGAACTAGCTCTTAAATTGAGCACTTACCCCTTTTTTAAAACTTAGACTTTAAATACTAGAAGCTCAAGGCTGAGTCCTGCTAAAGCCTGACAACACACAGCGCTTAGTGTGGGAGTGTAAGTGCTATGTTTATTAAATGTTTGATGTGCTGCCAGGCTGGTGGGATTAATTCACCCCCTAATGAAAAGGCAGTTTACAAACCTGAAAGTTTTTGTGGTCATTGAAACACTGAGAGAAAGAGCAACCATGTCTGGAGACAGAGACTGAGCTACTTCTCATGACTCTGTTATGTCTTAAATGTTAGAAAAGCCAAACCTCTGTGAAGGTTTCTTATGTTTTCTGTGGTTGTGGAAAGGTGTCTGCCTTGAGCTCTCAGTCACTTCTTTTCATGCAATGATCCAGCCACAGGAAGCCAGGAATTGCCACTTGGAGGCAACTGTCTTGTCACCAGGACTTTTGGCTTCTGGGTCGATGTCTTTGGGATTTTGCTGCAAACCTGTTACAGGGACATCCAGCTGCACAGCTGGGAAAGGAAATCACCCTTCCTAGGCCATGAAAAACTGCTTTGCAATGAGTGCTCCCATGAGAGTTAATGGCACAAAGTGTGCTGGAGGGGTCAATGGTGTCTTTAGAAAACACCTGCATTTCTAAAATGTCATGTTGGAAGAATTAATGCAACAACTTGAAGGTTTTCTGGATTTCTTTGGTGGTCAAATGACAGCAGCTACATCCTCCCTGGGCAGTGCAAGGCAGGATTGTATTCAGGCTTGCTCTGCCTGTGTTTGGAGCTGGGTGGTTTCAGAGTTTTTGATGAGTGCTGTATAGCTCTGAAGAATGGAAGAATTGGGAAGCTGAACTAATCTGGTTCAAACTAGCATAATGAATTAGAGATCTCTACAAAGATTTGGAACTCCACAATTTGAATTCCTGTCTGGTTTGGTTTGAACAGCTATAAATAAAACTAATTCAGAGGAAGTGTCTTTACTGATTAAAAAATCAAAATAACAATGTAACATCAGATGTATCATTAACTTTTGGCATTTGCTTCTGAAGAAAGCAACACATTTTTCCCTGAGATAAATCAGTTATTTTATCGTGTATGAACTCTGCCAGTGATAGAGTGTCTATCATATGTATTAATTCATGAAGCACCTGTAGATTTTGTTTGTCAATAACAACTCCTCTGGGCTCTACAAATATATATTCTCCAAGTCTCTGCAGCCCAGAGTGTCTGGCTGTAGCTCCCAGCCACAGCATCAGAACCCAGAAATCTCAGTGCTGACATAATGATCATTGACAATCTTATCTTTAAAAAAAGGAATAAGTAGTACAAATAAAACAGGAATGGTGAGTGAGATAATACCATGTCTCTGTTGCTTCACAAAGGGCAAGACAGAGATGTCAGTTCTGTGAGCTCGGGTCAGTAGCTAAAACTTGTTCACAGAATTCAAATGGAAATTTGAATTTCTAGGAAGCTAGAAGATTAAATGGTACAGCCTGGCTTTCAAACTGGGGAGACATTTCCAGGGGTTGAGGCATTTTTTTATTTAAGAAATTAGTACACTTTCCACTAGCAACTTGTGGTTTTCTCAAGAGTTAATTTTTCTGCCCTCATTTTCCCTTGAGTTTATTACATGTTATCTTAATCACAGGCTATAAAGAAATTAAAAAATACAGATCTTTAGATTCATCCCTCAAAATGGCTCAGAAGGGAGTATGTGTGTCAGGGGAACGTTGGCACTGGAGCCTCATCAGACTGTGACAAACTTAATTATTCCACCATTTGCAAGAGCAGAATATGAGGTCTGACATAGTGAAAACTGAAGCTCTTTCCGTGCCTGAGATTTCACATAGAACAGTGCTTGTGCAACATCCCCCAGAGGTGTTTGTGCAGCTGTTTTATACCACGGGTTTTCTATATAGACACTTTAACAGTCAGGCTTGCAGGAGTGGCTGATAGAGCTGTGCCACAAGGAAGGTGTCAGGGAGGCAAAACCATCTTCTTGTCCTGCAAATGTTCAGGGACTAAAAGCAAAAAAACCCCCACAATGATCCCAAGCTCTTGGCTGAGGGAGATGATTTGGGTGAACAGCCTGGCTGAGTATTTGAGGGTGGAAGTTCTGAGCAGAACCTTTGCTCTGCACCAGAAGGGTCTTTTCAAGGTGATCTGTCTGAACTGGGACAAAATGTGGCAAGTAAGCAATAACTTGTGCATGTAACAGAAGTCCAGAACGTGACTGAAAACATTTCACCTCACTGCTGGGAAGTGCTGGTTAGCAAGAGGAGCACTAATGGTTCCAGCATGTGTGTGAGTGGGCAGGGCATTTCAGGATCTGTTCGTTCTGCCTGTTTTTGTCATCCACAGATTTGGCTTCTGCTGCTGGGAAATACCTTTTTCTCTGAGAAGAGAGCAGATGGTCATGTGCTTTTAGTAGAACAAAACAAAATCGTGTGTGAATGCACAGACATTGACTCCAGGCTGGCTCAGCAGAGCTGCAGCTCCAAGAGGAGCCCAGCCAACAGCCAGGATCCCCTGGAGAGGGTTATCCTGTGAGCTCTGAATGCCCCAGGGCTGTGCACCCGTGGGCTGGACACACAGAAACACCCCCTGCCCCACACTGCTACCTCCACCACAGCACAGCCACTTGTTGAAAATTCTCTGTTCATTCCTCCTGTACCATCACCCTGTGGAGACTGGCAGACAGTGTGTTCAGACCTTGTGCTTATGGATCAGATAGCCAAGAAGTGCCCCAATGGGGCCTGAGGATGTGGCATTTCTCAGGAGGTGATGCCTTCCCACTGTCTTTGGAGAGAGACTTGTGTGGGAACAGCAGCCTTTTATTAGGAACAGAACTCTGTCTGCCCCATCCACCCCAGGGGAAGATGTGTTTGGCAGATACAGGCACTGTGTGCTGGATGGGTTTTCTCCCTCCCCAGGGCAGAATGTCACACTTGCAAGAGCTGAAACTGTCCCAGAGGCCTGGTAGCTGTGGATTTTGCTGGGCTGTGCCAGGAGGCAAGGGTGGCTTCAGCTTCTTGAATCATGGAATATGTCCCACGTGCAACACTGCACTACTTGGGCTGTACTCACAGTGGGAAAGATCATGAAGTTGATGCCCATGGAGATTTTTGAAAGGATCAAATGAAGCCCACTGTAATACCAGTAATATGGATAATGGTTTTCTGTTCTGCAGTTCTGAATATTATTTAATTTTCCACCATGGTGGCAACATGACCCAGCAGCTCAGGGATCCTCAGAGACCCTGCACTGGGTATCCTTTGGCAGGTGAGGCAGTGGGGATTCCTGGGAGCCCCAGTGCCAGCTGCTGGAGCTGTCTGTGACTCAAAGAGCACAGTGCACCTGTCCTTGGTGTTCTCCTGCAGTCACCTGGTGCCAGTCTTGGCTCCTCCCAGGGCACAGGGACAAACCAGAGGGAGAGCTGTCACCCTCCTGGCTCCAAATACTTGCACTCCTCTGCCACCTCCACACAGCAGCTGAAGGGTTTTTTCAGGATTCCTGACTAAATAACACCCAGGTTCAACTGTAGCTTGTCTAGAAACAACCCCAAAACATCCTTCCTGTGCAGCAGGAGGACAGATCTCAGCACTGCTCTCCTTATTCCATTCTCCATGACCATTTAGTGGTAACCTCCAAACACCTGCTCAGTGCATTTACAGTAAGAGTTGTTTAAATGCTGTCTTCATATTTAAAAAAAATTATTTTCTCTCTGCAACCCAGGAACCCTCCTGTGAGGGAATGGTCTGAGCTGGGAAATTACTGATCTCTGTTCTATTCCTCTACTCTTCCTAGTGATGTTTACATAAAATGTCTCAAGAAATAACATCTACATGGTGCTTTGAATTTGCCTGCCTGGAAAACTCCTCTCCATCATCTATCAAATGAGTAATAATATTTCTTCATCTTCAGCAGTCCCAGAGGCGTTAATTCAGATGATGATACAGCTGCAGGGCTCAGGATTAGCAGCTTCCCTGGGCAGTGGATTTACAATTGGACTGTAAAGCTGTATCCAGTATGGCTTAACTGGGGAAGGCCAGTCAGACAGCTGCCTTAGAGCACTTCCAAAAAAATAAAACAGCTGGGGGAGCTTGGGGGGAGAAAGTTCATCCAGGCAGTGTGGCTGACTCTGTGCTGCAGATTTGTAGTTCCCTGGACAGCAGCAGTATAGCTGGTCAAACTCTAATTAAAGCTAAAATGAGGTGTTTTGTTCCAATAAATTAAATGCTTCAGAAAAAAAAACCCCTTCTTTCAACTCTCCTGTGCAGATACTGTTTTTTCAAAATGGAGTTTTAGTTCATTGGCACTTTTCAGAGAACCAAGATTTCTTACTAGGTGAGGTGCTGAACAAGTTACTGGTGTCTAAGGAGCACAGGCTGATAATTATGCTATCTGATCCGGGATATTTCACATGTTAAGGCTGTTTCAAATTACTGGTTTCCATATAAATGAAGTGGAAGCTGCTCCTTTTCCTGAGTGACTGGCCTGTGTTGTGATATTGTTTTGTCTTATGGCAGGAAACAGTTCTGTTGGTTGAATATTGGGTAAATGCACAGCACAGTAAAGTGACTTGAGCAACAAAGGTGACAGAATATAACAGAAATGACACAATGAATAATAAAACCAGATGCTCTCCATGCCTGATGGCCTCAGTGACATAGCCCCCTGCTTCTTCCATGGCATTAAACTATTTATTCTGAAGTATCTTCATAAGTGCCAAAAGGAATTCAAGAAGAAAAAGTCAAATTAAAATCCCAAATAAAATAACTGGAATTTTTTATAGTACTGGAATGTTTGTCACAGTCTTCTGACTAGAGCTCTGTTCTGGTTGCCCCCAAATTAGCAGGCAGACAAACTGTTTGGGTTTGGAGCTGGTAGCATGCAGAAGGTCTGGCCACCATGGGGGTGGGGACAGTTCCAGAACAAGTTATGCCTGGGAAGAGAGACAGCTATGACAGCGGGCTCCAGGAAGCCTGAGACTGGGTGCAAATGATATTTTAGAGTTTTTGTTGTTAAATATAACTGTGAGTAACACAACAATTGCCTTCATATTTTCTCTTGCAGAAATGAGGCATGTTGAACTGCTTCCAGGTGGCAGATGGTAAAGGATCCCACTCTCGTGTTGGCTAGATCTGCTGGAAAGCAGCAACTGGCTGGAAAGCAGGTTTTCTTCTGTGTTGTGGGATCTGTCATGGGAATTCAGAAAGAAAGAAAAAGGTACTGAAGTTAAAAGACTAGTAAACATTTTCCATTATTCCTGGATAGGGAGGTGAATCCTGCCTCAGTGAACTGCTGCAGCCCATTGTTGCTCAGAAAAACACTCAATATTTACCTCTACACTGGCTGATTTGAGCTGTAAGTTCAATGCCCTTTTCATAACTTTCTGGTTTTCTTTCTTTTATTTGGCTGTTAACAAAAACACTTTATTTTTCAGCAGAGTTCCAGGTAAGATAGGAATATATGAGTATTTCCTGTCTGTTATCAAGGGGATCACTTCCAGCTGATGGTCCTTCCACTATTTATCAATGATTGATCTCAGTGACCCATCTTCTGGAGTCAGCCAAGCCAGGGCCAATGGGAGAAATAAAAATAGTAGCTCCCAGTGTTTCTGCTTGTCTCTGTAAAGGGTTTGAAGTCATTATGTGAGCTGTGACACAGTAAATGCTGCTGACTGTGCTGTGCTTTGTATACTTGCCTTGCACCATGCATGGCCAGTGAGGACATTTCCCAGTGGGAACCATGGCTGCCTGCTGATGTTGCTGTGCTTGGCAGTCAGTTTGTCTAAGGGGTGTTTCAGCTGGGGATTTGCAGTTCTCCTAACTGCACCTCAGCCTGACAACCCTGTGGTGCTGACTGGTACTGGTGATACAGCAAAGGTAACAGCCAAGGCAATTGGCAGGGTTTTAGAGGTGATGGCAAAGTGCTTATGATTTTAAATGGCAAAATGTGTAAAGTGCCTATGACTACGTAAAGATGCTGAAAGAATAAATAAAATAAATTGGACCATCTGGCACTCACAACTTTCTATGCAGCCTTAGCCAGCAGTTCATAGGAAATTAGAACATGATAATATTGTCTCTCTCAATGGTTGTTAGGAGTGATCATTGTGAAACACGTGTAAACACTGAACTGGAATTTTTGGAAACAGCAGTGTATGCAAAACCGGCAGAAAAAGCACAGTGCTCTGGGGATCAGAGTAACTGGAAGGGGAGCAGCAGCGAGCCTGGAGAGTCTCTTGGATCTGCAGGACAAGTTAAGGCTCTTGCAGAATTGCTGGCTGCCTGTGCCAGGAGGCTGGCAGGCTGGAGTGCTGCTGCAGAGCTGGGGCTGCTCAAAGCCCTGGCATCCCTCGCAGTCTGGGGGCTCTGAGGGGCCCCAGTGACCCCGTGCCTCCATTTCCAGCCACCCTGGCCTCATCCTTCACAGGGGCCTGCTGTCAGAGGCTGCTGTGAGGAACAGCCTCTGCTGAGTCTGTTCATGAACTCTTATTGTTTCCTGAGTGCTAATGAGTAAATCATGGAGAGAGCTTGTAGGACCAGGCATCTTATTTAGCAATTTATAACCTACTGACCGCTGGGTTTAGTTGATTTGAAATTACAATGTGCCTCTCCTCCCAGTCTCATTTTTTAAACTCTTGGCTTATGTACAATGGATCTCAAATATTTTCTTCTATTTGAGTATTTTAATAACTTTTTAAAAATCATAAATGTCGGTTTTAAGATTGAAGAGGAAAGCACAATAATTGGAAATCTTTATTAAGCTCTAGTGCTTGATGTATTAATCTCCTTGTTCAGGTACGTGGAACTTAGGAAAAGTTGAAAAGAAAGCTTAAAAGGATGCTGGGCTGAATATTTGTAAATTTTTTGTCATCTTCTTGTGGAATTAATGACATTAAACATAAACTGGGTATGAAATGGACAACCCTGAGCTTCTAGTCTGGCTCTGTGTAGTCTGGCTGTTTGTGCTAAAAAGCAAAGCTTTTTTATCTGAGCAGCAGCTTGAGATACAATGCCTACCTCAAAACAGTTCAGCATATTGATGCTGGGTTTACCCTTATCTGAGATATTTGACTGGAAATATAAAACAAAAGATTCAACTCTCATTTTAAAGTGGACAGCCATAAGGATCTCAAGTAATAGGATCAGAGGAAGAGGATGAGAGACAGAGTAGCTTGAAGCCCTTGAAGTGGTGGAAATTAGAGGCAGAATTCACTGTGTGCCTACACGTGCCAGTGGGCTGGGTTGGTTTTGCTCCCTTGCACTGGAGTTGTGGCACATGCTTGCACATTAGAGGCATCTGTAGAGGGGACAAAGAGGTTTCATTTGCATCCTTTCTTTTATCTTTTTAAAGATGACAGTTGTGACTAAGACTTGTAAAAGGGCCATATCCCTACCCTGGACCCCTTCTGCACCTTGTGACATGGTGGAAACCTTTCCTCCTCCCAGGTCCTGGCAGTGCAGGATCCAGAAATGCTTCTCAGGGCTAACAAACTGTTATTGAATTTCATGTATTCAAGTGTTTCATGTTGCAGTTCTAAAGAAAACTCTTTAAAGTATGATGAAAGCAACACAAGTCAAGCTGATGCTGGCAGCTGGAATCCCTGACATTGGGCCATGAGCACAGGCAGAACTGAGGAGAGCCAAGCTTTTATCCTGCAGTTCCTTATCTTGGGAGAAGAAATGCTTGATATCCAGTGGTTTTAATAAAATTAATCTTTGGATAGGACTCATTTCATGTAGCTGCTGCTGCCTGGGAACGAGGTGTGTGGTGCTAGCTATGTTCAGTAGCCAGCTGAGAGGGGCAGGGATCTCCAGAGAGCCCTTGGTTCCAGCTTGTTACACACCTGTGGTTAAGTGAGCTGAGAGGAGTCCCATTCATCATCCTGTGTTCTGAAGAATTAAACTGTTGATATCACAAGGTTTGATTTAATAAACAGGCTTGTTTGTAGGCAGCATTTGAATGAAAGCATTTCATTTAACTTGATAAAAGTAGATGAAAATTGTTCTTTGGGAGGACTTAAAACTGTAAATTTTGTACACAAAGTTAATGGAAATACACATTTTGCTGCTCCAAATGAAAATAAAGCCTTGAGTGTTCCTCATATGGCAGGTTCTGCTGAAACTGGATGTGAGCAATTCCCATCTTCAGAAACTGATTAGGAAACTTCTGATTTTTCAGATTAATAGGCCTTGATGGTTTCTGTTCCTTTCTCTTTATGTTTGTTTTTACCTTAGTCTGGTGAGATTTACTGATGGGCAATGTGCTACTGAGAAGCAATCAGAGCCAAGGGATGTGAGAGGGAGATGTTTTATTCAGTGTCAGGCTCCTGCCTGCTTGTTTGTGTGTAACACAGGACTGTTGACAGTAGTCAACAAAACATTGCACTCTGGCCTTAAAATGTAGAGAGCAACTCCTCAGGAAAAGGATCCCAAATACTTATTTTTGTAGGCACAAGCAGCTGAGGGGTTTTTTATTCCCAAAGCTGGTAAAGTGGCTAAATTTAGGTTGATTTTCATGGAGATGGCAGAAAGTGGTGTTGTTGTACCAGTAGCTGCCAAAGCTTTGAGTTGTGTTCCCAATTTCAGGGTGGGCAGAGCCAAACGAGGCAAAGGTTGAAAAGCTTTTTGTTGTGGGCAAAGCAACACAGTGCCTTCTTCATTTTAATTCAGAAACAGCTGTATTGTTTTGGCTGAAAATTAAAAAAAGAAGTTGCTTGAGGCATACACTCAGCATGTAAACTTTCACCCTTGAGCTTGGCAATGACATAAATAGCTGACAAAGGGTCTTTTAATGGAAGGAGCTGGGCAACCTCAATAATGATGACTCTGATCCTTCAGATACATTTAAATGGAAACATCCAATGCCCATTGTTTTACTGGGTTTCTTGCTTGCAGCTGGCATTGTTTCTTTAATATAGAAAGAAATAGTGGAGCATTTTTCTGGGCAGAAAAAAGATATTTCTCTATGCTGAGAATTGTGCGACTTGGCAAATGTTGGCAGAAAAGCAAGAGCAACTGTAAAGTATCCTTTTAAGTTAACTCTAGTTTCTGCATCTGAAGCACAGTTTATTTATTATTGTATATTGAGCCATTCTGGACTTTTTCTTTTTTAAGCTTCCACAGAGCTCCCATAAGTTGTAGACAACACAGATCATTTACAGCTCCCAAGAAGGGGCCCAGCTTTAGTGGCTGTGTCAGATCTTTCTTCCAGTGAACCAAAACCCAAGTGCTAGAACTGGATCTTCAGCTTCAGTGGCAAAAATGGATCACTGTACATTAGAACACCAGAGACACCTTCCCAGAGCAGATCCTTTCCTTCCCATTTCCTCAGTAAGTGGGAGATGGATTCTGTGAGAGAGGGTGAGCTGCTATATCTGAGAGGAAAGGAAGACAAAGAGCTTGTACATCAGTGGCCTGTGCATGATTGTGACTGCCTTTAATGGACAACTTGCTGCTGATATTTTTAACAAGTATTTTTTAAACATGCTGGTATGCTATTGAAAACTAGAGCTATTTCTAATTATTAAGATTACAAGATCAGGTTTCTCATATTTAGCTCTACCTTCTTGCTTTTTTCCTGCTTCATTTATGAAAAGAAGCTGTACACAGCAAAATTAGAGAGCAAAACACTAATAAATTGTTTGTTTGGGCATAGCAGAGTTAAAACCCCAGCTTGCTGCATGAACAAAAGCAACTGGGTTTTTGATGTAGCAATGTCTGATGCAGGGGATGTTCTTACTCCAAATTCAGTCACCATGGAAACAAAACTTCTCTTTAAGCATGCTGTATCTTTGACAGAGCAAGAGGTTCTTTTTGGCAGACATTTTTCCATCTCCTTTGTGAATGATGAATACTTCTGGAATGAGCCACTTTCTTCTGTCTCCTCTGAAATGCATTGAGTTTCTACTGTGCAGTAGACAGTGTTCCCCTTGAAACAAAGGCTCCACTTCTCAACATGTTTCTGAAATCTCAGAAGGTTTAAGATCTCTCTTTTCCTCCAAAAACATAAAAAAATCAGAAGATTCACATGGTGTGTTGGTAAGAATTTCTATTAAAAGTTGCTCTGACTCTCAGAGGTAGCACAAGCATCCAGTGATGTGAAAATTGCTATGGTAACTACTTTTATTGTACTTTTAAGTAAAAAGTCACATAAAACCTGTGCAGACACTACTGAGTAAGTGAAGACCTAGGGCAGATCTCACAAAACCAACCTGCACATTGTCTGTCTTATTCCTGGAGTGGGAGCTGTGGGTGCCTGGTACTGTGCATGGAGGGTGGTGACCCAAGTGCTCTTTAGTGGCTCTTGGTGCTCCTGCTGGAAGGGCTGACCATGAAGCACAAACTGAATAATTGGCACAAAAATAGCAAATGCATGATGCTAAACACTGTGTGGCTGGTAATGTGGGATCTGGAATTTAACAGACCTGCCTTTCCCTCTCCAGGGGGGGCCTCACTCAGCTGATATGAAGAGAATGTTATCATTTTTTCATCTGAAGAACCACTGGTAGACAGAGCCATGTCCTTCCTGCTGTGGTGCTGCAAGGGTGATGTGGAAATGGGGGCACACAGTAATGGGCTGATCCATCTGGACACAGATTCCCACAATTTGGCATCAACTTTGAATGTGGAGAAGAGCATAAGAAACCCTGAGAAGTGCCTGCCTAAAGGTATTCTTTCATGTCATGGGGCTCACTCAGGTGGTTTTTGTTCAACTCATTATCACTGCTGTGTGGAGAGGAACATCTCTGACATTCAAGATATTAAAAGATATTTGTATTTTCTAGGATTTGTTTTGCTGTTCCTGAGATTTGTTAATGCTCACAGGCAGACTCATGAGGATTTTAGAACTGTTTGTAGTAAATCAGTAGCGAAAAGGCTGAAGGAAGTCATGGCAGGATTTTAATTGCTTTATGGCAGTCGGTAGAATCAGCATTCCTGGATCTCATTATCCTAATTACTATGTGAAAGTTAAAAGGAGAAGATTCAGTTCTTGCTCCAAAGCTTTATAATCCCAACACAGGTTATGCATTCTGGAGTGCAGGGAAGGGGATTGGTGCTGGCTGCTGCAACATGCATTTGGATTCTCTGATGGTTTTGTGGTGCTGACACAGAAAAGAGAACTGGTAAATTCCAGTGGGCCCTTTATAGCAGGGTCTGGACAGACGTGCCAGCTTTCAAAGGTCACTTGTGTTTGAAGGATACAGTCAGGAGTTTTTCATATATGGTTGGGACACTGTTTAAAAATAGAAACAGGCTCTCTTTGAACCTACTTGTAAGCCACCACGTATTTGCATGTCTTACGTTGTCCAGAAAAATATTGATGTCTGTTACCTGCTTAAAGCTCTGTGAACAACCTTTGTTAACAAGCTACAGCTACACACTTCTAATGTGTGACATTTTTGGCTTTTTGTACCAGATTTATTTTTTTTTCCTGACAATTGTGCAAGCTGTAGAGGACTGGATGCTTCATAAAGGATTGTAGGCTTTGGTTCACTGACCCCCTCACTGGCTGCACACAGTTTTATCAAACTTGTAGCAAGCTGCTTCAGGACCTCAGGTTGAGGCCAGGAGGTCGGTGTGTGTTATAGTTCAGGATAATAACAGTTGTGACAGAGCCTTGCTCTGAACAAAACTCTCCAGGGCTGCCCTAGCAGAGCCCATTAGAAAGAAGCAGATGTGTCTCAGTGCTGTTTGGATGGCTGCAGGTATAAATCCTATTACACAGCCAGAAAAGTACCTCTGTGCCTATTTCCAGCACAGCCACATAATGAAGCATTTCAGAAATTTTGTTTATAGAGAGCCCTTCTTTTGTGTCTCTGCAGTTATAACACCTAAAGCTTTGACATCTTGCTGCTGCATTATTGATACAAACCATGAACTTACTGTACTCATTGTGTTGTATTGTCCCATGTGTTCCCCAAGGGGGAAATAACTCATTATCAGCTCAAGTTTCATGCTCCTATTGGAAGTTCTTCCTACTCATGTTTTGCTCTGTAGAAGCCTTTTCCCTACTAGCAGTAAACAATGCAAAGAAACTTCAAGGTTGGGTGATGTCAGCAAGAGATCTGTGCCACGTTGCTATTTGGCTTTGTCAAAAAATCCATTGGCTAAAAGAAGCTGTGTGTGTCATAAAGAATTTGGGGATAACGTTTTAGGTAAAGTAGTGTGTTGCTGTGTTGGGTGGATTAACAAATTCAGAACAGCCTGTTATTACTGATAAACACAAAGATGCAATAGTCTTGAAGAAAATACGTCAGGGAGTGTGGGAACAATCAGCAGATGAATGGATATAATTGCCTGTCTGGCAGAATTAAGGAGATGGGCTCAAAAGTACCTGGTTTACAAAACAGACCCTACTTAGAAATACAGGTGATCTAAGCAGAAATGAGCAGCTGTGCTTGGGGATATCACTGCAGAAACCTGAGGAACTGGAGAGGCTTTCAGAAGCTGAAGTGTGTCAGACAAGGAAGAAAAAGGGGCTCTACACGTAGCTTTGGTGTGTTCATTTGGATGTATCACTCTCTTCTGTAACTAAAAACCTGGTTCTCAGTGAGTTGGGTGTTCCCCAAACACCCCTGGAAGAAGCTGCAGCTTCTGCAGGTGTGACATAGGTGTCCAGGAAGGATGAGCATGTAGCTGAAATCCAGATATTTGAGCATATTCAAAGGGCCTAAAGCACAGTAATTCCAGGGTCCAAAACCTCCCACTGAAAGTGTTCTTCTGAAGGCAATTTATGCTCAGTTTTACATCTCAGTGTGCTGCCTTGGCTCAGTGCCTTCTGTGTGCTCACTGCAGAATGCTGGTACTTGTCCTATGTCATTTTAGGAAACTGAGTTAAAATGAGAGGCCAAAGACTAGAAATCCTGCATTTTTTTCTTTCAGCTCACCACACAAGTGGTGTTTGGGTATACTATTGGCAGCAGTAGGTTTGGAGGGTATTTCTCTCCCTGGAACTGAACAACTTGGACTTGCAGCATTAAATCCAAATTACAAACTGTTGCGTTTGCCAGCTTGCAGACACTGAAACACATAGGGTGACTGTGAGAGGTGTCAGAGCACATAATGCTGTGACCTGGGGAGTGGAAAGGCTCATGGCACTAAAAATTCATAGAAAGCATCACCCAGAGAGGTGATGCTGCAGCGGAAGAATTGTGATATTTCTGTATTTGACCAAGTCATCTATGAAAGGCCATAATGGCATAGCTCAGTGTCATTGATCTCTGCTTTTACAGTATTTTAATCTAATTATTTTACGTGGCTAGAGATGGCTTTAAGATGTTTGACTTGATTTTTTTGAACAATGGGTCTGTCTGAATGTCTGTCCCTTGTTACAGTAAATAATCTAATGTGTAAAGATGCTAAAATCAAATTAGAGGCAGACAGACTTCAACTCAGCCTTTCTGTCTGCAGGCAGGAGAAACTGTGCTGCATGCCTTAAATCTGAAAGCCAAAGGGCCTTCCAAGAAAGTTACAAGTAGAATAAAGTAAGAGAAAGAGCCTGTGCTCAGCAGCCTCATTGTTTGTGTGTTGAGAATCCCACTCAGTATTTAACCCAGCTTTTTCTGCTTGTAGTAGTAAGAAATGCTCACTGGGGAATGTTACAGTGGGAACATTTGTAGTAAGGACAAGAACAGGCTGTGGAGGACAGTAATTTTGAAAAGCCACTGATGCCAAAGCACTGTGGCTTTTCAAAATTACTGTCCAAACAGAGCAAATGAAGTGATTTTTTTTATTTTCACGATACATTTCGATCAGTGTTCCATGCCCTGACCCCTGGAATTGCCAGGGCAGCCACCCTGGGCCACACATTGTCCTCTCCAGTGAGAGGGGGTGTCACGAGGGGCATCCCACTCCTGCTGACCTGCCAGAGGGTTCTGTAGTGTGGATGCAGCTCTTCACTTCCTCAGGAGCTGCGGGAGCTGACACCCCTCAGTCATCAGCCCCGTGTTTCAGGGGCCAAGGGTTACTCATGAAATGGGCTTGAAGTGTGTTTTGATGCTCACAGCAGACACTCAGTGTTTGCAGTGCCCTTGGTACAACGCTGCATTTGGCAGTAGGGGTAATACGGTGCCACATGGAATTAATTTCCTGAAACAATGGAAGCACCTACTTGCTGGAGTGTTTTTGCCACTACTGAGACATTGAACCCCTTTGTACAACAGTTACTGTTTGCTGTAGCTGGTAATTTCCCACTCCAGAGGCACACAGGCAGCAGCAGCCTGGCACCAAGGCTGTGCTCAGATCTGCAGCCACAGGCTTTGGCATCAGCAAAGATAAAACAATGTTCAGGAGCTGCCTGAGTCAGCTGGGCAGTGCTGCCTGGTGTTTTGTACAGGGCACAGAAAAACCAGGAGGGAATCTCACTGGCTGAGGTTGTCATCTTTCATCCCAAACCTCCTGTCCTCTCTAGAGTTTAGAGGCCACAGTGACCATAAGCAGGCTTCAGTGGGCTCCTTCAGGGGCTTCCAGACTGAGGAAGAATATCAATTTTCCCCTAATTTCCAGAGGGAATTCAGTCTCTGCTGGCCTGAAGTGTTGCCAGAGGCTGTTGAACATGTGCTGTCTGTTATTTGAACTTGGACACTTGGGATTTATGTGCAAATGGTACGACTTGTCACTGGGGTGAGGTCTGAATTTCACAAATGGGTGGTGTGGCTGGTCCTGTGATAGCTGGTGTTCAGAATGTGTCTGTGTCTGGTTACCAAGGTCCTCTCCAGCCTCTTGGCAGGAGGAACAACTCCAGTTCTTCCTGTCTGACAAGTAAATGTGCATGTGGGAGTTCAGTTAATTCAGGCACACCTAGGAGGTTTCACCTTGTGCTGAGAAGGATGAAGCTTTGGTCCATCAGATCCTCTCACTGCATCCCTGCTGAAGGCCAGTCAGCCCCATTGGGGAAGAGAAGGACACACTGCTGGGGCAGTTTGGCCCAAAGTTTTTTTTTTAATGTCTCCAGCTTTTCTCTAATCCCCAAGCTAAGAAACTAACTGAACTTTCAGCCTCTTAATATGAGTGGAGAGCATCCTGAAAATAATTGCTGCAAACAAAATTAATCTGGCCCTGCCTGCAGAACACCCCTGAAGGATTGCCTCCAAAGTGCTCAGAGTTAGATAAGAAACAAGCTCTCTTTAGTGATGCGTGTGCTTTCTAAATAAACTCCTTTTAAACAGACTTGCTGTTTAAATCTGTTTGTTTACTGTGGCACATTGTGCAGATTATGTTTTAAGGAGCTCAGCAACCAACATCAGAGTTTTTACACAAGTGAGATCTGAGGAAAAATGGGAGTGAGATTTCAAATATCCCATTAATCTTTTCACTTTAGGTCTGAGCCAGCTTCAAATTGCACCGAGCTGCTGCCAAGCGTGAGTGAGTTTCCATCCAAATAAAGGAGACTTGGCAGGTCTGAGCTGAGGCTTTGTTTTCAGGAGTGTTTTGGGGAGAGGGGGATGCAGTGCTGGTGGAGGCTCTGTGACTGCTGTGTGCCAGGCAGCCCCAGCTGCACATGCTGAAAACACTCCTGGTTTTCACGTTTCTCTGCCTGTGTTTTCAGTCTGTGTTTACAAAGGTGGCTGTTCAGTTGTTTGAGTTAGATGTGCCTGAATCCCACACGTGTGCAGTTCAGCATCTGCTGGTCACTGGGATTTAGGACTTGACACTACAGCTTTACCCCGATGGCAACTGCAGGGTTTTGCAGCTTTTGGATCAAGTTCTGCTCCTGTCCACTTACACTGGGCCTGAGTTCATTATTTTGGCCTTCTGTGATGTGAAGCCAGAGGGGTTGGAAGGGAATAACTGGAAACACGTGGGGGAAGCATGGTGCTGGCAGGGCTGTGGCCATCATTGTGAGGAGCTGAGGGGAGGCCCCTGGGCAAGAGTGCAGCTCCAGTCTCACAGCCTACCCCCAAAACAGAAAGGCCTCTTTGGTTTTGCCTTTCATTTCTGGGTTTGTGGATGGAGTCAAGCCTGCCCACTACACAGAGGGCAAGTAGGAGATCTCTGGAGAGACAAGCTCTGAGATTGTGCTGAGGGAAAGGGAGCTCCCTCCATCCAGCATGTTAGCAGCTCAGGATCAGTGCATGAAACAACCCTGAAAATCCCTCCTGCAGTCTGCCTAATTTGTGTCCTCCACAATCAGCTGCTTGCAAAGTCTTCCCAAATACTCTTTGCTTGAATTTTCCTTGAAAGAGAGATGTTATGACAGCTGAATTGAGGAGACCATGGCTCCTCTTGTCTCCTGCAGACATAAATCAGGATATCTGCTGCACAGTGTGAGCATTTGCCAGCCTTGCCAGGCTTCCAGGTATTAGTCTGGAATTATTTGGCTGGGATCTGAGTGATGACTTCCACCTAAGAACTCATCTGCTGCAAAACATTTACTGCTTCTGAGGGCTTTGGGGTGTTTGTGTCACTTCTTGCAGTATCCAAGGATGAAACACAAAAACTTTTGGAGTTTTACCAGCCCTCATTCTTTCTCCCCTGTCATACCCTTCCCACTCCAATGAATGTTTTCACTGTGACTATAGGCACTGTGAGTAAAAAAAAGTAATTGGAGAATTCCCTAGAAGACGCTTGCATTTTTGGCAGACACCATTTTTTGTTAACATCTTGAAGGCTCTGGAAAGCAGGCCTCGGTGCCTCTGCTTTGTGTTCACACCATGGCTGCTCTCCTCAGCCTGGCTCCTGACTTTGCTGAGCTAAAGCATTAAAATAAGCTAAATAGTTTGGTGCTTGATTCTCTCAGTAGCCTCTGCTTGATTTTAGAATGGTCCAAACTTCTTCAAAACACAGCAAACTCATGTATAAATGGATAAAACCTTTTCCAGGACAATTTTTGTGTACTCCTCCAGCCCAGCCACTCACACCTCTTTGTGGGATTGTAGCACTAGGTTCCTGCTGCTTTTACTTCTCTGCCTGGTGGTGCTCTTGGTTGTCTCTGGACACAGTTTTCTCCCCTTTTTTCCTCTAAAACTTGGTGGAGAGGAGCTGCTGTGCTTGGATTTCCCTTCATCCTCAGCGTGCATAGAGTGAATGCAACAACAGATTGTGTTGCATTCTCCCACCCAGAGCTTTCCCACTCTTTATGGATCTCTGGGGTGCCTAAGGCCTATTTCTGACATTCCTCCTTTTCCCTTTCTGCCGACCTTGGCTCTCCTCACACACACTCAGTTATTCCCTGAAGTTAAGCAGTGCATCATCTCTGGTGCCTGTGGAACGCACAGAAAGCTGAAGTGCACAGCACTTCCACACCTACAGAATTAGGTGTTATCCCCTTTGCATCCCTGTGAAAAGCCAGCACTGGGAGGAGGATGGAGACTTCACAGTGTTATCACCTGTCTGGCCACTTAGCTAAAATCCAATCCAAGTTTTGCTGAGGCAGGAACTTGGCCACTGAAGCAGCAGATGCTGCTGAATTTCTGAATAAAATGTCACTGTGTGTTGGCACAGTGAAAGGCGTGTGGCACCTTGCAGGGCAGCCAGCAAGGACAATATTCCTGGCTGGGAACTGAGAGAGTCAGGAGCAAGCCCATGTTCTGTGCTCCTGGTGCCTGGGTTGCTTGTCTGCCTCCTCTCAAGCCGATCTGTCGCTCTGGCAGAGCTGCCTCTGAGGTTAATCTGCTCTCAGAGAAATTGGAAGCCAAGCAGCAACTTAAATGGGCAGCCTATGGAGGGCTTTTTCCACAAGATTGTCTTCCATTGATGCTATACACTGACACCTGCTGAGGCTTGTAGTCCTTGTGCCTCCTTCTCCTTAATTAATGGCACAGAAAGGACACATTCTGTCAGCTGAGGGCTTTTTGGGGGAGCTGTGCCTTCTTAAGGGACAGCTCAAACAGGTCCCTCTGTGCTAGGTAAGAGATGACCTCCCAGAGCATTCCTGTTGGGAAAGGGATTTGTACAGAGAGGAATTTCATCTTGGCTGGAATGAGAAGCAAAGCTCAAGTGTCTCTTTTATCATTTACCTCACTCTTGCAATAAAGATTTCTCTCTGGTTTGTTCTCAGAGCAACCTTGAATGCAATAGACCTTTTAAAAAAATAATTTTGGGACTTTGGGGAAGTGCAGAATTTTCTGCACTGCACACCTTCTAATCCCTGGAAATCTGGGATTAAAAACACAGCAGCAAAACACAGGGGTGTCGGGAGTCTGGTGTCTCTGGCTTTCCATGCTGTGCCAGTGTCACTCGTAGCAGCTGCCCTTCACTTCCCTGGCCATCTCCAGCATGGCAGTCAGCCCCCATGAGAGTGTGTGGGCAACTCATTGCTGTATCAGATCCTGAAAAGAACCCCCAGAAGTAGAGTGTAAGGTTGCTGGGAGAAGGAATGAAAATTGCATCAATTTTCAGGACAAAAGAATGTCAACAAGCCCTTCTTGAGCAGCGAGTGTCTGAGGAGAGCCAGACTGGCCCTCTCCTCTCATTCTCTCTCTCTCTTGTTCAGATGTGTATTGATACACCTTGTTTCTTCCCCCACCTTGGATAAAACCCACCAACCTCTACTGAATGTCTGTGGGCAGTTGTCCCTTAGCAGTCCCTCAGTTAGGAAAAGCTGCTTACCCCAGAGGGTGGTGGGGCACTGAACAGGCTCCTCAGGGAATGGTCAAAACCCCCAAGCCTTACAAAGGTATCTGGAAAACGCTCTCAGGCACATGGGGGGATTTTGAGGTGTCCCATGCAGGGCTGGAGCTGGACTTTGGTGATCTTTGTGAGTCCCTTCCAGCTCAGGGTATTCTATGATTTAATTACTTGTATTTTTGGGTGGTCACATGCAGTCCTATCCTCTCTGGCTGCTGCCCCTGCTGGAGGTGCCATTGCTTCTGTGGAAGGTGGGATTCAGTCAAGTGAAAAGTGCTGCAGCCAGGGAGGAGCTGTACAAGAAATCATCATCTGTACGTTGATTTCTTTATTTTTTCTCACAGTGAAACTTGTCTGCTGCCTTTCTGCTTCTTCTTACAGAAGATAGGCGTATTTTTTTCTTTTTTGAAGTAGGAGATTTTAGGAAATATGTTTTTGTTTTGCTTGGAGGTACCTTAAAATTGCTACATTAATTTTAAGTCCAGTGTTGAATAATAACTGCCTGGAGGTTTGTGTAGCACGTTGGTGCCTGATGTGATTTTAAAAATGACCAAGGCGTAAAACCCTGAGAGCAAGAGTTTATGGAGAAGAGATAAGAAAATTTTTATTAAGAGAATGTGCTTGTCTTTCAATTTATTTTTTTCCCTCCTTAATATTATCTGGGGCCAAAAACATCCCAGAATTTGGATTGTCCTGAATATTGTCATTCTCAACAGCACTTTCAAGGGCAAGTACCTCCTGAAGTGCTGAATAACAGGTCAGTCCTTCAGTGGAAATCCTGTGCAGTGCCCTGAAATTCTGGCTTGTTCCACCATCTCCTAAGCTGGAACGTAATTTTCCAAAAAAAAGTATCACTGATTCTATACTCAGTACACAAAACACTGCAGAATGTGCATCCCTGAGGGTGGGATTTGGACCCTTTTCTTTGGTGGGGGCTCGGTGGCCCTTTTGGGGCCATTTGGTTGTGCAGGTGCACCTTGGTCCTTGTTGGTACCTCTAATTTTCCAGTGCCAAAACCAATCTGTTGACCAAGCCTGTATGAAATTGTGCCATGTTATGCTTCAAGCCACTGGGCTTTGGGGGGTACCCAAAAAACCTTTTCTATGGCAGGTTTGATGTTTCCGTAGTGTTAACTGTTATAAAATGATTTCTCTGGATGATGCATGAAGCTGAACTTTGGAAAGAGATATAAAAGAGTTGGTGCTGGGGAGTTTTAAGCTTAGAATAGTGTAGCTGTAGATAAAAAACCCCTTTTTTTGTTTTAATCTTAGTTGTTCTAAAGTGGATCTGATCTTATGAGATAAGGGAGAGTTGCTTTTGAAGCAGACAGGGAAACAAATATGCAAATAACTAATGATTGAGGAAGCACACACTTAAAAACCCCCACCACTCCAGCAGCGTGTTCAGGAGAGCAACATTCATATTCCAGTAAACACTGTAAAAGCCCGTGGCTTGTTCTGGGGGAAACACAAATCAGCTCAATTGCTGTGAGACAGGGGCCTCAAATAGTTTCTGTATTTTGAAATCTGGGCCTGCAAGTCTTCTGGTTACTGATAAATGTGTATCCTGTGTATACTGGGAAGGCTCTCTGCTGAGCAAGGTGTTCTCTCTGCTTCATCCCTGCAGCCCTTGTTAGCTGGGCCTGTGGATCTAGATACCCTCTGGGGACTCTGCAAACATTCTGCAATTGTTCCCAATTAAAGGGCAGGATATTTGCTTTAGTGTCTTTGATCTTTAAAAAAAAAAAACATCAACAGGAATGTAGATGTTTATGGCACATTTAATACACTTTAACTGCTATGCCACTTCTATATCATGACTGCAGATCTCATGCACTGTATTGTAAACAGCAAATTGTGGTATTGGCATCTCATTTTAACTCTTGTGATAATCTCTTGCTGTTCTAGCAGCAATGGTATCCAATAAAATGCTGTAAGTAACTGGCAGGCATATCTTTTCCAAATAGAACTTGTGAAGTAAGAGCATGAGAAGCAAAAACAATCACCATACCTTGGGAACAGCACAATCTACTCTGCAATCTACAGAAGCCTTGCAGCTGTGGTAGATCTGATGGAAGGGGATTTGGCTTTTTAAGCTTTGGGGGAGAGAATTTTTGTTTGCTTGCTGCTGTGATCTTTATGTTGGTACCGAAAGAAGAGGAGTTGGTACCGAAACGAGAGGACTGCACAAGGGCACCTGGAAATGTGGGAATTTGGTGGGATACCAGCAGCAGAGGTGACTGCCCTGCAGCCCCTGCAGCGCTGCTTTGGCTGCTGGGGCAGTGCTCATGAACCCTCCTGCAGCTGTTTCCAGCAAGTCCTGCTCGAGGGGGTGTTTGCCAAGGGTTTTACAGCTCCAGGGATGTGGCATCTCACCAGGGACTCACTCTCCAAGGCCTTCCTAGTGTTAGATGAGGAACACCCAAAAGAAGTTGAAGTACAGGACAGGGATGTGGGGGTATAGGTGACTTCTGTCCTTCAGCCCAAATGGATGCAGTGTCCTGGACTGCTGCCTTGCTCTGCTGCCAAATGTAACTTGGATAAGAATTAAAACCAGGTTCTTGATGGTTTGTAATGACAGAAGATCTCATGATGCTTTTGGAAGTGTGTAGCTGCTAACCCCAGCATCCTGGCCACTTTCCAGCTCACAGAATTACCGTCTGTCTTTCCTGCCCCTGTCCCTCTACACCCCACTAGTTTCAATTAGAAAAGTAATTCCTTACTTCTCTCCAGAATAATGCACATGCCTCTGTTCTCCCCCCAGAGGAAACCTCCAACATCCACTGTATTTTTTTTTTTTTTTAATCTAGACATCATTTGCTTTACATTGTTGTTTTGTTATCTAATTAGTATTATCATGTCAGTGCATCTGATGCAACCTGTCAGTTCTGGGGCCTGAAGGTTTGTAGGGAACGCAGCACACAGTTAATTTATAAATCTTCTAAACTCTGCACTCAGTCAGTAATTTAGCCTGAGTGTACCAGGCTTCTCAGTGGTGGTTTTTGTCAGGAGGATGTTGGTTTACTCATCTGTACATGGTGATACAAACACCAGAATTTGGAGTCCTTAATGACTCATTTCTGGCCACTGTGTGGTTTTTGCACAGCGTTTTGAAGAGCACTGTGGGGATGCTGAAACAGGGTTTTCTTACCCTGCTGGCAAGCAAAAGCCCATGGCATGGGCTGGAGCCGTGTTCTGGAGGTGGTTTGGGGTGTGGTGAGTGTTTCAGAGTGGCTGCAGCAGTGCCTGGCACTGTGACACGACACTGAAAGGAGTCGACCTTCATTCAGCCCCAGCTGTGCCTGGGGCAGCCTCAGCCCGGGCTCCAGAGTGGGAGATTCCTAAATCCTTAAATGGCTAATTTTTCCTGATATGCTGTGACTGTGCCCCTGTAAAACAGTCTGGGCTTCGTGGCTCACTGCATGTGATAGCAGAGGCATTTCTAGTGCTTTTCAAACTCAAAGGACTTTTTACACTTCAGCAAAGAAAGCGAGTCCTTTACCCTGGGATGTGAGCTGGGAACAGATGGACAATGATTTTTCACCAGCCAGTCTGTTGTCAGAGCAGTGATTTCCATTGACAGAGAAGTTAATAAACATTAGGAGGATATTCCACAATTGACATCTCCAGTCCACTGCTTTAATGCTGGTTGTAATTCAGCTCAGGACCTTACAGAATCTTGTGTTTCCCAAGCTGTCATTTGAATGCGTTGGATGGAATTAAATCCAGTCTGGTCCAGATGTGGAAAAATTGATCTTTACTTTCTGTACTTAGGCTGGATTGGGCTGAGACTGTAAATTTTTGGAAGGAGCCTGAGCAGCTACAGTATGCTAATGTTATGCTACTTAGGTTTGCTTATGGAATACACAAAAGGTGTGATATAAATAAGAAATGACTACATACAATAATGAAAGAAAATCAACTGGGAATAACAAATTGTCCTTATTATCTCTTAAGAATATACTGTTTGCCTAAAGAGAAGACTTTAATTAAACTCCAGGGTGAAATGCCTCCCTGGGGAGGGGGCCAGCACGTGGCTTATGAATCAGTTGCACATTAACCTGTTTCTTCTAGTTTAGAAGCAGATGTATGGGGTGTTTGCTGCTCTGGTCATTGGGGATCAAATCAGTGTCCCTTGATTTGTGCAGGGAGAAGGTGCTCTTTAGCACTTGGGATGGTTTCCTCCCCTTTACCCCTCTGTTCTGTTTCTCTTCAGAAAACCCCAGATCAGTTCATTGCAAGAGCATGGAGGCACAGGACAAGGGGGAAGAGAGTAGGTATTAGAATAGATACTAAAGAAAAATACTGGGAGGGTGATGAGGCACTTGCCCAGAGAAGCTGTGACTGCCCCATCCCTGGAGGTGTCCAAGGCCAGGCTGGATGGGGCTTGGAGAAACCTGGGATATGGAAAGGTGTTTCTGCCCATGGCAGGGGATTGGAATGAGATGGTCTTTGAGCTCCCTTCCAACCCAAACCATTCCATTGTTCTGTGTTTCTATGATTTCCCACTTGCTGTTGATTATCCTTCTCCTTTCAGCTGCTCAGGAGAGCTGCTGACCTCCACTGCTGCCTTCTGGAAGTCTGTGTGTGCCCACAGCCCCAAGGGAGACCCTGAGCACCCTGTGCTTGGAAAGAGGAGGTGCAGAGGCAACACCCAGAAGTCCCTGAGCTCCACAGAGGATTGGAGCAGGTGACCTGCATGTCCCAAACAGCTTTACAGAGGATCTGCCAGTCTGGGGATCAAGCTCTGCCTCAGAAGAAGGTAGGAGAAGTCATGGTGCTTACCCTGTAGAGAGCAGCACCTGCTCAGTGTTGCAGAGTACTCTTTGTTTTGATGAGAGCCCATGGAAACTCTGGAATGAAACCATTAGGATGTCATGTGTGCTTCCTGCCTTACTTCCTGCACAGTCTGCTGCAGGTGCAATGAAAGCCTGTGTGGCCCATTGGGTAACATTCTACTCAGAGGAGTACTTTGAAGGCTGTGATACCTATTAATTTGATAAAAATAAGTATGGGGCAGATCTTGATCTATTCCAAAGCCAGCTGTGGAAAATTATACATCCTTAGTCAGATTTGCTGTCTGTGGTTTTTCAGAGAAGCATTTTACCAAGCCTGATGAACACAATTATTTTGTGTCTAGTATAGATGAAAGGACACTATTCTGCTTCAGAATTATAGTTAAATAAGATAAGTTCTCAGGAAAAGTCTGTTCTTTACTTGCCCTAAGTATTCTTGCTGGGGAGACAGACAGTAGCAGGGAGCTGATACACAGAAGAAATGGCAAAACAATCACACTTTGAGGCAGAAGTAATATCAGTGAAACTTTGAGTATGAAGAGAACAGGCATGTGCCAGAGAACAAAATCTTTCTGACTAGAATTTGCCCCATAAAGACCAAAACCAGACCTTGGAATGCTGCTGATCAGCCTCTGTGTTTAGTACAATAAACTTGGTAAGGCATTGAAGCAGCTTGGAAGAGCCATAAAAACAAGTGGTAAGTTTTTTGTAGCAATTGAGTGTTTTCCTGACTCCTATTACCCCAGACTTTTTCAGGAAAAGTTGTTTTTGTTTAAGTTCAGATACATTCTGGGTGTTTGTGAGCACAGTGGTTGTACACTGCAGGTCTGGGAACACTGGGGTCACTGACTCCTGGGTGCCCTGTGTGGACAAACTCTGCAGGTGAAAGGAGAGCTCTGGAGCTCAGGCAGACAAACTGATCAATAAACCACATGGAGCTCAACATTCTTAAGACAGGTCTGAACAAGTTTATTAAACCTCTGCTACTCTGAGCTGAAAAATCACTGCATTCTACAAATCCACATTTAGTTCTCTCTGGGTAAAATTGCACAGTAAACATAAGCAAAAATCCATGTCTATTACTTACAGCTGATTTAATTTTTCATAGAAAATGTTTCAGTAAAAAGGAAATAAATTGGGCAGGGCGTTTTCTATGCATGGGGGCTTTGCAGTGCAGCATGTTTGTAAATAAGTGCAGAGTTTGGCATTTCAGAGAATCAATAAGCTACATTATAGAAAGTGGGAGCCAGGAGTGTTTCCCATCTTTTGTGTACTGGTAAGTCTGGGAACAGATCAATGAGTTTCTATCAGCATTCAACAATGCCACAACATCTTTCTGAAGTAATTGGGCAATTCACAGAATGAAAGATGCCATCCAAGGGCTTTAATACTTGTTTCTGTAAGAAGAACCTTTATCTGGTATTGAGGTGTTCTGTGGAGACCAGGCCATCATCCTTCTTTTTCTTCCTCTTCTTTTTGAGGTAATTCACTTCCTTTTAAGGTTACAAGCAAACAGACTTCAAAATGACAGCAGAAAGGCAAATGTTGTCTTTTCATGGCTTCAGCACTGATGAACAGAACAGCCTTAGGTTGGGTCACTTCTTTTTCCCCAAGGACTCTCTCAAAGGAGGTCTGAAGCTTTCATACTCCAGTGCTTGCAATACAGATGGAACAGAGAATGTATTTATGCTTATTATTATTCATGTCTTTCAGTGCCTGGAAATAAGATGTGCCTGGTGACTGGTGCCTCCTTTTTCCCTCCTTTGCTGCTGAGCTGTGAACAGTTGGACTCATAGGGGAAGGAGAGAGACTGGGAGGTGTTGGTGCTCAGGCCTCCCCCACAGGCAGCACACGAGTTCCATCCCTGTGTGTCAGTGGAGGTGCTGAGAGCTGCTCCTCTGTGCTGATGTGGGAGCAGAGCATCCCCCAGTGAATGAGGGCTGCTGGGTTAAGCCCAGCTTGTGACAAGAGGAGGGTCTGCTTTATGTTCCTGCTCCATTAGGAAGTGTCAGAACTGCTTTAGGCTGAGAATTGCCATCAGTGTCAGGAAGGAATAGTGAGGATTAGCAAACATGAAGGCTCCTGAGAACTGTCACTATCATACCCTGGTCAGACACCTCAGGAGTTTTGTGGTGTGGCCAGCTGAGAATTGGGAAACTTGTGTGCAACATCCCCTTGTTCCTTCAGTCGTGCTCCATATATCCTTCAGCAGCACAGGAGGAACCTCAGGACAGTTGTGGGCATTGTGGAATTCCATGACTCTTGCTTGTGCTGTCACCCTCTAGAAACTGAATGTGAAGTCCTGGCCTGAGAAAAATTGTTGTGCCAAATGTTGGAAGTCTGTTTAAAAAAGTGTGAAGGGTAAAGCTGTGGGAAATGTTTCCTTTCTTCTGCAAAATGGTTGGTGGCCATGCAAGTCCAAAAGCTGAGTGTGCCTTTGGGAAATGGAGCTGGAAAGGCAGCAAGGCCCAGGCTGTGCTTTTGCTAAATGTTATTTGTTTCAGGAGAAGGGATACCCAGAGGGTGGATAAATGGTCTTTGTGGTGCTATGTGAAAATTAAAACCAGAAACTGAATTAATCTCAGGAATAAATTCCTGTTGTGGAGCTGTTTCAGGAACTGCACTGTTTTCGTGTGTAGAATCCCTTCTAGTCTAGTGGTTTTTTCCTTCCTCACCAGTCAGAAACTGCTGGTTAAGTCCCTTTTTTCATTATTTCCACTTGCAAAGGAGCAGCTGCCCACCATTGGTTTTCTGGTGTGCTCAGGCACCCCTTTTAGAAAGTGTATGGCACAGAAAGGGAATGACCTTCTCCATCCTTCCTCCCCCAACCCTTGGACCATCCTTTCTCTCATATCTTTGCCCTGATAAATACCCTGTAGCAAATGGCATTTCCTGGTTCAGTGCTTGCATGGCCAAGTCTGGGAGGTGCAGTGGCAGAGTGGTGCCATCCTTGGTTCCTCTGAACTCCACCTGTGCAAAATGCAGTCTGGGCAGAAAGTCTGCAATGTGAGCATGCCAAGCACAATCATTGTCAGGGGAAACCCAGACCTAGAAAGAATATTACTCCTGGCAACACTGGGGAGATTAAATCAAACCCTGTTTCAGTTGTTGAGGTAGGAGGTTTCTCCTCATGGTGCCAGCAAATTCTTTATTTGCCTCAGTAAGGTATTCATCCAGGGTCTAAATTCTGAATGGCTTCAAAATAAAACTCATTTAAACTGTGCCAACTACCTTCTGTCATTTCTTCCACCTCTTTCAGGAGTGAATCCCTTTATTTTTCTCATAACTTAGTTCTAACTCTTGCAGTTCATAAATTGAAGGGGGGGGGGTGTGATTGCTGCTTTGTTATAACATGAAATTTACCTTCTATGTAAGTGTTTGTTTTGATACCTGCTTCAAAATTTAGTCCTGAGCTCAGGAGAATGAACCATTATTTCTTTCAAGCTGATTTAGTCCAGGTGGAAGAAATTGCCTCTCTACTGCTACATGCACTGTGGAACCAAAGAGCTCTTGGATAATTTTGCTGAGGTTGCAACAGGGTCTTGCTTATAGTGCAGAGTTGATATTTATTGTTCAGCATTTTCCAGAGAGCTTAATACATGGTTGCATATTAAAATAAAGATAGGAAAGGATAGTCTGTGACATGTAAGGCAGATTTGACAGGAAAAATCTCTTACATTGCCCAGAGCTGAAGCAGCACTGATGGAAATGATGCAAACCTGGCTGTTGTGCCTCAGCCCCAGGTGACAGAGGGAGGATGTGCCAGGCAGGGTCTGCCCAGGTTTCACAGAGGTGGCACCATGGGAAACTCCAGCTGGGGAGTGATAACAGCAATGCACAGCAGGGCAGGATGGGATGCAGCCTCTCCCAGACTGCCCTGGCCTTTGCATTTCAGCTCAGGGTAAAACCATACTGTGGTTTGATTTTCTGTCTAATCATTCATCTTCAGGCATGGATGCAAAAGTGCAGGCCATAGAGAGAAGGCATCATTTAGCAATCCCATTTTCATTGTTCTTTATTATTACTATTATTATTAACACTACTTTCATTTTATGTTATTCAGCTAAAATTATCCCTCTGTCTCCTTGCCTCCCATTCTCCCACTCCCTGGTTATCTGACAGTTGGGGTTGGGTTTTTGTTGTTGTTTTCTTACCTTCCTCACTGGCTGGGACATATATTGTTTGAGCAAGAAGGAATTAGAGTAGGACAGATGGCACCACCTGCTGCTGGTGATTTGCTCCTTGAAAAGCTTCCTGGCCACTGAGTCTGTTTTGGTCAAGATGAGGAGGAGACAGTCAGGTTTATCTACTTTCCTGGAGTCCAGAGAATAACTATTATTCTGGTTCTCCTTCCCTCTATTTCCTGTGAACAGCACTGCATCCCATCTGCTGGTGACAGGCAGGATAAGATCCTCTTTTATTTGAGGCTTTTTGGTCTTCAGGTTCTTCTGCCCTTTCTGCTTCTGCTTTCCAATTTCTGCTGCCAGCTTTGTGCTGTTTTGTCTCTCCCTTCCCCTCCTTAGAGTCCAGTTCTGGGCAGTTAAGGGAGGATGCTGGCTAGGGAGGAGAGAGACGATGAAAGGAAAAGGTGAGGAATTGCTGTGGTCCCTCAGTCCTGTGTCACCTGTGTCTGGCAGAGCTGCTGGCCCTGGCAGGGTCAGGCTCTCCACGTGATGCCCATTGGGCTCCCTCCCACAGCTCACAGTGAGTTATTGAGAAAAATGATACCCACAAACTAAACATGAAGAGTAGAGCCTACTCACACCTTTCCAAACCCATTCCAAGCCCTTTTGTCTTGAGTCTTTAGTGAACCTGATTATGAACAAACCACAATAAAACCCCCCTGATTTCTCTTCATAGAAATGAATTCAAATAGAATTAGGCAAAAATGGGAAAGCTGTGCTGGAGATCCTCAGCAATTTTCTTAGGTGAGCTGTACCCAGCAGAGTGATCTTGGCTTGAATCTAAGTGAGGATCTAGCTCCTGTATCCAGTGACATGCAAAATACTCACTAATTATGTGTGTATCTCATCAGGTGCCCTGTCAAAGACCCCGGGCAGACTGGAAGTCTGGAAGCAGCTATGATTAGCCAAAAAAATGAATGGCACTCTGTCCAAATACACATGGGAGCAATAAGCAGTCAGAAACAAATGAATTTTTAATAATTGCAAGTGATACGTGACATTTCCCCCTCCCCACTGAAAAATGGCATCTGCAGCTTTTAAAATGTAGAGAGGCATCTGTTGCTGGGGGAAATGTGCTCCAAAGTGTGGTATTTGCTTTACAATGGGCCAGAGTAATGGGTCTTCACACAGCAGCACTATGTCCCTGGCTTATGGGGCATTGAAGAAAAGGATAATTTATCAGAATTATTATGTTGAGGGAAGAGAAGCAGTTTAAAGCAAGGTCTTACTCAAATAAATAACCATGTAAGGAAACATTAATTCTAATGGATTTCCTGTACCTGTCATATGGATGCAGGAATATTCATGAAGTGACTAACCTGATTGTCATCATCCCAAGTGCCTGCAGAAGAAGTTGTTAGAGAAAAGTAACTTTCTTGTAAAACCAAACAAAAAATCCCCCTAAGAAACAAAACAATCAGAGGCTATGGTAGGCAATTTAAATACTTTTTAAAATCTTAAAAGCATATACCCATCTTATTCCTGGTGGACTTTGCTTCAGATGTTTTGCCTAGAACCCTTCCTAATTAGCATACTGGCTGCCACTTCCCACTCTTTAAATTGCAGAAATCGTCCACCTTGTGATTTCTCTTGACAACTTAGTGGGGAAATGTTCCTGGAAATCCTAGCTTTTTATCACTACTTAAAAAACATCATACATGTATATTCAGGAAAATAAACCCCAACCCCATATTTTTTTATGCTGTAGCCTTTTTGAGCTAACTCCTCACTTTTGTCTATGCTAATGTATCCCAGAAGGGGAGCAGGGACCTGGAAGGGCTGATGCTGCTGAAGCTGTATTATGATATTGTCACTAATCTGTCCCCCAGCTCCAAGTTCTCTGCTTCAAATCTGGTGTAATAAAAACATGTAGCAATGAAAACTCTCTGTTTTCAACGAGCTCAGGGCTTCGCTGCGTTTTGGGTTACAGCTGCAGGCTGATTTCCTTCCCTTCATCACTCCCGGATCTAGAATCCTTCTTCTTTCTCATAAATTAACAGGAGATTTGGGAAAATCCTAAGTGCAAACACACTTCTGCCATGAGCAGCACCAGGTACCTGTTCAGGCTGTGTTCTGTCAGTCCCGTTAAACTCCTCTCTCAGCTCTTGTTCTGACACAGCATTCATTTAATCTTTGCCCTATTGATTTAACCTAACAATCCATGTTGGTTCCTATCTGGAAAACCCGTGAAGAAATTGATGCAAAATGACCTCTTCCTGTAGCCTGTGGGAGAAATGCGGCTGAAGCTGAATCCTAACCCCGCAGTCCGATTTTAGTGGAACTGTAAATGGGCAAACCGAGCGCTCCGTCTGGAGGAGGCTGCCCGATGCATTAATTTCCCGTTCCAGCAGCTTTCCCCACCTGCTGCTGATGTGTTTGGCTGTGGGAGGCTGCCCTGCTGCCTCCCCTGCTCCCAGGAGAGGGCAGCTCAGCTCCTTTGGATTGTGAGAATTCCTGCGGGAATTCTCAGCAAGTTTCGGGGTCGTTCCGACCAAGCCAGGATGCGAATCCTGAGTTTGCATCCCGCTGGTTGTTTGCAAGTGAAGAGTGGTCAGAAAGGGGCTGCAGCTCTGCAGGGAAAGAAGGTATGTTCCCAGCTGGAACACGGATTTTTAATTCCCGGCAGGTTGTTGGTTTTGTGATCTTTGGTGCTGTGGCTGAACTACCCAACTCCTGATTTCCCTCTGCCTCTAAAAAAGAGATCTCAGTCTCTGTCTTCCGTCCTTCTCGGTGATGTCCCTCCCGCCAGGAGCCAGGGAGTCCTCATTGCTCTAAAGCCCTTCCCTGGGGCAGGACCAGGGGAATGGCTTCAAACCGAATGGGAGTAGGCTTAGACTGGATATTGGGAAGAAGTTTTTCCCTGTGAGGGTGGGGAGGCCCTGGCACAGGGTGCCCAGAGAAGCTGTGGCTGCCTCTGGATCACTGGAAGTGTCCCAGGCCAGGTTGGATGGGACCTGGAGCAACCTGGGATAGAGGGAGGTGTCTCTGCCCATGGCAGGGAGGTGGAACTGGATGGTCTTTAATGTCCCCTCCAACACAAACCATTCTACAATTCAAAAATATGTTCTAAATTCTGGATACATAAAATAGGCTCATGATTTCTGGGAAAATGTAGAAGAGGCAGCTGTTAGGGTGGATGTGATTGTTGTAGCTGTTGCAGAGATCACAGGGAAAAGATGCTACTTGTGATTTTTTTTCCCCCCCCACATTCCTGATACTTTCAAAAAAGTGAAAATTGGGGCCTTGGTAGCATCAGGGCCCAATTTTTCAGTACACACCTGTCTTGAATTTTCAGAGGAATAGAGGATCAGTAAAGGCCACTAGAAAATGCTGAATGCTGAGGTAGCCCAAAATAGAGAAAGGTATGGCAAGATCTTGATGCAGTTCTTGAAACTCTTCATTTTCCCACTTGGTCTTTCATTGAATGCAAACTGGAATTTTCTTTAGAATAGAACTGTGAAATAACACATAGTTCTGAGGAACAGTTGCTTTGTTATAGAAAAAAACCAGGGGGTTTCACTCTGTGAGCTGTCAAAAGTGTGATGATAGTATCTTATGAAATGTGGTTTGTGCTTCATCTCATGTTTGACTGCAGAAAATTGTTTGAGCACTGACAAATGGTATTAAGGGCAGTGTGATCTACAGCATTTGAGTCATGGTTGTGTTTTGTGGGCTTTAGTGTGAGTTACTGAATGGTGCATCTGTTTCAGTCTCTGAGACAAAACATGAATAACACTGAGATCGAAAAGTAGTTTTAGACTGTAAATATTGTTACTATTATTAAAGCATTTTTCTTTTTCTCCTTTTTGTCTGTAGTCTCAGGAAGTCTGAATCCTTGCCGTGTGAATTTTTTTTATAGCTGGAAAGAAAAAGTTTTGTCTGGATTTCAACAAATACTTCTTTTCATTAAGATTAAGAAAAAAAAAGCCAAAATTAATTTGGATCAAATCCTTGATGTAGTCTGGAAAAAAAGTCATTCCCATTTTTAAACACATCTTTAAAATCAGAGTAGCAAAGAAAATAAAGAGCTGGATTTATACAGAAATGTGAGGGAAGGAAGGAGATGGGGAGCAGTGAAGATACTCCTCAGACTGTGCCCTTCAGGGCGATGGCTGAAGATAGGACAAAATCCTACCCCAAAGGCCCTCAGCAGCCAATGTTCAAGCCACCATGGCAAGGCCTGCAGGGGGTTCTCAGTCTTTCTTTGGTGCCCTTTCAGTTTGTCTAAAGAACCTGAATATTCATGAGGCAGAACCAACACCTCGGTGTCCTGCCTGTTAAGTAGATGCTCTAATCAGGCCAGGGAGACTTTCCTTCCCCTGCCAGCTCAGCCACTGTTGGTCTGTGTTACAAACTGGATGAGCTCCAGGCAGAGAGGCTTGGGAAACAGGCCCTGGAGTTTGCTTTCCTGCTTCCCTGGGCTGCAGAGTGGTGGCCAAAGTCATTTTTTGGGCTTCTCTAGAGGCATTTCAGGCTCACCAAGGGGATGTGCTTGGTGGCTTGCACAGCACAGCCTTGGGACACACTCCTGTTCCATGGGAAAGCATTTCCTGGAAAAGGGAAGACTAGTTTTAAATCCTTGCTGTGAAGTAGAGAATGGATGGTGGATTTTCCATATTCTGTGTAAATGTCCTCGTTATGTTGGGTAGAAGGCTTTTACTGTCCCCTTCCATTCTGGGAGTCTAGCCTGAAAATAAAATCATTCTGCTGAAAACTGTGGGAAAACTTGGGCCCCTTTTAAAATATCACCACATAACCTCCTTCCCTGGGATGCCTTTTCTCAGCATTAGGGAGAAATGCCTGTCCCTGGCTTGGCTAGCTGATATTTTGAGTAACAGTTGAGTCATCATATTCCCAAGCTTCTGTTTCTACCTTCCCTATTTCTGGATAACCCTCTAAAGCCATGTTAGCAGGACTGAACCCTGAGCTGTTCTGTGCATTGCCTTCAAATAGCAGTGTGTTATCCTGGGCTGACTTCCCAACTGGTTGTTTTTCACTAATTTGCATCTCTCATGTTATTTTTTCCCCCCTAAATATTAATTTAGCTCAGAAAATAGAGCACATCGTGGGTAATCTCAGATAGCTGAGCTCTTCTAGAAGCTGATATGAGATAAGCTGCTTCTCATTATGTTGCAGAGGGAGAGCAGAGGACCACACAGGCCCATCTGACATCAGGAGCAATAATCTGGGTAGCACACGAAGAATTAGCGAAGTTCAAGGCATCTGAGCACAACAGGGATTTTTGCTTTCCATTTGAGATTTTGAGAAAACAATGATATACTGTTAAAGGTGATGAACTTAGGTGTTCATTAAGGTATTTCTTCAGTAAGCTTTTATCTTGAGTATTATAGTACAGTGTTACAATAGAAGTAGTCTTATATTGTAGCAAACCAATAAAATTAGAAAGTGAATTCTTGATCATTTGGGCAATAATAGCTTCTGATCTGTCCAGAGCTTATTTCTTGAAGAAGTCAGGTAGAAATCCAGCTGCATACGTTTCCTAATGCACCTAGAATCATGTGGGAGGAGAAGGAAACACAGAAAAGTGAGGAGCTTAGATCTTGGGAAAGGCTTGTAGTGAGGCTGTTTTGGCAGGGTGGGGGGGTCTTTTCTTAAAAAAACCTTTTGTTTTTGAGAAAACCTTGCTGTTGTTCATGCACTGCATGTGCAGTGGGACACACAGGTGGCAGGAGGCCGTTGTAGGAGCTCCTGCTTGTTGTAACAAATCTTAGATTACAAGGGGAAACTGAGGAATCTGTTAAAATATTTCTGTCTGGCACTCTTCATGCAGCCACCTGAGGACCTGGGTTCTCCCCCCAGTAGTGGAGTGCAAGTGCTGGCTCTGTGATCCCAAAGATGACTCTTGTTAGAGCTGCCAACATAACCCTGGTGGCCTGGCACAGAGCTGTGGTATGGGTATCAAGTGACAGATTAAGTGGGCAATAAACTTTATTCAGAGATTTAAACTGTCACAGTCCCACCCAGGGAAAACCTCAGAAATTTATGATGATAATTTTGTTCTTAAAGTAGTAAACTCTACCAAATGCTGAAACACCTCCTGCAACTGAGAGTCCAGACCCTTCCCCAAGGCCATGTAACTCTTAGTTACTTCACACTTGACTTAAATTACTCCAGTTAATATATCTTTGTCCTCTAACCTTTGCCAGAAAGGTCAAAATCATTTGCTAGCAAATGATAAACTCATTTCCCACCCAAGGACTCTCAGGAATATAATGATTGCTTCAACTTACAGATATATTTCTGACCAGTCTGGGCAAACCTCATAAAGGATTTTACTTCCTACCACCTGCTGTGCCCCATGTACTAATCCACTTCCACAGGGGCTGCTCATGAGCTGAAGAGAGTAAGTTCTGCCACTATTTAAAAATAAATAAGTAAATAAATTCAGTACAGTTAGATGCATTTCCATCTCCTTCCCTTTAGATGTGCTAGGGGCCCTGTCAAATTACACCACGTGAAAGGCCAAGATAAGCAGGTTTCAGTCCTGCACCAGTGACAGGTTTTCCATGCATAAACCCCACAGCTTTGAAGTCCATTATCTTGTAGTTCTGGGTTAGAAACTTCTTTTCTCTTGGAGAGGGGAATCCCTGCATTCCACATCAGCTGGGCTTTCTCTCTCAGCCACAGAAAGGCTCCTTGGCACCAAAGCCAACTTAGTTTCAGATCATTTGTGAGGATACAATGTGTTTTATGAGTGGCACTCAGGATCACTGAAATGTGTGGCTTCACTTAGGAAAAGCTGTGCAAGAGCAATGACAGAGCAGAGCAGCAGTGCTGGAGTGAGCAGCAGGGCGAGGGGGGAGAGGTGGGAATCCTCCCCTGGCCCTGGCCCCGTGGGTGCTGCAGAATTGTTCCCCTTGTGGCCTCTCCTCTTGTAACCCACAGAGGAGCCTGTCCATCATTTCAGAGCTCAGGGTTGGGATCTTGCCTGCTTGGATCCCCTCTGGGTGCCAGACTGGCAGCTTCCCAGGGCAGGTGCTCTGTGCAAGGAGGAGGTTCAGCACCTGCCAGCAGTCTGGGCTTTGAGGTGCCAACTTGGCTGGTTGTTGTTGGAAATCCTGCTTGTGTGTGGAAATGCTGCAGTGCCCTGAGGTGTGAGCAGTGCAGTGCTCTGGCTGTAGGTCTGCTGGAGTCACACACTCTCATGTGTATTGAATGTGTGATGTATTCATACACTCAAGTGTGTCCTGTGCTGGACATGTTTATTTTGTTCTATTTGTTTTTCAGCTCTTGCTGTGGTAACTTTCTGAAGTCATGCACATTTTCCACATAAAGCAAGGAAGAAAATATATTTCATTTGGTTTCCTTTAGAAGCTACCCCGCTTTGGCATAGCTTTCATTTACAACTGCAGTGATAAGTAATTCATCTTTCAGTGCAAACCAATAGGAGAATCTTGTTTCATCTCCGTTTCCTTTCATTTTGTTTTTCTTTGCTACACTGCTTTTCTCCTACCTATCTAATCCCTCTGATTGGAAGCTCAGCCATGCCAAGAGCTGCCTTTGGATAATTGAGTCACTCACTCCTTCTCCTGCAATCTCTGTCCAGCTTGAGAAAGGTTGGAACACTCAACTGCTGTTCACATGTGCTTAAATTTAGCTGAGTGTAGTTGTGTGTATGAACAGTTCTGTGAAAAGCTGTGTCTTTTTTCCTAAACTGCACTGAGCTGGCACACAGATACCATTCTCTGGTAGCCCCGCTCTACAATCTCTGCTCTTTCCTCCATGGGATCTCTGCTCCTTTGCTGCATGTGTCAGATTAATTGGGGAACAAATCCTGTCTGTGAGATCTCTGCCTTCACTTTGGAACCTCTGTGTATATGTGAGGACTAATAAGGAGGATATTTTTCTATGTTCTAATTCACAGCAGAGCACAGAGTAGCTTTCAGGGGGGTTGTGGTAGAAACTGGTCTTTTGAAATCTTCTGGTCAAAAAGTGTCCTTTCCTGAATGTTTCAGTGGCATTTCATTAGGGGTTTTTTCTTGTCTTTTTTCTAAGTATGTCACTTTCATCAAAAACTTGAAAACTTTTTATTTGGATATGGTGGCAAGGAAGAAGGGAGCATCCTGAGATATCAGCGGGAAGTTTCTCTGCCTTCAACCTCTTGCCTGAGCAAATGTCTGTGCCCAAACTGTGCATCTTGTGGTAAACTCTTATATGGAGCTCTCTAAATACTCTGCAGTGGCCAACAGAGGGGAACTGTTACCTGTTTTACTACCTAAAATATATAGGTCAGTCATAGAGGAGAATAGTGACATGAAGAACAGGACTGCAAAGCCACCAGGATGGCAGCGTGAGCAGAAGTGTTGTGAACAAAATTTCAAGTCATCTGTTCAAGATGTTCTGCTTCTGCTCAAAAATTTCTTAGGGGTTTAAAAGAATTGTGTCAGTCTTTTCCTAATGGAATTCTATCATGGAACCAGCTATAAATAGGGTTTCCTTTGTAGGTCCTTGTGTTAGTGTTCTCCTGTGCATCATTCAAATGAACTCTTGAACTGATGAGCAGAGCTGCTGCTTCTTCCCTGTTGTGGGAAGCACTTCTGGTGGGCAGCCAAAACAATGAATTCTCCTTTCAGTTAAAATTAAAGCTGTTTTAATGAAGTAACTGAGCTGCAGTCAAACCTGCCACTTGTCAGCCTCATGTCATTTCAGTTGCTGCTGACATGTAGCATAGGTATAAATCTTATTACTGTGAGCTTCCAGATGGAGAAACTGTCCAGTACAGAGAACATATATCAGTCACATCAGTGCTCATCATTGTTTATTAATTGTTTATTTATTAGTTTTTTGGCTTTTCACTCAGTGCAGGCAACATAGTAAGTATCTATTGAGCCTTTTATCCATGGGTTTGGAGTGTGCTGTATTGAATACAAAGGGCCACCTATATAGTAAAATATGGGTGTGTTTTAGTAGTTCGTTTGCAATAAAATTAAAAAAAAAAAAATCAGGAAATATTAGTCACAGTCCAGCAGAGGACAGGGTCCAGCAGAGGACAGGGTGCAGACTTGGCCTATCAAATATTCCATATGTGCAGTTTTTTCTAGGAAAGATGGGTGCATTGTTTGCTATTTTTAACTCGTGGATGTGTGTCAGATTGTTGAGGAAACAATCAAACCCCATGCTGAACCAAAGAGCATAACCAAGAGGGGATAAACAACTTTTCCTTTTGAAGCTGTGTGTTGCTGGGTCTAGCAAAAATTAAAGATATTGTGCTGCTGATTGCTGCTTCAGCTTGTCCAGCCTCTGGGTAAGGTCCCCACAGGCTCCTTCTGAGGGGCACCTGAGCTGCTTCATGGGCATCTAGGCAAAGCCACTCACCTTTAAGCACTTCTGAGCCAGTGTCTGTGGGGAAAGGGAGGTGGCACTGAACGTGATGCACAGCAAGGGGCTGCTGGGGCCTTTTAAGTCATCTTTGGGCTTTGAACACTGGCAACACAGCTTTTATTCTGTGTTGCACTTCAGAGCTTTCCCCTCCCCAACTCTGAGCCTTAAGAATAGTTTTAAAACACTCTCCTGGTGATTCTTATATAAATGCAAGGCCTCTAGCAAAAAATCCAGGCGTGAAACTTGAGCTAAAGTGTTGACAATGGGCACTGCTGGTCTTTGTGGGAATACCTGTCACCCGGTGTGGAGGTCTTGCATTGTCACTGTTCCCTGTTTGACACCAATTACTGCTGGGCAGGGAAGAAAGAATATGCAAGAAATCTGTCTAATAATCACTTCTGAGGTGCTTTTGTAGTGACTTTTTGCAGCTAGCAGTCTGCCAAACTGTTTACCTCCTAGAGAGCATTGCTGATGAAAGGCCCAAGGTAGTTTTAGCTGTAGCTTTTTGCAAATTCCCCTCAGAAAGACCCTTCTCTTCTCATTGTTCCCCCTTTTGTTACCTCTGTCTCACTCATTTTTATGGACATAACCTGAATTTTTATTGGAGCAAGCGAGGTCAAATTCAACCTTACCATCTAAGCTGTGATTTGGGAACTGCTTTTGTGTTCAGGGAGCCATTGTTCTCCAGCCTCAGCTTGGAGAGTTCTCACAAGGATAACGCTATCTCATAAAATTAAAATCCATGCAGTCAATTACTGGGATTCTTTTGGTTAGTAATTAACTATTTTGACTGACATTCTGTCCAGGTTTTTGGGGAAGGATTTTGCTCTAAGGAAATCTGTCTACACATGTAATATCTTGGCACTGAGAAAACCTTGAAATATTAAAAAGATTTTTTTAATATAGGCTGTAGCGTGGCTCGAGGCATCAGAGGTTTTAAGAAAAATTTAATGTTTGGTTATGTGGTCAGAAACCAAGTAGTACTCGGCCCGTATAGATGGAGCTCTCCCAAAATCTGTTTACAATTAGGAATACCAGCTCTTTTGCAATCTGACCTTCAGTCCTTTGGTTTAGACTTTAATATCATTTTCCTCAGGCTGAAAGGACCACTACAGAAATCTCTTTTGCTGTCAAACACATCCTTTGCTGGACTCGGTTGCCAGCAGCAGTGACAGGAGCTCTTGTTCACCCTCTGTCTCTGCACAGCAAAGCATATCCTCATAAAAAAATCTTATAAAAACCTGGCATTTTTCTACCATGCCAAATCCCACGTAGCTGAGGCCATATTGAATCCAAGTGAATAGCAGGTCCAGACTGCAAGAGCTCTCAGAGGGCTGTCCTGGCAGCCTGACTCCAGTGCCCATCCTTGCCTGGTTCTGTGTAAGGAAAAGGCACCAGGAGTGGCTTACTGTGAATGCACTGGAATTTTCTGCTCTTTCCTGACAGTTGCCATTTCCTCTTCCTTAACACCCTGCAGCTACAGGTCATACAAGAGTGATACTGAGCCCATCACATTTGGGAACTGCAAATGGGGGTGGTGCAATACTCCCACCCTCACACACACAAAATTCAAGCTGTCTCATATATAGCACCCTCTTCTTAAAAAATCCTAAAGGTTTGTACCAGGGACATTTGCCTCATTTTTAAAATTCTAACCAAGTGCTTTTCAAGTGCTAAGTGATTCCAGAACCATGACCCAAAACCCCCCAAGCCATTAAGGGAAAATTTTAGATATTCATCCGTATTTGTCAAGAAGCAACATAAAATTTTCACAGTGGTGGCAGATAGAAGTGTTAAAAGGTGCTGTTGTGGGGTCAGGTCACTGTTTAATGAAGATCCATCAAGGTGCTCTCCAGGTCTGACAGTTACTTAAACCATTGCTTCTAATCACTCCTGTTATGATTAGAAACCAGTCACATTCACTGCCTGGCCCTACCTGAATTGGTTTTTCTTTCACTGTTTTGAAGAGGCTGTATAGGAGTTACCACTGGGATGTGGCAAATGCCCCTTACAGAGCAGAACAAGATCAGAGCTCACCTAAAGTAGGTAGTATAAGAAAAAGGTCAATTTACTTATTTCCTTGAGAAAGATTTCTGAATGTGACAGAAAATTTAGAAAATTGAATATAAAGGAGTTAATAAATTGAATCTGACTCAGTGTTTATCCCTAGAAAATGAAGCTTTTTAAGGTGTGTCAAGATGGGCAATGGGAGTGGAATCACCTGCATCTTCTTTAAATGTTCGAGGTTGTTGATGGTGTTTTATTTTATTTGGGGTTTTGTGATGTTGGTGTTTTCATAGTGCTGGATAATTGAAGTCAGCAGCAAAGCTGACTCTGGTGTTCAGATGCCTATACCCTTTGTCCTGTATAAAGTGTGAGGATAGCTTTAAACATTCTGGGCTGGGATTGCTGGAGTGGAGAAAGAAAGACCCTTTCAAAAGCTTTATTTAGGTACAAGGCTCAAGGAAGAAGCATCAGTCTCTAACAGAAAACTCATCATCCAAAGTCTGGATGTGATGCTTTAACATATCAGACCAACTTCACAATGCAAGGAACAGCCAGCCCTGGCAATCAAAGCATCAGTGCTTTACACATTCCCAGTTTCCTGCAAAGAATTGAGACGTCAAATCAAACAAATAGGCCATGTTCAGTCTATGAATGCTGATTTTCTTTTAAGGTGCAATTACCTGCAGGTGGCTTTCAGTGCCTCCTCTTTTGCCAGCTTGAATCCCAGCAAAAATACATGCCTTGAGCTGGGTGGGTACTTTGGCTGGGGAAGGAAAGCACATCTTTTCTGCTAGGGAATTGTAGAGACATCAGGGGTGCAGGTGGACATCACCTTACTGGACCTTGGGCAAGCAGCTGAGTGCAGATTTCTGATGGGTGCTCAGGGGTCCATGGTGACTGCATGTGGTCCCTGAAGATTTTACCTGTATGCTTATAAAAGGCATAACAATCAGGTGCATATAATGTAAATATTTAGAAGGTGTTTGTTTACAATATACATAAGAAAGACAGCACATTGTCATTCTCCAAGGGGAAATGATTCCTTTAAACAATGAAGGCATACTTTAGATTATTTTTAAACAAAAGAAAGAAAGTTTTCCTGAGCAATTCCAACATGCGAAACCCACAGCAAGTGCACACTTAGTGCTGAGGAAGGTGTACATTGAAAAGACTGAATGACTGAGTGTCAGCATCAGAGGGAAACAGTGGCTGGCAGTGAGCGAGTGGGAGATTGGGCTGTCACATCAAGGGGGAAATCAATGCATGGAAACAAAAACGAAGTAACATTTTACCAGCTAGCTGGATAACTTATAATGATGTTCAGCTTTTGGACACAATGCCTTAGGCAGACTGCTGATGTGTGAGGAGCCCCAGCAAAGATCTGCCAAGTCATATGTATTTTTAGGTGTTCACACAGATTTCAGTGGGTGCAGGGAGAAAGAAGAGGTGGGGAAAAGAGATTACAGTAAAAAGTGCTAGTGCTCTGACACCATGATCTCTGGGAAATGATGCCCCTTAGAGAGGAACAGGACCCAGGAAATACAGATGGTTCCTTGACAGGACAACCACAATTGCATCTGTACTCAGTCACTGCTCTTGTATTAAATGATTGCTGGCAAAAAGTGAGCAGCTTAAAACAAAATCTGAATTCTAGAGACTTTCTTCCTCGTGTTAGCTTGCTTCCCAAGGACCCAATTATCTGGCTCATGAAAACAGGTGCTTATACATTCACCACTATCAGTTGGTGTTTGTGCAGTGCTAAGCCCCCTTCTCCTGCCCTGATTTTCACCTGCTGGAGGGGCCAGTGCTTTGTGACCTCTCCAAAGGAGAGCTCTGCCAGCCTGCTGCTCTTATTTTCTTTATTTAACAGCTACATGTGTACCTGCAGGAAAGTCAGCTCATGACTTGTTAGCAGGACACAGGAATGGTTCCTCTCTGTGCCCCAGCATTGCTCCAGTCTGGTCATTCCTTTGAATTGTGCAGGAGGACTGAGGCAGGGAGAAGGGGCTGCTGGAAGGGCTGGGGCAGCCTGGGCAGCACCTTCCCTTACAGCATTTCTGTTGTATAAAAGAATTTCATGCCTTAGCTTGGGCTCTAAAATAGATGTGGGTCTGCTGTGAAACAATGGTCTGGATTTAGGTTTCCTGAGTTTCTGAGGAATTCACATAATTATGGCTGGTCATTTCTCTTATTCTTGCAGGCTTCGGAGGGAGGTGAAAGCCCTGCTGCTCGGTGGTGCTGCTTTTACTGCTTGGGCACCTCCCTGTGCCTTCAGGCTGGGCGGGATCTGGCAGCCCCAGCTTCCTCCATCCATCTGAGGAACACAGGTTCACTGTTGGGAAGGTTCACTGCAAGATTTGTAAACCTTTAAAACAAACTCCTATTAAAACTCCTAATTTAAAATGTCTTTTGCTCCATGTGGTCCTAAACTGGAAATAAAGCACCATGCTTGCCCTCATCCTCACAAGGTTTGGGGAGTTTTTTGTGGGGATTTTTAGTATGTTTTTTTTCCTTGTGTGATTTTCCAAATTTTAAAACTGTCATTGTGTCCAAAAGCCTCATCTCTAAAGGGTGTTCTGGTTTTGTAGGCTAACAGGTTACTTTAGTCAGCGATGGCTATACTACTGTGATGTTATTAAAGAAAATATTATGAAGTTATGGTGAAATGATTCAAGCAATAACGTCACCCACCTGAGATCTTTGTGCTTGAAAGGTATCACTACAGACAGAAGGAAAAGTGTCAATCAGCTGCTTAGGCTGATGTTTTCATACTGCTGTCCTTGGATGTTAGAAGTAAGTGCATGTGAGCATTGAGCTGTATAAAATTGAGCTATATTTTATCATTTGAGTCCATACTTCACTTCCAGTTAGTTTTCTCTGTGTGCTTATTTTGACTGAGCTGTTCTCCTTTGCGTTAGAAGATCATGAGTAATTCCCATTCCTGAGGGCCTTTGCTCATGTGCCTCTTGCTGTGGTGCTGCCAGGGTGGGAGCACTGCCCAGGCTCCAGGCAGAAGCACTGCCTTGGCCAGGAGCTTCCAAATGAAACAGAGGAGCTGCTGATGAAATAATGAAGTTGCTCAGCAGACAATACTCATTTGCTTCAGTGCTGACTAAAGTGGAAGTTGTATTTGGTATTAAAGATCACCATCCTGATGATACATGAAATAGGGGAGGGATAAGAAGTGTTGTTTCCTCTAATCTTTCCCTTTGAAGTATCTGCATGCATAAAAATGATAATTTTGGAGAAATGCATGTTTGAAAGCCAGAATGTACTAATGTAGTGCTTTTCAAACCAAGTGACTTGTTATGCTCTTACAAAACATTGATGAGGTGTCTCTGACATGAGAGAGAATGCAATGGTTTTAAAAGAATCTGTTTCCTTTTTATCCTACAGAAATATTCTGGATTGATTCCCTGCTGCTGGCTCTGTGTGAAGTGGCAGTTCAGGCTGAGAGCACCTTTATTCCCGTGGTGCTGGAGCCTTTGGTCAGTGCAGGTGGGGAATGATTGTCCAAATTGGCTCCTTCAGCTCCTGGGCATCCTCCTGCTCGTGCCCTCAGCTCAGAGGTGGCCAGGTCAGTGTGGCTGGTGGGACCCCCCTGCTTCCTCTGGTGTCAGGCAGCTGCTCTCTGCAGCTTCTCCTGGGTTTTATATCCAGACCCATGAAGCAACAGACTTTTGTGTCACATTTAGAACATTTGAATTGCTTCCACATAAACACTTCAAGAGCCTGGGAAATAAAAATGACATGCATGTGTTATGAACAAACAAAAAAAAAAAAGGGGGGGGGGGAATTTGCTGAACAAAAAAAGGGGGGAGGTAGCCAGTGGGATGGCTGGGCATTGGCCAGGGGGTGGTGAGTGATTGCACTGGGCACCACTTGTTTGGTACATTCTATCATTATATTGGTTTTCCTTCCTTTTCTGGCCTATTAAACTAGAAAACTATTTCACTTTTGCCCCAGTTCTCTCCCCATCCTGTGGTGGGGAGCAAAGGGCTCTGTGGTGTTCGGCTGCTGCCAGGTTAAACCACAACACTAATTAGTGCTGTTGCTGAAAAGGCTCCTTCTTAACAGCCCTAAAAGTGGTGTGGGACAAAATGCAGAACAGAAAGTTTCTTTTGGAGAAAAGATCAAAAAGGGAATTTTTCTATGAAACTCATTATTTTTTCCTCTTTTTTTTCCCCATTTTTTATATGATTTCACAGCCTGCTAATACCAGCAAAGTGGACTGTTCCATGTCAAATCACACCAGCATTTCCAATCATCTCCCATACTATAATCCCAATAGTTCATTTCATTTTTATTTACTTTAAACGTTTTCAGACAGATGAACATTACTTTTTATTTTCAGCTCAGAAGAACTGTTGTACATTACCAAGAAATATTTTGATTCTGTGATTAATGCTGTTATTAGAAAGCAATGCTGTTCCTGCTGTGTCATACAGCCAGGTCAAACAAGAAACATAAACAATTAAATAAAAAAACTGTTTCAAATTACCTCAATATTAATCTGGGGGGATTTTTTTTTTACCATCTTTATTTCAATGTCTTCTCCTTTACAGGGAATTTTGAAAATTAACTGGGTTTTAATTTCAACCAGCAAGACATACTTTGGACTGGAGTCAAATCTGGAAGAATACATCAGGAAAAGCCAAAACCTCAGGCTCTGTGTGAGATCATAAAACTTTTTGCTGCAGCTTCTAATCAGGTGAGACTCCAACTAAAATTGATAGACATCCTGCCTGTGGAGTTTTGGCCTTGAGAGTGAGTGAGCTGGGAACCAAAAAAGGGAAAAAAATAATCAGGGAATCAATGCCAGAAAAAACCCAAGAAAATATTAATGATGGAGTACAACTGATGTCTTAAAAGGGGTAATACAATATTGAATGAAATAAAAAATTAAATAGCATAATTTTACACAAGTAGATGTTGAAATTCTGATGTTTTAGGGCATTAAGAAAGTAACACTATGGCAAGTAAGAGCCCAACCCACAAGGATATGTCTTTCAACGATACGATCAAGGATCAGTTGTTGAGTTTCCACATTCTGGTGTTCTTTTAGAAAGAACTGCATGATCAAATGGAAGTGTTTTGGGAACTGGTGCTAGACAAGTTATATTGCAGCATAAATTACAATCAGTGGTAATTATATGCTTAGGATACTTATCTGATATGACATCCTGCAACCCGATCTCCTCCTCTGTGCAAAAACACCCACTGTTCATTTACCAATGAGTTCTTTGTGTTGTCTGAACCTTCTGAAGAAAGTTGTCTGTGGAATGTTTTGAAATCTATCCATCATGTCCAGATGAGCTGCATGTCCAACTACTTGTTTCAACTACAGCTATCAAAAAAGAGTTAAAACCCCCTTACCTGCTCTGGGACAGAAATGCTCTTCTGGAGTAGTTAATTCAATCAAATGTCAACAGACAAATGACCTCATGAATCAAAGGAACCTATGGAGACATCAGTGTGGAAATTGCAAGAAGATTTATTAGTGGTAAAAGTCTTCTTAGTGTGCAATTCAGTGTTCCCCCTGGGAATTTGCCAGGAGTTTAGGACGTGTGGAGTTAAAGCCTCTGCTCTTCCCTTGGCCCCATGACTCACTGCAAGGCTCAGGTTTCTCTTTCTAAGGTAGGGCTACCCCAAAACCACCACGAGGTGACTTGGGATAAAAGGAGTCCAGTGAACTCCATTTTCAAAGCCACTGGAAGAAACTGGTCAGTGCAGGCTGTGTCCCAAATGACTATTTGTCTAATTTAAGTCTGAATTAAGAAAACTGTATGTAAAGGTAAGTTATTAAAAAATAAGGAGGATAAAGCAAAAGGCAAAATATGCATCTGCAAAAGCTATTCCACTTGTATGTATAAATCAAGAGACTGTGTGCTCAAGTGGAGAATTAGGCTGAGTTGCCTGCTGTTATGCATTTAAATTAAGCAGGAGTCTAATAGCTTTTTAAAAAATCTGGCCCTAAGTGTGTTTTGGGTTTTTTTTTCTCTCAAGGAAGAGATCACCTAAAAATAGTACTTTGGAAGGAAGAACAATTCAATACTGAACACAAGTGAGGAGCTCTAACTACTGATAAAGACTCCAGTGCTCGGGGAAGGTTTGTTGCTGTTGGTAAAGTCCTGAAGAGGCTCTTTGCAGCCAGGTTGGGAGCAGCGAGGAACGATTCCACAGTGCTAATGGAACGAGTGGTGCTTCTGTCCTTGGGGCAGCTGCTGATGGAAGGGCTGCTTTCACTTTACGTGCTCTCTGTGCCTTCCCTTGTCCTGCTGCAGAGCTGTGCCGAGGTTTTGTTCCAGGTGAGCCCCTGGCTGGCAGCTGAGCAGTGCTCAGGCTCAGGATTTCTTCCCGTTCGTGCCTCGCTTCCACACGAGGTTCTATAGAACTCCCCTCCTTTGATCTTTTGAACCGCGTTCTAAAGCAGGCGGCAGAAATTTCCTAGAAAGTTTTGACCTAATTTCTTGTCCTGTGAAAAGCAAGGCTGGTGTTCCAGTCAGCTGCTTCGGGGCAGGGCGAGGAAAGCAGCCTTTGCCCCCATCCCTGGGGCAGGGAGGTCGTGCCCCAAGCGGGCACTGCGGCTCCGGGGGCTCGGCTCTCTCAGCTCCCCGGCTTTCCAGCAGTGTTTCTCTACCTGCAACAGATCTTTTCGCCTCTTTTTCAGAACATCTTTCTCCAAACACGGGGTTTCTGTGGGAGCTGGGCACCACAGCGCATGGGCAAAGTATTTTCAGTACAAAAGCACCCGAGCCTTTCGGCTGCCATTGTTGTACTCTACAAATACCTGAAAATCAGAGGCAAACGCTGCACTTGTCCTGCAGAGATCAGTTGCTAGTGGGGACTTTAAAAGTGAGTTCAGTCTAATTGCTGCATCTTTGAGCTTTTCAGAATAGCTAATTTCACTTGACTGTTGGGAGGTGAGATTGGGGATTTTAGGTCTGCAATTAGGAGACCTGAAGGTGCTTGCACTGTCTCTGGGAAGGATGTGGCTAAAAAGCAAGTCCAAAATTCCAGCTGTACTCCCTTTGCCTGCCCTTTTTTAGTCCTAGAATTTACTGTCTTTGTCTGCTGCAGCTGGAGAGGCAGAGGATAGAGGGGAAGCAGAGGTGCTGAGCCCCTGCTATCTGTGTGTTTCTCAGTGCACTTGGGAGAGAAGCAGGAATTGAAAAGGAAGAGCTGGCCTGGATGCTTTGGGATGTGGGAGGCAGCCCTGGGAGTCAGAACCACTCTCCTAGAGGCCACTGGTGTTTTAGAGAGGGATGCAAATGTGTCCTGGTGCTCCTGGCTGGATACTCTGAGCAAATCAGCTCCTGAGCAATCTTCTGTGACTTTCCCTGCAGTTTATATCCTGGGCTAAACTAACCTACAGCACAACTGTGTTATCTACAGCACAGTGCACCAGCTGTTAAATCAAACCATTATTTCAGCTTCCCTTTACTATTTTCCCTCTTTATTCCTGCTGTCCTTCCCAATGGAGAGCTGGGGATCTGTGGCCAGGTAAACAGAGCCCTCTACATCCCTCTGCTGTGGAATGACCTCTTGGAGCCTGGCTGTGTGATGCTGCTCCCTGATCAGCATCTTCAGCCTTTCTCAGCCTCCTGTGTGGCTACACCTATTTATACCCTGTTAGTAGCTTTATGTCCTTTATATGAGGAGTTCAAGGCTTGCTAATCTTGCATCATTTCTAGTCCTGTCTAAACTCTGATCTTTACAGCTGCTGCTCTAGAAATGAAAAGATTAATCAAATGCCAGAAGATTACTAGAGCTTCAAAGCAGTCAGAATCTGACTGGGAAAACATGTTAATCACTTCTCACTTAACCTGAGCTCACACTACACCCTGTATTTCTCCTCCTGCTCTTGTCAGTTCTGTATAATGAGCACCTTTGGTTGACAGATGCAGAAGAAATTATAGTGCTTCTTGCCTTCTTTTCTAACAGATATGTCTGTGTTGGTGCTCTAGATATTCTTTAGACTTCCTTCTCAAGCCTATATACAGAAAAGGCAAGATCTCTACACCAAAATTCACATGTAGAAACATGATTGCAGAATTATTTATAAGATTTACAAAGTACTGCAGAAAAGTAGTAAATAAGTCAAAGAGTAAGGATAAGCTACACTATTCAACAAATAATTTTTCATATTTTTGTAATTTGAACATAAAGCTGTTTCAGGAGTAAGCAAGAATTGTTTCAAGTCTTTTGGTATAAATGCATTTACTTTAAAAGAAAAAGAATAAAAATCCTTGACCTGTATTGCCATTTTAAGAATGTGAATAAAAAGAAGGGGAAAAAAATGCAGCACTTTTCAAACACTAAAGTTTTTCATCAGCACCCAGTGAATTAGTCCTGCTGGTACACCTGCTGTTGACAGGTTTGCTGCAAAATTGCCCTGGTATGGAGCTGTACCTAGAGAAAATCCCTTTAGGCAGCAGAACCACACCAGGGAAGGAAATAAAGAAACAGAAGTTTGAGGGGTTTTTTTTCTTCAGGAGCTTGTGTATGTCCCACACTACCACAGACCAGTCCATGCACAGTAACTGACACTGATATCTGACAGTGATCCAAAGCACACACAGTGCACAGATAGATGCTCTCTCCTGAATTGTCTCTAAAGATAAAATTGGCAGGAGGTAAAAGAAGAAAAGATACTAATTAATTTTGCTGGTTTTTCCATCAAGTTAACTACTGATACAATCTGTGTTGGTTTTTATATTCTTTGTCTGATTTTAAGTTTAGAGATTGACTCCATTCCCCAGCACACCTTGTTGATTCGGTCTGGAAAGAGAGAAGTTCCCTCTTCCTCCCTACAGCTCACACACAGCTCAAGTGAGTTTAATGGGCTTCATTTTCTTCTTAACTTTTTGAGTGATTTTGAAATGGGACTTGTTCCCTCTTGTGGTCCTCTAAGGCTGTTGATATGAAGCTGTTGGGGACCAGAGGAGTGTCCATAACTGTGGCTGCAGCTCCTGTAAAACCTGCAGGTTTATGCTGTGTGGTGGCTGGACTTGGGAAAATACTCATTTTGTGGTGGGACTGTGTTTAACACCTCTGGTTACAATGGCACTGCCTAAAACTCTCAAAAATACTTGGGCTGATAACTTTTATGAATTTTATAAATTATAGGGATTTCTGTGATTATGTTATCCAAGTAACTGCAAGGAGAGGCAGTAGAAGGTAAAAGGCAGAAAAGTGACAAACAAAAAACCATTTTATTATAATAAAAATAGTTTCCTGTGCTGCTCCTTTCTGCTGAAAGACGGGCAGGACTGTGCATGCATAAATCACAGCTTTATAAGTATAAAGTAAGAGTGTGAAGAAAACCTAAGATCAGACTTTTTCCACATGGAAAAAGGTCTGTAGGATGGGAAAAATATTCACTGACTTACAGGAAACAATAAAATGTCCCACGGAAAATATAGGACCCAATTGATTTTATGTGCCACTATTTGCAATCTATAAATACCCCCATGGCAAACTCAAAAGATCTCAGTTTATTTGTGACTGGGAAATGGGGACCAAAAGCAGCTTCATATATAAATACAATGGATTTCACAGGCCAGGATTTATTGTGTCTCCCTCAGCAATGGGGGTTACACACTGAAACAAAGCTGAGCCATAATGGGAAAACTGTCCTGCTTGGGATTTATGAATTTATAAAGGATATAGCCAGTTTTGTTGTGTGATTCAGCAGTAAATCACTGCTTGTGGGTGCCAGAGCTTGCCTCAGGTGGGAAGGTGCTCATGGAAGGACACAGCACAATTTCCAAGCAGCCATGGGGCACCAGATGGGAATAAAGAGAAAAAGGGTGAGCAGAGAACCTGCCCCAAATCTGAAGTGCTCACTGAAGCACAGCAGTAGCCAGCACCAGAAAGATAAAACTTCCCAGCCAATATTTGGACGTTTTTTTAAAATTTGGAAATATATTCTGTCAGGCTTGTATTTAACTTTGTGTGCCTCACCCTTTCATCACCTTTTGCTCACTGTCTGCCTGTGAGTAGATTAGGACAGGTCACAGTTACATGCAGGTTTTATTTATCTGCAAATTTAAGTTTCCACTGCTTTATCTCTGTGTTATATCACATACAGTGTTTGATGATGTGCTGCAGCACCTAGGAAAGGTTTTTCTTTTCATAACTGCAGATGGTATAATCAGTTTTATAAGGGGGATGGAATGGGTGGTGATGGAAAGAGAGGTTTCCATCCCCAGTCTGATTGTGGCAAAAAGGTTCTGCTCTCATCCTTGCAGAGGATGTGCATGTTGAGAGACAAGTTTCTGAACAGCAGGCACAGTGCTGTGTCGAGGCTCAGATGGGATCAGACTGTGTATCAGACTTCAAATGGGGCATAATCAGGCATTTCAGACCACTGCTCATGCTCCTGGAGGACTGGCCTGATTTTCAAAAGTACCAGGCAATCAACAGCCCCTTACTGATTTCAGCGGGAACTAGTCAACCTCCAATGCATCAGAAAAATTGGGCTGGTTACCTAGAAACCTGCATATGATTTTCAAATCTTTACTCTGGGGGTGTTTTGTTTTGACTTTTTTTATTGCTGGAACTAGCCTCTCTTTTCCTCTGCTGCATATGCTCCTCATATGCTTTTGCTTACTCTGCAAATAGTGGCTTTTTTGGCACACTCGGCCCTGGAAGTCCTGTTGATTAATACATTTTGTCTTTACTTGATCTGCCTTGGAGAAGAGGAGTTAAGGAGTTTGGTTTAGGTACTCAAAAGATGGTTTGCCCTCTCCTCTGTTTCTCCAAATTTTCCAGTTAATTTTGGTTTTGGTCTCAGCTGACAGAGACCCTCTGCCATTGACATGATTTATAATCACTGATGTCCATAGGTGACAGTTCCTGCTCCCCTTTTGGTACAGTAGGTTCTCTGCATGTTGTGATTCAGGCAAATGTCTGCTGTCCCCTCTCATCCCAGGCTAAAAGACCTGCAGGAAGAAAGAAGAGAGGTCAGAAACAATGCTGTGTGAGCAAGAGCAGAGTTTCAGCAGAGGAAGGAAAAGTCTCAGCTCTGACAGTCACCATCCCATAGTTGATGGGGCTGTGTTCCTGTTGTCCTCTGCCTCATTCTCCATAAGAGCAAGACAAAAGGGTGTAAATTTTGCAGCAAAGAAAATGCAAGGATGGATATTAGGAAGGTTGGGGGTTGAGAGAAGGGAAAGTGCTGGATGGGCAGGTTGTGGGGGTTTTGGAGGAGCAGTTAAACAAGCAGATTTTGGAGCCACAGGGTGTTTGAGTTGTTACAGATTGAAGGAAGTTCCATCCAGGGAACTGCAGATGCAGGAGATCCACAGAGGGCTGCAGCTCCCCTGGGTGGGCATGGGGAGGGTCCTGAGCAGAAAAGACACTGAGGAATGCAGCTCTGGAAGCAGGTCCCCTGAGGAAGGATGGCAAAAGGGGATGACCCTGCCCTTACTGGTGTGACTGGAGCTGTGGTGAATGCCACAGCTGGGTGCTGGTTTCCTTCCTTCTGACACTGGGAATACCCTTCTCCTTTGACTGATGTGTTTTAAATAATTCACAGGCTGGAAGAAGAGGGAGCATCCAGGGATGCTTGTCCTGCCCCTGCAGTGAGGGCTCCTTGCCTAATCTCATGAGTTCTTTCCCAGCTCTCAGCACAGGAGCACTGTCCATTGAGGCAGCAGAGTGCCACTGAAACTTTGGAAAAACAGCTGGAATTTGCAGGTAGTCTTCAAACCAAAGATCCAAACAGAGCCCTTATTCCCATATTAGCTTGGTACATGTTTTTGTAATCAAAACAGTGGGGCAGGCTCACAAACAGCCCTTCCTGAGGGCTTGGGGGGTCAGAGGTCCTGTCCCTCTTCTCTCAGTCTTACAGCTCTCCACACCTTTTACCAGAGACTGGGGCACAGTGTCTTTTTGGGTAAAATTCCCTATTCCTTATTCCTTTAGCAGCTCCCCGTGCTGCCAGGCAGCAGCATGGGGCATGGCCAGGAGCAGAGCACTAAAGAATCTCTGCCAGGTCCCCATGTCCCCAGGGCACCTCAGCTGCTTCCAAACCCCTGTGCAGAGCACTGAGCAGAGGTTTTGTGTAGCCATCGTGACAGTAACGCAGTGAAAGATGCTGCTGATATCAGTCTGAGACAGGAAACATGTACAGAATTAGAATCAGACTCCCCTGAAAGAAGCAAGACAACAGGATATATTACAATATCAAAATGGGCTTGACAGGTGGAATTTATATATCACATAGTGAAAGAAGCTGTTTGGTGAGTGATACATTTCATATTAAAATATATAAATCATTCACTTGGAGAAGAATTGGACTCTGTGGGCAAGTAGCTTAGCTACTGCATCTGACATGCTGCCTGTTAAAACAGATATATTCTTTTATGAATCTGATAATCATTACCTGCTTTTTGTATTTATTCCATGGTAAAATTCAGAATTAGATGCATCAGTCACAGCATCTGACGATACTCTCTGTCTTTTACTGGCTTGATTGTGTTATTCCAGTGTTGTAGGATAGTTAATAGTCCCTAGTTAATCAGAATATCTATTGATTAATATATATTCCCATTAAGGTAAATATAAATCATAATAAATTAGATAATATAACCATAATAAACTCGCTGTATCCAGTATGTAACACACTAAATCAAAATTAGCAATTACTAATTGAAATTATATCCCCTGCTATAGCATTGTATAAATCAAAGGCATTTCTCTAAAATCCATGCATCATTCAGAAGATTAATCCTCTGGCAACTGTAAATGTTTTTCTACTCCATTCATTTGGCTAAGCTGGATAATGGTAATAGCCTTGAGGTTAAGCACACAGCAGTGTGTTAGAGCTGACAGGGTGGTTGTTGTGTCCCTCCTGCCCATCCCTCTGCACCCAGCACAGAGCCCTGGGCAGGCTCAGGGCTCTGCACCCACCACCAACTCACAGAGTGGAGGGGAGATTGTCTCTGCAACGTGGGGGGGCTTCTACCCTGTGCACTTGGACACAAAACACTGGGGCACAAAAACAAAGTGCTCATCTGAAAGAAACTTGGGTGATTCAGATGATCCCAAACCCACTGGGGCTTTGCTCTTCCTTCCTTCCTGCTTGGAGCTTGAAAGACTTGAGAGAGGTGGTTTGAGTTTCACTCTCCAGCATCCCAGGGAGTGGATGGGAACACCAAGGGGAGCTGCTCTCCCATAGGAGGGCAGGGCAGTGGCTGAATAACTCATGGGCAGCATCAGGCCTGAGTGAGGGGGTACTGCCGGGGTACCTGGAGGGGATCTGGAGAGAAATGCCCTTTAGGAAAGATTTTGGAGTGCATTTCTGTAGGGATCACCCCTCCCTGTCAACAAGGGTCTGGAGAGGCTCCACTTGGCAGCCCATGCAGTGGGGAGAAACACTGATTGCTCTGGGGTGAGGAAAGGATGGGGAGAAGCAGGTGAGAGCCTGAGCTTCCATCACTTGCAGCAGCCTCACAAAATGTCCTCACCACGCTCAGAAACCCAACTGGAGGCTGCACAAACCTCTCCTGCTTACTTTGCATTTTCAAAGCAGAGGACTGGGCACCAGTCCAAACCCATAATCTGTGTGAGGGCATGTCACAACAAATAGGAAAGGGATAATTAGAATTGTATGAAGTGGCTCTCTATAATGCTACCTACTGTTTACTTACCAACAATTTTAAATTTAGCAACTGATGCATTTTTAATACCAATTAAAAAAAAAACCTCTAAGAAGCTCATATTTGCTCATAGTTATGTGGGTTTTTTAAAATAACCCCGTTTCCCCAGTGGGACCAATGTGTGTGCACGTGTTTTTGTCTGCTCATAAAATGGTACTGAAAAGTATGAGAGCATAGGAATGTGGCTTAGCAGATAATAACTCTTGGCTTCATTGTTTTAAGTGTTGTGTTTTTTCTAAAAGTCAAGGAAAGTCCAGTTCACTAAAGAGAACAGAAGAGAATGAACTGTTCCTGAGTTTTTTAGCAGTTTGGGAGAAGACACATGTAACAGGTAAATCTAAAAGCAACACGAGACAGAATGATTTCTTCATTGTCTTTGATCACAGCTGTGTTACTCAGCTAGAGTGGTTTTCTTTTACCCCAGGCAGGACTCTATTTCAGTGCTATCTCACACCTCTACACTGTGTCCAGAGACAGTAATTTGACATATTATTTGGAGAAAAAAAGGTGCTTTAGCAAGAGAGTACATTTTACATTATTGATTTCTTGTAGCTAATAGAGCTGCATGGATATTCTTATCCAATGGGCAAATCTGAGAGTATTAATCTACTCACAAAAAGATTTGTTTTAAAAGCCAACACAGAGAATGTAGCTCAGCTCTTGACCAGTTTTTGACACCTGATCACCACTGAGGCTCCCAATGCACAAACAGAACCACAAGGCAGGGGCAGTGCAGCCTCTGCTGTGTCCTGTCAGGAAATCACCCCCCTCTTCCAGCCTTGACACAGCTGGACCTGGGCACTGCTTTCTGCCCCTTGCAGGGCCGTGGTTTGAGAAGGAAGACAGGGAAATCCTGTGTCAGACAGAAGGGCTGTAAACCATGGAGTAAATTATCCTTGAGCATAACCTGACAGGGACATGGAAAAACTCAGCCTCACTCCCTGTCTGATTTAGCTTCAGGTATTTAAACCCAGTTCTCCCACCTATGAGAACACTGCTCTGGAAAGTGTTTGTCCTGCTCTCAAAAAGAATTTCTCTGTGCTTCCCCCCTGCAATGGCAGCACTGTGCTGCCCAGCTCTGGATCATCTCTGGAGTGCCAGAGTTAAGGCTGGGTGGTTTAAGGAGTTGACTTGTGCATATAAAGGTGACATCATCAAGGTCCATTCTGTTCACGTGGAAAGCCACATGCTTCAACAGTGATTTATATGCAAAATCTGAAAGTGTTGCTTCGTGGTGCTCATGATTAATATGTGTAATAGGTTTTCATGATGTGGACAGGGTGAATGGTGAAATGGATTCAGGTCTTTTTATTTTCTTTTTAGCTTGTTATTATCTAGAGAAAAAAACACTAATTACTAAAAGCTAATAGCTAGTGTGTTACTTATCCTCTTAATTAGTACCCTAATTATTAAGTGTGGTGATAACCACTAGTTAGAACATATTTGCTTTTTAAGACTTTGTTTATCTGTCTTCCCACTCCCTCTTTTTAATGACACTGATACCAGCAGAGTTGCTGGAAAGGGAATACCAATAATTTCCCCTTGGGAAATGAGTCATTTTGAGTCTCCTGAACACTGTTATGATTTTCATTCTGTTGTAAAATGCTTTTCACCTTTGAACTGCAGGCTCGTGTTAGATTCTGATATTAAAGTGCTAACATTTGAAACCGTGAGGATGAACTCAGGGCAGCAGAAAATGTCACCTCAGCAGCACAGGAGCTCACTCAGCTTCTGCCCTGTGGGAGGCTGGAAGGCTCCTGAACAGCACAGTCTTCAGCTGCACATCCCAAAGTCCTGGGGCATTCGGTGAGGGATTGCTTGTCGTGCCTGCCCAGAGTCATGGGGTCAGGTTGGGATGTGGCTCCCCCGACAATCTCCTGCTCTCCATCCTTTGGAGGGGGAGGCTGGCATTTCTGGGTGCTGCCATCACCTGTGTCTGCTCTGAGCCCAGCACCCACTGCCACAGCAGGTGTCTGTTCCAAGTTCATCCTTGCTCAAGTGAAATGCCAAGCAACTACATGTGGACTCTTCATAAAAGAGCTGTTTAAGTGTAAATACCTGCCAAAAATCCTGTATTGGGGTGATTGGTATAGATGGGCCACTGCCAGAAGTTGTAATAATACAGCATTTTTATGGAGTCTTATTAACTTTTTCCAGGGAGTGGCACATTGGAAGTGACTGCAGCCAGTGATTTATGATGTGTGGCAGAGGGGAAGAAAAACCTCTTGATTACTGAGCACAGCGTACGGCTGGGCAGGAGTTGGATGTGCTGCAGCACACCAGAAAAAGTACTCTGTTACCTGTAAAATCTAATGGAAGGAGCAAGACATCCCTGCTCCCTCTGCCCTTGATTCTTGGCAGTTTGGATTATGAAATGCTTAAACGATGTGGATTAGAAGAGATGTGTTAGCTGTATGTACAGTCACTGTTTCTGTGGCATCATTAACATGCACGATGCTGCACACTGATTTGACACTGTTTCTGCCCCGAGGAGCTTGAAATCTAAAAGCAAAACCCTGTGACCATCTGAAACCTGAACATTTCAAGGAAAGCTCTGAAGAGAAGATTCATGAGACTGTGAACAAATAGGTTTTAATTGCCTTGTCAAAAGCAGGGAGCAGGCGGGGAACAAACAACTGGAGCGGAGGAGAAAAACCGCGAGAGAGTCCTAATTGTTGTCAGCTTGATTCCAGCCCCGTTCACCCCAACAGACTCTTTGTCAGGGGAGGCTTTGCTGGTTTACACTGACCTAAGTGAGAACATGCTCCCTGCTTTTATCCAGCACAGCTGCTGCTGGAGTGGTTTTAACCCCCTGGTCCTTTTGCCTTGTTCAGCTTCTACGGGTGCACAGGGATGGAGAAGCAGCAGCAGCACAGGTAGGCAGGATGGGCAGGCAGCTGGGGATGCTTCTCCATGCAGGGACACACTTGGAAGAGCAGCAGGGGTCGATCTGTACTCCTGCACACCACCTGAAGCTGGCCCCAGTGTTTTCCTGAAAAGAGATGACCTTCCATGTAGGCATCTTTTCCTTTGGGTGTTCTGAGCCACCACGAGCACTTGGTTTGAGCTGGGAAGTGCAGCTTGTCCATCACATGACCAAAAGACTTTTTCTCTTGTTGCCTTCTCATTTTTAGGTGTAAACTCTGTTCTTGGAAGTAGAAAAATTTGGTTTCCTTGAAAGACACTCAGCCCAGGGCGGGTGGGGATTTCTTTGTAGAAAAAGAATATGATCAGTGCTTTCTGATTCCAATTCTCAGCACTACTGCAAGAGACAACAGGCTTCAAAAGCAGCTCCCTTTTCTGTGCTGGTTTATAAATGTCTCTGTAGCTACACTAATAGCATAGCATGTTCTCTTTTTTTTTTTCTTCAACTCTCTTCTGCTGGAGGAGTGCTGCAGCAAGAGATGGAGAGGAAAGAAAACTCTTTGTCTTGAGGATTTGGCAGATGCTGTCAAGGTCCCACCACTTAGATGGGACCCAGCTCTCTGAGCACTGGTCACTTGAGGCTCACCAAGACTCAGCAAAGTGTTTGCAAGGTTACCACCTGTCCCACTGCCAGGTAAATTCCATTTGTCCATCTTGCCTGGGAGGCTGGGCTGTCCTGGTGTCTCCCACACCTCTGTTATCAACTCTTTCAGGCTTCTCCAGTCCTGCCTGCAGCAGTTAAGATCTGGCTTTCAAATACACTTTTTTTGCATCCATGCCAGTGTTTCAGTGCAGTGATCAGAGGAGCTTTCAGCATAATTTATTTATTATCATGCTCTAATATAACACTTTCTTAAAACATTATGTACATTGGTGAAAATAGAAAATGTGTGATCACTTAAAATTGAAAGCTCCCTGTTTCTGTTTGAGTGTTTTAAAGAAGTTAATGACTACTGGGGTGGGGATGAATAGCACAGTGCTTTCTAATTTTGTGTTCATTTTATGCCTTTCAGCACAAAAAATTGTACTCAGCTGTAAGATGTTGGCTCACACAGAATTAGATGTGCTGAAGGTGCCACCTGATGTTTCCTGATGTTGCCACACTTGAGGCCACTGTGTGACATCTGTCTCTGAATATTTCTGGTCACTGTATTTATAAATGGGATAATTTATAGAACATAATGAATAGAGAGTCCTTCCAGGTGTGATCTGTTCAGAGTTGCCTCAAATTTCATAATTATTCATGATAATGACCCATGGACAGGAGATAGTTCCTCTGTGGAAATGCCAGTAAAATAATTTCTGAAATTGTGCTGCTCTGTGCACTCAGCATTCCCTGGGAAGGAGCCTGTATTGGCATAATTCCCTTGCACAGGGCTCCTGTCCTTACTGGCCACTGGCAGAAGTGAGTTCACAGATATCTGTACATTGCACTGGGTTTCTTTTCCTCGGAGCCTGAGAGTTGCAAAGAAATAAAATCATAAAATTGTTCCAGCAGCAGGAGTCCAGTGAATGGGTAATTGTCACACAATGTAAAGGTGTTTGAAAGAGTGGAGAAAAAAAAAATCTACATGTTCTCCTTTTACTGGGAAAATGTATTATTATTTATGAATAATTTTTGCTGTTGAAGGGAAGTATAAGATACAATCAGAGAGACAGTAAAAATGAAATTTATAAAGTGTTATTTACATTATGTTGGAGAAGAAGGAATCACTGGCAGGGACAATGCTGGTTTATTTAAATACAAAATCAGGTTATTCAGAATTGCATTCTTAGATTAACTGCTGTACAAAATGTAGTCCATAATTCTTCCTGCAGTAGAAATATGAACCTTGGTGAGCGCTGCTAAGGCGCTGTAAGTTTTGTTTGTATCTCCAGACCATGCTGGTGTCTGGGGCTGGGGCTGCATTCTGCTGCAGCAGGAGCTGAGCAAACCCAGAGCTGAGTGAGAGGCAGTTTTCTGAAATGTTTTCTGTCCCTACAGAGTGAGAAAACCAGTGAGACCCCAGCACCCAGCACTGGACACCAGCTCTGCTGGTGTGGAGCATCCACAGCCCAGCCAGCTGGAGCAGGAGCTGGAACTGCCCTTCTTTCTGTTCTTGAGGAATAGACCAATTTTTAATGAGGTTTGCTACTAATTGTCTACATTCAAAGGTTCATCACTACATCAAGACATGAAATTATCCTATAGATCCTCTTTGGGCTGTCAAGCCTGTGGAACCAGGGTTATATTTGGGGTGCTTCCTGCTCTCTTTATCCACTCGTTGCATGTAACAGTGCTAGAAGCAAGATCTGGAGAGTTCATTTGCATAATGGAAGACAAAGATAGCACAGAAATGGGAAAAATACCCCGTTTCTTAGTTCCCAAGATGCATTTGGAGACTGGTGTTGCTGGCCTTTATAGGACAGGTGATCTGTAAAGGAAGTTTTTTGCTTTTGCTGTTCCAGTCTGTCAGTAGTAGAGCATGAACAGGCATGAAATGTCAGAATCTCAGATTTTTGCACTTCTATATTTTACCATAAAATTGACTGCTTTCTGAGATTGGAGAGATTGGACTGTGCTGAACAGACTAGGGCCTGTTAGGATGGGGCAACCCCGCACATCCATTAACTTTTGAGTGAGATGAGCACTCAGAAGGGGATTGTAATGCTGGAAATTCTACCCAGAAAAAGGTAACTATGGCCATGAAGAAAACTTTCTCATCTCTTCCTACTGACAGAAAACCAGCCCAAGTAATGTAAATTTATAACATATCAGATCTGTGCCAAGGGGAAAGCATTCCTTAAAATCAGCTCAAACCTGCTCTTTCCTCAGGGAAAGTGAGTTCCTACAGAACTGCAAACTTTGGTGATGCTTTCTGCTTTTCATGAGAAATGACAGTTCCTGAGAAAAGGAAAAAGCCTTGGATTGGAAGTTTGGGTTTTGGTGAAGATTCCAGAGTTTTGGTGAGAGCTGGAGGAAATTTTGTGTTCTGACCCAGCAAGAGAGAAGTGCAAGGAGGAAATGAGGACTGTGCAGAATGAGTTACTGCTTTAGAAATGTCCAAAATCTTTGTTTCCCCTGACAATCTGTTCTGTTTGCTATCGTGATCAGCTGGTTCCTCAATCCCTGCTTTGGTGCATTCAGGGGGAAATTCCAACCACTGCCTGCAACCCTCTGTCTGCATGTCTAACCATGCTTGGGAAAAGAATGAAAAGAAAAGCACTTTTGCTTTCCATTCAAAGAGAAGTTTCTCCTCCTGAATACTGAAATAAAGCTGATGGATGAAAGTTCCATGTCACAACCTCCTGAGCCACAGGCTGGTGGTCCTTGGTGCTTGGACCCTCTGGATGCCCAATTCCTACATCTGCATGTGAGGCTGGATGCCACAGTCTGCAAAAATCTTAAAGAAAGGTCTGGAAAGGTGAGGAAACCTGGATTTCATTCACACAAGAAACAAGATTCCGAGTGGCCCCTGTAGAAGGCTGCCTATAATGAAATGTCTGCACACCAGTACAACTCATTTTTACCATTACAGCACTCCACACATAACACAAGACCTTGTGAATAATTGGCACAGTGATATATCCCCGGATTTATGGTATTGCACAAAGTTTTTCACTGTGAGAGTAAACAGAGGGGATGTGTTATCTGTCAGGGGTAAGAGGGGACAGGCAGGCTCAGAAGCTGGAGAGCTGGAACAGTCCCTCATGTGAGCAATGTCCACAATCCAGGGAGAAAATGAAACACTGCCAAGTGTTGAAAAATCATTCATTTTATTCCAGCATTACTCAGTGCCTGTAACTCAGTGAAATATTGTTTGGAAAACCTATTGTTCAAATGGGTGTGGATATAAAACCAAAGAAAATGCTGCCCTTGGAGGCAAGGCCGTAGTCCTTCGTTTCAGTTAGAAGTAAATAAATAGTAACTATTACTCTGCAGCCTTTTGAGAGCTTTTTGTGCTCTTAAATCTATGAATGACTGTAGGGGAATAAAGAAGGAAAAGATAACCTGCTGAAGATAAAAACAAGTTCTAAGAGGTTTCTCTTCTAATTTTGGCTCAAGACTCCAGCTGAGCCTAAAGTAAACACTGTGATATTGGAAGAAACCAAATAGGTTCTTTGGGGAGTTTTTTTTTTACACTCATTACTTCTATTTTTCCCTTTGTCTTTTTTGGATTTTCCTGGTAGCACCTGCTAGTCCCCGCCTATATGACCTATGGGGTTTCTCTTCCTTTTTTTTAAACTCATTCTTTCCAGAGTTAAAAGGTTCTGGTTAATCCAGAGACAGAAGTCAGACCTTGTTGTGTATTGTTCACAGAATGCATCCCGAACTCCTCAGGCTCCAAAGTTACAGAACACTCCATAAGGTTCCTTAGAGGAGGTTGCTTGATGGCAGAATGCACAGGAATTAAAGGAGAAAAGGTCTGGGTGATTTGTATGGTTTGAAAAATGGTGTTGTCTTACAACCTCTGGACTTAGTATTGAAAAAAATCCTTTGAAAATCAAGACAGAACTTGGGGATTTCAATTTAAATTAGCCTGAGAAACCATAAACTGAGTCATCAGTACTGAAATGTGAGTCACTTGTTTGCTAAAACATGCAAAAATACCTGTTCTATGTTAGATTAACCAACATCAGCTTTGAAAAACTGGCAGGTCTCATCAATACTTCCAGATAGCACAGGTGGAGATGAACACTTACACTGAAGCCTGAAAGGAGGAAGTTGAGGCTGCTCCTCATTTTCCCCATAGACCATTTCTTTACTTGCCCTCAAGTATAATCCTTTTCAGCACAATCAAGCTTTACAAGTTTTCATTTTTAACATTCAATGCACTTCAAAATTTTTCAAGATGGACTTCAAATTTAATTTGGTTTTGATATTCTGAGAGCAGCATGAGGAGTTCATATAATAATACCATTGAAAATGATTGCCAACTTTTTTACTTTGAAGGCTTTTACAGAAAGTAATTCTAAAGTAATTCCAATAAAAAGTGATTCCAAATCACTACTTAAAAGTGCAAATATGTACATACATAGATGAAAATCTGGCTATAATTTTTATTTTGCAGACCACAATTCAGAGCCAAGACATGAAAAAAAAGGATTACTGGGCTGCAGAGTCAGGTTGGTTTATTTTTTGCTAATATATTTCTAACAGTGTACATATTTACTGAGATCTTCAAAATTAGCCTTTTCTGGGAAGGTTTGGAACATCCTTGTTAGCCTTGTTGTCAGGCTGTACTTTAGAAATACAGTTGTGAATTCTATTTACCCTCAGTCCAAGCAGGTTCAGTGGGTGGCATCCCTGCCCATGGCAGAGGAATTGGAATTAGATGGTCTTTAAGGTCCCTTCCAACCCAAATCATTCTGTGATTCTATTCTGAGCTCACAAAATGGCAAATTCTTAATCTTTGTGAATTTTGAGGGGTCACATAGTTAATTTGTCACTATTTCTATCTGGTTAAGTACAAACTTACATGCAGAATGGAATTATAGGGAAGTTTCTTTGTCTTTAATTTTTTGTAACAATGGTGTGTGTGTGATACCTCAGATTGGAGAGTGAGTATCTTGCTGAGTGAGCAAACCTGTCTGTCCTCTTCCTCTGTATAAAATTTCCACCCATCTGATCATTTTTATCTTGGAGAAAATGGGAAGATGGAGAAACTTTCTCCACTGAGCATTAAAGAATGCTGGTGAAATAAACAGTCCCACTCAGCAGAAAGTTACCCTCAGTGAGTGGGTACATTCAAAAGGTTATGAAATAAAAGAAAAAAGCAAAGTCCTAAATTGGATTGCTGGCAGCGGCTCCTCATGTTTCACATAAGCCACTTCAGTTAAAATGACTTTCCTTTTTTGTTTGCCAGGAAAAACAAAATGCTTTGTTTAAGTTCATTACCTCTAATATTTTATAAGTAGGTGGGTATCGAGCTGTGCTCTGTTTTCTGTGACCTGGACTCTGAGATGACAGCACTGCTGTCTGGGAAGTTGCCATTCTGTTCCTATTTGGATGCAGAGCATCCACCATTGTGCACAGACTCTCTCTGAGCTTCCATTTGTGCCCTCTCTGTGCTTGGGTTTGCAGCCTCAGCAGCTGTGCTACTTAAATAGGGGGGAAATGCTTTTTTCTCCCACTTGTTTTTATTCTTTGCTTTTCAATGTTAGGCACAACTGAGGTGTTTCTCTCTTAGGTCACAAATAAGGTCAGACTTAAAGCACAAACGTGGTCTGTGCCGACCATCCCAGGCTCCCTGGTGCCTGTAGAGGTGTAGGAGGTGGTTTTGCAGGGAGGGCACTTTCCTATGGCTACAATGGACAAAAATGCCCCGTGTTCTCCCCTGCATGGACTGCTGTGTCCACAGCACAGCAATATTCTACATCAGGCTCTGTCCTCTTTGTCCTCTGCCCGAGGCTGTCTGGCTGCTCACTGCCATGCTGGACACCAGGCTCCTTGGGGTGATTTTTCACAAGGTCCTTTCCCTGTAGGCAGGTTGAGCTCAGATGTTGCTAAAGATCTGGGCCTTGTCCCAAATTGTCACTAAATCATGGCTCTTCTGAGGAAGAAAAGCATTTTTAACTCTGCCCCTGGTTTCCTCAGCCACACCTGGTTTGGCCTGGGTGCAGCCATGCTGGAGGTGCTGCTGTGGGTCCCTGCAGGGCTGTTCCAGGGGAAGCAGTGCCAGAGACACCTCGCTGATACCAAGGAACCTTCAGGACACAGAGTGGGTCCTGCTATTATGCATTAATCTCATTTCAGAGCAAAATAATTAAGATGGCAGAGTATCACAAGGAATGATGGAGGGTTAAAGAGCAACCTCTGTGAAAAGTGTATGAATAACTTGAGGAAGGCACATCCAAGTGCTCTCTTGGGCTAAGAAGCAGTCCAGCCTCATCCAGAGACTGTAAATAATATTGCCCCCAGGGTTCTGCTTGCTGCTCAAGCAACAGTACAATAAAATTCTTTCTGCAGACCATGGGCTCGATTTGGATGCTGCTGTTATTGCAATTTCCAGCAAGTTTAAGTACTGCAAAGACAGTGGAAACTCAGCAGTTTGGCTTCTTCCTGGCTCCTGCCCTGAGCCCCCCACAAACACAATAATTGCAGCTGCACAGGACTGGGACCGTGGGCCAGAACAGCCCAAGCCCTCCCCAGCTTACCCAGGGACCAGTTTCTTTATCTGAAAAACAGAGCAAACCACAACCTCACAAAACAAAACAAGTAAAGCTGCTGCTTTAAGGGCTCTTTCTTCAGTTTTAGCATCACCTAAACGACTCAAATGGACTTTGTAGGGAGACACACAAGGCACACTGTGGGTAAGGAGTAAGCAAGCCCAGTTTAATCCTGAAAGGAGTAATCAAATGTGGAAACACCCTGTCCTTTCCTCTTGGGGAACATTCAATGAGTGGCTGTGTTCAGAACAGGCTTTGTTGTTGGCTGGAGCCACCTCCTTGCTGGTTTCCTAATGGTGCAAGAGTTGATGCAACCCTGCCTATTAACTTTGTATTTTATGTTCTGTATACTTTTATTATGAAATGGAGTAGGGAAACCAGTGTGCTTGGCTAATCATGTTTATTTATATCCAGCCCTGGTGTTGCCATTATGACTGGAACACACACAGTAAAGAACTGGCATCTTTTGCCTTTTTTTTGAGAGAAATACCAGGTATTCAAGGCAAGTTGTTAGGGGACATGGTGAGCAAGTTTTATTTTAGAAATGTTACTCTGTGCTACCTGGAAATTGAAAACATCCATTCCAGGTAATTTTGAGCATTTGGAAATGACAGTCACCTGAAAGCTTTGACCCAAGTTTCACACAGAAGGCAAAATGAGTAACAGTAACTAAGTGAAAATGAAAAATTAATTGTCTTTTTCTCCCTGGAGAAGAGATCCATTCTGCTGGAGCTGGATGACACTTGGAAGCTACAGAGCTCCTTTTCATTAGAGAAATGAAAGGCTCATCATCCCAAAGCTCTTAATTAGGCACCTTTTGCCATTCACAAAAATCTGTGTCTCTGCTGTCAAGTCCTATTTGTTTTAAAAATTGATTCACTCTCTTCAGTTCTTTTGTTGGGCAGCAGAAAAAGACAGACCAAATGAATCCAAACACTTTGTAAATTGTAAGAGGTTTAATATAATCAGCGTGGCCACGCCAGGCTCAGAGAACAAGTGTACAGCAAGGCTTTGGTGCCAAAGGCTCACAGAGCAATAACAAAAACCATGTTCAAAGCAGAGGGGGCTACAGAGGAGAGGGAAAAAAGTACACATGGAGCATTAGCTCCCTGCAGACCTATATGGTACTCTTTCATTTATGGTGGCTATTAATCCACTGGAATTATGTATCAGTTAGGTGGGGAGGGTCAAAATGAAAGCTTGGGTTTAAAAATACTTGGGCTGAATGTGTTTTTAGTGCAGGTTTTCTGATGAGGAGTGGATTAAACCTTTTATTTAAAGGACATGGAATTTCTTTTTCACCACCACCTGAAAAATGATGTCTCTTAGGTGTTGAATATAAACTTAAACTGAGATTAACTGTGTTTTTTCAAGCTTTCCTTTGAAGCATTTCTCCATATGATAATATTCAATATCTGTTTACAAGGCTTTGATTTCATGCAGGAAACAACTGCTTTTCTACAAACATGTAAATGTCTATATGGATGTGAATATTTGCATATAAATGTTTCCTCTTCATTGTTCTCTTGTTTTAAAAATCTCAACCAACCTTGAAACAGGAGCAAAACAACAACCATCCCTCAAGGGACCTGCCTGACTGGAGCTTGTGAGTGAGCCCAAGCAAAGCTGATGCAAGTCCCACCATGCAGGAGGCTGAGCCTTGCAAGAGTGTGGCTGCTGCTCTCCAGGCTGAGAAGATTCTTCAGTTACCTGCATTTTCAGGTTTGGATGATCTGTTCAAGAGGTAGCACTACATATGCAGAAGGGGGTTTTTTTGCAGAATTTTGTGTAAATACTCGAGGTTTTTTCCAAAACTTATCTTTGAGGTTTAAAGCTACTATAAAATTTTTGCATGGTTAGAAGGGCAAATGGCCCTTTATTAATCAGTGTGCTGCATTTTGGAAGGTGGATATAGGGAAAGGAAAGTATTTAGCTTGTGTGAAAGCTGTCAGTTCTGGGGAGAAAGAGTTTTAAATAAAGACCAGCATGATTAGTGGGAAAGGGTAGATATAATTGATTGATGGTCTTACAAGAGTAGTTTTCACACTGATTATCTGATTATCTTTTCAGTACATACATCTTTCTCTTTTAAAGTGCTGCCAGTCTGAGTCACTGCTTGCTGTGTTTTGTGGCTGCACAAGTGAACTGTGCTGGGAGAAATCCCCAGAGAAATTCCTCACATGCACAGGAAGGATTACAGACCATGTGTTAGATGCTTGAAGTATCCTTGCAAGCTTCATCAGCCAAATTGTGCCAACACTGGTATTTCAGCTGTCACTGTGGGGTTTTACTCATCTTTTTTCTCAGGCTGTTAGAGAAGTTGTCAACAAAAGTATCAGTGTATTAGAAACAGCTTAAGAAATTATAGAAATGCTCAACTCTTATATTTCTGTGCCTATTTGTTGTTGCTGCTGGCTTTTATGTGAGATCCAACACAAATACCTTTCTTTAGTTGAGTACAGTATAATTTGCTTTTCAGTTCCTTCTTTTCCAAAGATAAGCAGGTCTTACTCTTATTTTATTGATTGAAAGTTGAAATTTCCATAACCACACTGAGAGTCTTGCTGACAAAGCAGTGTAAGCAAATTGTCTTAGAGGTGTTCCCTTCCCAGAGGATGGAATTGAAGAGTATTTATGGAAGAGCTTCACACAAAAAGGAGTTTTGCTCTTTCCCATGTGCAGACAGTGCTCACAATGCCCAGCTCAGATTGCTGAGTTAGGTCATGGCAATTGCCAGCAAGGCCTTCTCAAAGGCAGGTGCAGCATTTCCTGCACACATTTTTTGCCCAAGGTTACAGAAGTCCCTGCAGACTAGAGTTTGCTTACAAACATGGGAGATGATCCATGCACGTACTCTGCATTTGCATTGGATTAGCTGTAATTTGCAGCTTGGGTTCTTTTGGGTAATGACAGTGAAAACATTAAACATCAGGGCCTGCTGGAGCTGTGCAAAACCCAACAGAGGAACCCTGTAGACTCTTAACTTACTTATTTGCACTGGAAAAACATCCTTGGGTCTCCACCTGCGGAAATGAAGAGTGAAACTCTACTCAGAAAAGCAGTTTCATCTGGTGGTGTAAGCAGGGCCAGGCAGCTGGTGGTGTCAGAATGAAAATGAGACAGGTTGTGTTTAGCCAGACCTGAGATGAATTTTGAAAATGGCTCAAGCTTGGAAAGCTTTACATGGTTTGGGAGGAGGAAGAGCTGCTGAAATGCTCAGCAGCCACTGCAGATCTCATGTGTGTGTTGAGCAACACAGGATTAACAAATTTTGGGCCTGAGAGAGAAAAGTCATTGCGGGAGAATATGAACCCAGCAAAACCTCTTGTTTTTACCTGGGCATTGGACAGCTCCAGCAAACCACTGAGTAGCTGGCAAAACAGTATGAAATCCTGCAGCTATTTCCTTGGCCAGCAGGTTTGTTTAACCCCTGACAGAATCACTCCACTAAAGCTGAAGAGTCTGACCACAGCTTCAGTTTTTGAATTTTAATCAATCTTTGAGCAGTTAGCTCAAAGCTGTGGTTCAGATCACAATAAATCATGATTTGGACCTGTTTTTACCTTTTCATCTGAAATTAGGACACTCAGGTTAGCCCTGCTGGTAACTTGGAGAGCTGTGGTGAGAGGACACCTGAGGAGAATCTGAATCTCCACTTTTGCCTCCTGTATGCAGCACTTCCAGAGCTCCAGCACTTGCAAACAGCTGTGTTAACACATCTGAAACTGCTCCTGTGGGGATCCATTATGCTGGGGAGCCCTCCACAGCTCTGGGAGCAGACCCTGGGGCTCAGCCAGGCATGAAACCAAGTGAAACAGCTAATTCCTGACAGGAGAGCACTGCCACCCCTGTTGCTTTGCTGTGACAGAGGAGGTGGTTAAAATCCTCTGTTTATATCTTCCCATTTCACTTAGCTCCAGCAATTACTGACAGATCTAATTGCCACCAGATGGCTGTATTTTAGTGTAGGACAGTAGCAAAGACCCCAACAGCTTCTGTAAATGTACAGGTTTTACCTGGAACCTTAGGAAGGCTGAGAACAGCGCTGATTGAAATCTCACAGAAATCACAGAATCAATTAGGCTGGAAAAGACCTCTGAGATCATTGAGTCCAACCTATGACCCAACACCACCCTTTCAACCAGACCAAATAATGATTTCTGAAACCAGTGGGAGTTCTGCTGACAGATACCAGGTATTTCAACATTTTAAAACCAGCCACAAATGAAATTGGCAGCTCTCAACCAAATGGGAGCAGGAAGGAAAATGTGTTAGGGAAGGGAAAACAAATGCTCCATTTACATAACAATAAAACTTTATATAAAAAAAGAAGCAACCCGACAGTGTGCAATACCTTTCAGTACTGCCTGCTCAGGGCAGCATAATAATGCCTGACTGAATAATCCCAGCTGAGAGATGTGATGTGGTGGGAGATGCAGAGGATGTGTTTAATCACCCTGTTCTTTGCTAAGTGAGTCAGATAAAAGACTGTGAGCAGCGTAGTCAGAGGAAGGAAGTTATTGTCGGTCCTGGGCACTGAAACGGAATGAGTTTACATTTTTAAAAGTTTCATACATTACAGCCTTCTGAAAGATTCATTGATTCAGGGATCCTAAAACAACAAACAAGTCAATGCTAAAGGACAGCCTTGGCGAGGGATGTACAGTCAAGCCCTGCAGCTGTGGGAATGTGGCCACAAGATATTGATTTTGTAGAGTTCTGAAATGAACTGGGCCTTCTACCATCTCCATTACTGCTTTAAAACAGAGTCTGAAAATGCCTGTGTTTGGAAGCAGCAATTCTGTGCTGAATTTCCCTGGCAAATCCCATCACTCACTCTAAGAGAGGAGAAGTTGCTGAACTCACACATGCAGGGAAAGACAGTGAATTACAGAGGTTTGCAGCCTCATGTGGAGAGAAAATTGCAGGATTCATAACGCAGTAGCTGGAAGAAGTGTGTACAGATGCTTCAGAGACCTCTTGTGCAAACAGACACCACCTTAACTCACAGATTTAGAAGCAGAATTAACTTTGTTCTTTGGCACTGGTTCTCTTAACTGCTTCACTGCCATCACAAATGCTACTGGAACATCATCTGGGCCACCTTTTTTTGTAGAATTGAGTCTAATATCTCCCCCCAAACTAGTCCCCTTCAGCAGCACTCACTGGATTTCTTGACTGGGCCTTAGTACCATGTTCAGCTTTTAACTTCCAGTATCTGACAATTTACTGTTTTCTTAATATTTCACCCTGGGCGTATAGGGTAGTACATAACATACTTGACTGTATGCACTTGATTTTACACCTTTGTTTTTCAATTTAGACACAGCTGACTCTGGAAGGGATTTATTACAGCCTGAAATACCTGATTCAGCAGGTGTAACACTGCACGGTGCCATCCTCAATAACAGAAGTTTCCTGAATTCATTTTGAAGTTTATAAAAGACATCAAATATCAGTATGGTCACTTTTACATACCATGAAGCAGGCAGGGTTACTCATGGAGCTTACAACATGTTTGCTCTTTATTTAGTTCATGTCGAATTTTTTATATTTCAGAGGGAAATTTGATTTTGTGCTAGATAAATAAATACACTTGATTCTATAGATGATAACTCCTCTATATTTTTTAAAAGTTCATTTCTGTATTAGTGATGTTCACATACCTACCACAGCCTTGCCAAACTACCTCAGCCTTATTTCCCTGTCACCCAGGCCCTCATGGGCTGTTGAAGTGTAAATAGATTTTGTCTTCCTTTCTTCTCTTCCCTTCTTTTTTCTCTGTCTTTTACTTCTGTAATCACCTGACCATTTGTCCTGGAGGTGGATGCCTGCCCTGTGCTTCCCTTGCAGAAAATGCACTTCATTAGGTGTGTGTCCCTGTGGAAGCCCCTGTGGAACAGACCACCCTGATGAGGCAATCCCTCAGCAAGAGAGTGCTGCCAGCAGGGTCTCCAGATCACATCAGCAAAACTCTGAGGAGCAGGGCACTTAAAGAGCCAGCTCTGGATGTGCCTGGCTGGGAGAGCTTTCCAAAGGGCACAGGCTGATGGAAGCATTTCTGGGCTCTGTGTGGAAAGCTGCCCTAAACAGGACTGTGCTGCAGCATGGCCTGCCTCGGCCTGGCAGGAGCTGGGGGCTTGCAGAACAGTTCTGAGGAGAATGATTTCAGCTTGCTGGGGTTTGGAGTTTGTTAGAGTCCTGCTGAGCAGCACTGCCCTGTGTTCTCCTGCAGCTGCTGGAGTGACTGGAGTGGCTGTGAGGAGTGGCTGGACACCGGCCCTGCTGGTCAGCCCAGGCCCTCACCCCACAGAAGCTGGGCCTGTTCCTGGCTTCTCCTCTTGCCAGCTCAGCCACGCAGGGTCTGGGGGCTACCTCTGCTTGCTGCTTTTCACCCACCACCTCCTCCAAGTGCCCCATCAGCCTGTCTTTACGTGAAGAGCTGTTCTGAAGGGGCTCTTCTGTGTGTTCAGGGTCTTCTAAAGCCCAGCAGTGCAGCACCAGGCTTCCCCCAAGGAGCAGGGCTGGGAGCACACCCAGCAGAGGCTGCTGAAGGCAGGGCTCTGATGAGGAGGTAGAGGGGGTGAGTCAGATGTGCAGCAGGCTGAGTGTGCACCGTGGTTTTGTTAGTAAGAAAGCTTGTGGCACTCTGAATGCATCTTTCAGTTTTCCGAACATACTTTTAGTTTGTACAAACTGAACCAAAGGGCTGGGTGATCATTCTCAGAAGGAAGAGGCAGCTGTGTTCAAGCTCTTCCCCTGACCTGAATTCCCAGCTGAAAAGCAAACCAGTTTCTTAGCTGAAAAGTAAATGTCAAAGGATACTAGAATTAAATTATTTTTTCTTTCCACCTATCAAAGAAAATTAAGTGAGAGGGATTAAGTGGATAAATGTATCAAGTAAACCAGCAGTGCAAACAATATACTCCCTTTCTACAACTGTAAACAATTGCTGCCATGTGATTTGGAAACTGTCAATTAGCTCAAAGCACAGTGAATCAGAGCTGCTTTCTGGTGTAATGAAAATAGAGCATCTCCCTGTCACATCAGTATAGATTGCATTAACCTTAATGACTCCTGTAAGGCTAAACCTTGTCTTGCCAGGCAGATTGAACACTGTGCCTTGTAAGCTTTGCCTTTAACTTATCTTTGTAAAACTTCCATTGATTCTACTCTAATTTAAACTAGAAATACAGAAATTGTCAGGTCTGAACAGACCACTGGTGCAACTAATTTGATTTTTTGTTTCTAACTGCAACCAGTGATGGATGGACTCAAGGAAAAGACGAATGATTCGTTCCCTGTCCCCTCCCCTTTTCTCTTTCCACTTGTACCCATTCCCTAATTTGTTTAATTAAGTGTGGTTTGATTTCCTTACCCCCAGTTGATGACAAGTTTGTGTACCAAAACGGAAATATTAACAGATCTTGTGTCTTCAAACTCCCCAGTATTATGAGAGATATTATTCTTCCTAGTGTAAATGTCAAATCCCAGTTTGGAAATAATTCTTCTGTATTGCCTGTATTAAATGGATTATTCTAAGGACTTTTCAAATCCATTGCCAGGAGCCTTCTTTTTTAAAATCGTTGAATGCATCCTTTCAGTGGGAGAAAATGTAAATAGGACCATGGTACTCCATGCACCACCATCTGCCGTTTCATTATTAATCTCTGGCTAAAGTTTATTTGGTGAATTCAAGAGGAGTTCCTCTTAGGCTTATCCCAGTGTAACAAAATCCAACCCTCTTTCCTCCAGTTACAGGGAATCTCTCTCTTCATGATGCACTTAAATAAAATTGCTAACTCTTCATGGGGGGAAAGACATAAGCTGATGTCTCAGCTTGAATAATATCTTCTTGGTCTAATGGCTAGTCTATCAGTATTGATTAGCTTCTCTAAAATATCTCTTAAGTTCCCAACCTGTGACTTAATGAAGTGATTTTTCCATGGGCTGTTGCTCAGCACTTCAAAATTGGGCCCACAGGGGTTCCAAACTCGGGATCTGAAAATGGAGGTAGCAGAAGTTAATTACTTTTTGTAAAAAAATAGGAGGTGATTTCAATTTCTGAGATATGTGAGCTCTGTTTGGCTCATGCCATGTCAAGCTTTCTCTTAACTGAATCTCTACCACACATCAGAACAGTTCAACTCTTAACACAGCAAAGCCACTGCTCATGTCAACCTTATTGCTGCACAGATTATTTCCAAAGCTCTGGTGCTGTGGTTTAGAGAATGTGTATTATCAGCTTTATATGTTCCTCACGTTAGGGAAAAAAAAAACCTGCTTATGAATTAGGAAAAAATCCAAGAATATTTTAATCCTGATGACTACAAATACCACAACCTGCTACAGTGCAGACTAGAATGTTGTACTTGAATTAAAGAAGGAAAAGGGTCTTTCGGGCTGGAAATTTAACAGTGGGAATCTCTGAGTAAAGCATTTTCCTGCTCAGGTGTGAAGCTGGAGCATCTGCTGGCATCTTGCCACCCAGCTTTGCAAACCCAGCTATGATCCAACAGCAGCTCCACTGCAGGCAATGCACTATGATATATTTTTAAAATTCAAGTATAACTACTTTTCCTATCTTTATTTCTTGCATTGGTATGTGCAAAAGCTTCTCATTCAAGTGGGAAAATAAATGATAAGCAAGTAAGAATGAAGCAGACAGGACGTTAACTTGGCAACTCCCACACCAAACAGGGAAAATATTTGAAAGCTGAACACCTTCAGTATCATGACAAAGGAGGCAGAAACACCACAAAGACCACATTTTTGGGAACCTGTGCAAGATTTTATGGACTTTCAGAGTGTGTGGTAACTGCAGGGCTAAATTAATCTGAATAACATGTGAATAGAGGGGAAAATGATATGATATTAAAGGCCCAAATTGTTGGTAAAGCTCTCCTCACTGACAACTATTGAAAATAATTAAAATAAATCAGGAGGTAAAGACAGAGAATTTCACTACCTACAGAACCTTGTGTTTGAAACCGAGCCTGTATTTGCAGCAGAGGTGTGTGCACACAGAATTGTACAGCCTAGTCCTGTTCTCAAACAGTGGCAGAAAGCCTTTTTCTGCAGAAATCTCTTCTGCAGCTCTGCACTGTCAGGGCCCACTCTCCAGATCAGGTGCAGGGAGCACTTCTGAGCTGGTGTCTTGTTTGTAATGGGGCCACCATTCCCATAAACTTGTTGTGCCCAATAACTGCAGAGGCCAGGATCCAGAAATTTGGATGTGGCATTAAATGCACGTGGATGATTTTGTACAGTAAAGGAGCTGCTTTGTTTTTGTGTATTGAGCCAAGGAGTGCTGAGCAGGGTTGGCCTATGTAGTTTGGAAAAAAAGAGAGAGGAGATGCTAATGAATACAAAATTTATCATAATATCATTAATTTAGAGCCACCAGAGCTGCTCAGACATGGTGTTAATAGCAGAGCTTTGCAGTTGTCAGGTTTGATCCATGTATTTGTTTCCAGTCTCCCAGTCCTGATCCTGTTCCCTTCATGCAGTAAATCAAACAGGACATATCTGAACTCCTCAAGGTTGCCAGATGTTTCTCTTGTTAGTTGATTGGGAGGAAATAACTTTCAAAGGGCAGAAGAGTTTTGGCTACCTGGTGAATTTAATCAGAACAGGTGGGAGTGGGGCTGTGTGAGGACAGGTCCCATCAGGTGGGCATGGGGAGCAGGAGAGCAGCACAGCACAGCTGGGTCAGGAGTCCCCTTCTGCAGGGACTGTCTGGGGCTTGGGCACCTGCACTGCCCAGACAGAGTCCAAACCATGTGACAGGGAAGCTGTTTTGGTTATCAGAGCAGCCTAGGCCAGCAAATTGTAGAGCTCAGTTACTCCAGCCATATCCTGTCTCCTATGTGCTTCACTGGCTTCCTTCTTGCTTTGTTTTCCCAGTAAGTCAGGTCTCAGTGCTCAAAAATTTCACTGCTGTCAAAGCCAAGTGCATGATGACTGAACTGCCACTTGAACAAGCAAAAAAAACCCTGTTGTTTAAAGAGCTCTCTTTCCTGGTGTACTTCCAGGCCTGTTTGCATCTTCCATTCACCATCTAGTGAAGGAATCTAAATAAAGGAAATACAAGCATTTCAAACTCTTCCAACTCCACTTCTTTGTCCAAAACTCAGTGTTTGTCCCTCTCAAAATTACATTTTTAAGCTTATAAACTGTCTGTATTAAGTAGCCTATCCAAGTGACAAATTTCTGAGGGCATTAGAAAGCTGAGAAGGACAGAAACAGCTGCATTCAGTAACTCCAAACCTCTCAATTCTGAATAAACAAGATGGGGTTTACAAAGACGAAAGCTTTGTGTTTAGAGAAAGGGTACAACAAAAAAAAGATGCCAAGGGGGTCTACACCTTACATTTCCATTGTACAGAATGCCATTTATACAAATTTGTCTCCAAAACCAGAAGCTTCCAGCCTGAGGAACATTCCAGTGACAGCATGGAGTGCTCCTTGCTGCCTCTGCATCCCTACCCCGGTGCCAGAGGGGAACCCTTCTTCCAGAGAGCCAAGGAGGGGCACTGCAAACCTCCTGCCTTCAACTGAGACAACCAGAGATGGAACAAGAGCTGTGCCTTCGTGTCTGCCAGAAAGAAATCCCTGCTGAGCAGCTCACCTGAGATTGTACCAGCTCTGTGCTTTCCCCAGGTGCTGCAGGTCCAACCCGCTGGCCACAAGCTCAGGACATCCTCGTGCTGCAGCCAGCTGCTGCTGCTGCCTCACAGGCTGGTTTCCCATTTTCCTCAGTTAATCTGCTTCTCACTTGTGCAGGCTCACTACAAAAGTACTCACTGAATATCACAGTGGTCACAGATCACTGAATATCACAGCCTGGTCGACTGCAGTGTGTTTCAGCTCATATTTTCTGTTTAAGATGCCTGATTGGTAACCTAAAATAACAAAATATTGTTCTTATTTGTGAAGGCTGAGACTGCTTAGGTAGAGGCTTGAATTACTACTGAAAACTGTGTAACAGACTTTTGTGTAGAGAGTTTTTGTCGTGTGCTGTAGTTTATTAGTCTCTAAAGGTATGCAAAATTGTTCTGCGACTATTCAGTAGCCATAAAATATAGGAAGAAATCCAACTACCCCAAATTTCTGAGATTTCTTTTGTGTATAAACGTATTGCCATTTCTAAAATGTTTATGTGGCTCTAGGACATTTATTTGCAAGACACAGACTGCTTTAGTAGTACCCAGAGTACCTTAACCTTGGCTGGACTTGACTCTAGGTGCTTCTGTAACACAAAACTACGATCAATTAAGCCCTAACTCCAGTAATTGAATTTTAGTAGCCAAATTTTATGAAGGAAACAAATTTCAGTTACACCTGTGTATTTGTAAAAGATGAATTTTCAGTTGTTAAATTTAAGTGTTCATAGACAAGCTTGTGCACTCAACCAAAGAGAGAAGAGAATCAATATCACCCCTGAGCAGCAGCTCAAATTTCAGATATTCACAGCTTGTAAAGTCGAACTTGAGAAGTTTAATTGACCAGGAATAATTTGAGGACAGTGATCTGTGTGAGCTTCATAGGCAGAATGCAACTGAGTTATTCACTGGAAATTATTTATTCCACTTTAGAAATTATGGGGCACTTGCAATGGGGCTGTGCATTTGCTAAAATCTGAACTTTAGTTTACCCATGAGCACTGCGTGCTCTTCAACAGAAAAGGAACAGCAATTAGGAGCTTGTTTTCATGTAATTCCCTCCCACCACTGCTCTTCTGAGTAAGCTGGCTATCAATAAGCACATCCCTCCTGCCACAGCCCCACAGCCTTGTAGCTGGAAAGGAGAAGATTAACAAGGGATCCATGATCTCTTTTGCTTCTGTGACTTTCAAGTTCAGAGCAGAATTAACCTGTGGTTCTTCCCTCTGCTTCTGAGCAGTGACCAGGGAACTAAATGCCCATTTTTCTTCCTCAACTGCCAGGGAATATTTACTGTAGTTTTTCCTGTAGAGCCTTGTCCCTTAGGCAGAGCTGAGAGTTTGGCTCATCCAATTTCAGTGTCTCTTTTGTAACCCATGGCAATGCTTTGCTCCTCTCTGCTGTGGTTTAATATTATATGTCTCTGGAAATGTCAGGCAGGAAACAGGGGCTGGTGGGAAAAATGCTTCTGGAGAAATGGAACAATCTTCAACCTCCCAAAAATTGTGGATATTGTACTAAGGGACATAAAAGGTCAGTTAAATAAGTTTTGAGAGGAAGAAATGTAAAAGTAAAGGGAACAGAAATTGGTACAAAAGTAACACTTCAGTTATTTTTATAAACTTAAATCTTGTCTTAATTGTGAGATTACACATTGTTTAGGAATACCAGTGTTGGCAGAAATATTTGGAGGAGTCTGTCATGACCTAGAGGTCCCATATGAAATACTAGAATATTTCATGCATCTAATCCATCCTCCTCTCCTGGTGTCCAGATTACCACTTCTGTAAGCCTGTGAAATTTATCTCCAGTCAGGCCCCTTCAGGAGCCAACGCCCCAGACTGGGTTGCAGAGACCATCCAGCCACAGAGCTGTTGTGTTTGCAAATCTGGCATCCCAAATTACACATCTGTACCCTTAAGCTGCAGATACCAGGCAGCTGGTGAGGCTGATACCCTCTAAGGCATCTGTGAACTAGTGATGGAACCCAAAGTACAAACAAGCATGAAATGGAACCTATTCTGCTTGGTCCTCACCTCACATCCAGGTGCAGGAACAGTTAATGTATAGAAACACGCTGGCTAGAGAACACATACAGGGGGCAGTGACACTGCTTGAAAAAATGTCACATCCAGACTCCAGGATTTAGATTTTACAGGCAGGCAGCAGCAGCAGCAGCAATCTTTCCTTTTCAAAGGTAGAAGTGAAAACTGAGCACGTAGCAGTTTCTTCCTTACATTTTGATTTTTAGGATTTAAGTAGGTAACACGGCTTCTGCCCATTAAAATGGTGAACTCGGGGGTCCCTAATTAAGAGCTACAATGCAGGGGTTCCCTGCCAAGGACATGGCATCCCCACCACAGTGTTCAGCCTCCACTTGATGAATGTTAAGGACCTCTTCATGTTAGAAATCTTAATTGCTGTGTTTGGGAGCAGGTGCTGCAGGCTGTGGGGTGGGAGTGCTGAGCTGCCTGCACTGGGCTGACCCTTGAGTTGGCTCCCTGCTCACCTCTCTGCCCCAACAGCAGCATTTCAGTCTGCATTACCCTCTGTCAGACACCTTTTTTTGTCAGCTTGCCTACAGGTGCAAGCCAAGCAACTGCTGGAAATTATAAGGAATCTTTTGTGCCTTGCCCTGTATTTAAGCCCCTTTGCCACTTAACTGTACACAGCCTCAGTATTGAAACAATACAAGTTGGGGGCTTTTTTGCTTTACTCCAGCTTGTTTGAAGGGTTGTCAGTGTTTGTTTCCTGTTGAAATTCTTATCCAGACTGTACAGCTCAAGTTCCTTGGTGTAAACCACCCTGAGAAGTCAACATCTCTATTTTCAGGTCTGCCTCAAACCCTGAGGGAGGGCAGCCTTTGGCCAGACTGACCTGACCTGTGCAACTTTAAAATCCACAGCCCACTCAAACCAGCACACCTGATGAGTCTGAGCAGAATTATAACATTGGCCTCAATAGCAGTGGTTAAGCAAAAGATCTACAGAGAGATCTACAGAGAACTTTTCTGAAGCAAATAATGATTGGTTTCTGTGTTGTTGTTTTTTTTTTTTTTTAATTTTGCAGGATGAGCCTCCTAGATTTCAGTTCTTTACAGCTTTTATGCTGCACATTGAATGAGGGTCCTTCACCAGCTTCTAGGCACTTCTTTCACAAGAAGATTGACTGGCAGGGACCTGTTTTTTGCCTTCCACTCCATTGACTTCTGTAGTCCACTGACTGAGAAACCATCAACACTCAAACTTTTAGAGGTGTTGGGATTACTGGCAATGTGAGGGGGGACAAAAGGAGGCAGATCTCTCTCTCTTTTGTGCAGCTCACCAGGGAGTATTTCTTCCCAGCCATTCCTTGTTTTTCTTCTCTTCTGGAGTGGCAAGGGTCGCCTTCCTTGACACTGGCCTTGCCTTCCAGCAGGTATCCTCCCCCCTGAGAAGAGCTGCTGTGGTTTGGTAGCTGTTTAGCCTGGTGTAGAGCCAGTGGCCACAGGCAGCCTGTGCTGACACAGATCCCCTGCTTGCCCTTGCTGTGGAGGAGTGCTGAGTGATGCACGCTCAGTGCTGGCAACAGCCTTCACACACGGGCTGCACTGTGCTCCAGTACCTCAGTTTCCATGGCTACCACAGAAATTGCAGGTTTGCTGTACAAATTGGTAGGAGAGATTCAGAGCACCAGCCCAAAATGCTGCAGCTGCCTGGGCCTCGCTCCCCTCTGCTGGGCTCAGCCGTGCTGCTCTCTGTCAAAGGCTGCAATGTTGGGCTCCAGCAGGTGCAGCAGGCACTGCTGGGCTCCTCTGGGGAAATTGGGTGCACACATCAGCCTGCCCCTGGTGTGGCTCTGGGCTGGCAGGTTTTAGAGCAGGGAAGAGGGTCAGCATTTTGGCGTTCAGCTGAGGGGCCTGGGGGAAGTTTCCTCCCTGGGGCTTGGGGTTTCTGCCACTCCCCGGGTGTAAAGCAACTGAGAAAAGGGATATTTCAGCATGTGACCGTGGAGCTTTGTGCAGAAAGGCTGCAGGGAGAACATAAAACCAGACAGAACAGGTAAAACAAAGCCCATCCAGACCAGTACCTGTCAGAACTGGAGACTGACAGCAGCGTCCACTGGGAGGATTACAGGGATGCAGAAACATTGGAAATACTCTCCCTGTGCCCAAGTAGCTGCAGCTTTGTTTTCCTGAGTAAGAGATGGTATCTGCACCTTTATTTGCCTAGTGATTTTTTTTTCTATTAATTTTCCTTGTGTTTGAGCTCACACCCAATTTAGCCTCTGCAACAGCTCAGCAACAGGCTCCCCAGCTGAGCTGTGCACTGGGTGACCAAATCCCCTGCAGTCATATCCTTCCCAGCATTAGCAGTTCAATTATTAGTTAGTTCAATTATTTAAAGTCATTTAAAAAGCAGAAGCCATTCCATAACTGTGATTATTGACCATCTTCATGTGTTCTCCACTTCTAGTAAATCCTTCCTTGGGAGGGTTGGTGACCAGAACAGCTCATGGCTGCCAAGATCCAGATGTGTTGTGGACGTCCCTGTTCCTTTCCTGGTACATCCCAATATCTGGATTGTCCCTGAGCACTGAGCTGGCACATCTGTCAGAGTACAGGTATTTCTTTCTTCCCTGGTAGCTGTAAAAGCAAAGCCCATCACTCTGTGCTGACAGAGCAATCTGCTTTGAGGACTCTGCCAAACTCCTTTTCTGGGACCAGCCCACCCCTGGCATCCCCTGGTCAGTGGGGTTAAGAATATGGCTAGACCAGACTTTTGACTTGTCAGGCAGAAGTTTTGAGTCACACTCAGTGTAAGGTTCCTGTCCATGAACAATTTGTGTCAGCATGATCTTTCTTGAAGGCCTTGTCTTTCAGCAGCTCTCTGCTCAGAGCAGGACTCTGCAGGACTCTGCAGCAGGAATGAGCTACCTGCCTGCCATGGGGTGTTTCTAGTGGGCACTTCTGCACTGTGGGCTTTGGTGGTCCTCCAGCTCTGCCATCCCACAATACTTTGCCTACCTGACTACTGCATGAGAGATCCTCAAACCAGAAATTCAATCTTCTACCATGATGTAGCCCAACTTGAATTTTAGGCAGTTTGTTGACCAGCATTTATTTGAAGCAAAAGGTATCCTGAATGGGGCAGTTCTGGTGCTCATACAAAGTTTTCCTGTTGTTGCTACTCATAAAAGATTCCAGAGAGTGGTAATTCTGGCAATCACAGAAGGAGTCTTGTCCTATTACAGCCTCTGAGGTAACGTGGTCACAAAGAGCACTCAGACCAAGTTCCTTGCAGTGTGTGCATTATGCCTGGCACATTCAGCCAGTCCAGGAGTGGGTTTGGTGATAATCAGAACAATAGGGTGTGTTATTACATTTCAGTATGTTATTGCAGTTATTAAATAGCTTTCCCAAGGATTAAAGAACAGCTATTTTTCAATAATATGCTGCATGGTAACACCTTGAAAAAGAGTTAATGAGGATTTTTAAAAGGTCTGTTAGCAACATTCCAATTTGGGTAAGTATTGTGGTTGAACTCAAATCATGAATAAAATATGAAATAGATTAAGAAAGATGAATGGAGTGTTGAAAGAAGATCCAAAATCTGTTTTGCCTAAAGCTCATAGCATTAATTTTCTAGAACTGCTTTCTTCACACACTAGTGGCTGAAAGTGCTTCATCCATTCAAGTATCTACACTGCCACAGAGAAGTTTCTTCTACATTTTTATCTTTCACCAACTTGAAATTGAAGGGAAGTGACCATAGAGGATGGCTTCTCAGATACATAATTCTAGCATTTAAAGAAATTTAACTCTGCCCTGTGAAGTCACACAACACATGTTTAAGATGGTTGAAGATTTTGTCTCCAGATTAGAATGAATTACATTAGCCATGTGGGAATTTTAGTGTTTTCCTCTTTTTGTGGTAGGTCTAAGTGTGTCTTTGCAGTGTTTCATACTAAAGGTTGCTTTTGAGGAATTCTGACCTGGATCACTTGGATTACCCTATAAGTAACATAATTTCAGTTTTATTGTCAGGAATATTTGCTTTTAGCCCTAATGATAGTGCTCTTTGGGGATTTACTTAATTTTGCGTATTCTGACTGAATCTGCTGGGACAATACCATGGCCCATTTCTAGCAGTTTGACAATATATATTGACATTGACCCTGCTAAGAAGCAAGAATATCCTTTCTTTCTTTTCCAAGATTGAGAACATCACCAGATTCACTCTCTAACATTACTGCTGCCACCCCTAATAATGTGTTTTGTGAATTTGTCCTCCAAGTTTAAAGGACAGTGCTAGCAATCTGGAAAATTTGGCAACATTACTCATTGTAAAAAGCCTATTTACATATATTAAAGATGCCTTGCTAAAGTTTAACAAGACCTCCCTGAGCAGCCCAGCAGCTCTGAACGTCGGAGGTACCCACACAGCACTCAGCTTTTTTTTGTCTTTGCTGCCTGGGGAGGTTAATTTATGCAGCTGAGTCAGCTAATCATCACTGCAAGGAAAACACATCCACATGTTTACTGTAAAGCACTGACATCTTTGGACGGGGACATTTACCATCACTGCAGAAAATAATAAGCCATCAAGTCAGGAAAAGACCCATTTACTCCAATAATCTGGCTCTTCTGGCCTGCAGCAGATGCTGTGAACAGCATAAAGACAGGGCAAGCATACAGTGGTACTGCCCAAAATACCCTCCCATTCTGCAGTCCTCTGCAGCAGAATTCCTAATCCAGTGATTGTGTGCCTGTTTTGAAGAACTTTTCTCCCATCAATCTGCTCAGGAAGTTGTGGGGATACTCTTGCATTTACAGCCTCCTGTGGCAAGGATCCTCTCCCAGCTTATCCTACTTGCCTGCTTGAAGCATCAGTTCCAGGAGAGGGTTTATGTGGTGGAAGGTGTAGAGCAACTCTTAGAGAATTGCTTGGGCTGCTTTCAGGGGTGCATAAAGGGGATGTCCACACATCTAAGCCTTGCATGCAGGAGAAACTCATGTTTAGTGACCAAACATTTAGCTGGCAGGTGAAAAATAAGGTTTTGGATGAGTTCTAGTCTCACATTTTCTCTCTGCTCTGTGTTTGCAGCTTAGTCTGCTTTAAAAAATGTAGGTGCACTTACAGTCCTGTTTGAAACAACTCAGCCTCCTTTGAGAAATGATGTGACTGTTCAGGTAGGGCTGGACAGGTTGCAATACATAAGAAAATTCAGAGTAATTTGAAAATCCAGGTGTGCTTCCATTTGTTCTACTGTGGGACTGACCCATGGCTTTATGCAAAGTTCTTTTTAGACATTTGTAGTTTCTCCTGCAGTTGTCACTCTGCAAGGCAAGTCCTACCTACACTGCTCTTGCATGTTGATCCCTGTTATAAATTATCAGTGTTACATCTGCCCCATTCTGTACTCTGATTAAATTAGAATCCCATTAAGCACAGTTGGCTGTCAGGCAAAGGAAATGTCTGATCTTATTTTCAATATAAGGCATGCCCTCTGCACTCCTGCACATCAGAGAATTTCCAAGGAGTGATAAGGCTGCAGTTTTGATAGGATTGCTGCATTTCTCCAAGGACTTGTTGAAAATGTGGCAGCTTAGTAGTTGAATATTAGATTGTTAAGTGGCAGAGTTCAATGCATTGTATATAAAGGGCTTCCTGAAGAGCTGCCCACTCCTCGAGGGGGATCCTTCATGGCATCAGCCACTCTCCAGTGATGCCACAGCAGCAGGACCTGGGCAAAGACACCCCCTTCAATCCACTAAAACAATCCCACAGATGGAAGCTGTGCCCCATCTCATGATAAATAACAAACCTAGTTTGGCATTCCTTGGAGAAGTACTGACAAAACCTGATTTTATGGTGCTTTGTGTTTTTCTCTTTCTGTTGGAAAAGCAGGATGTCAGTAGAGCATTTGTGTCGAGGACACAAATATTCCCTTTGACATTTCTAACAAAGCCCACCAGACCTGCCACAGTGTTCCAGGGGTTCCTGACATGTGTCACCCCTGCCTGTGTTTCTGGTCCTGTTCCTGGAGGGATTACAAGTCCTTATTCATCAACTGCTACTTGGAGTGCAACAAGAGCTGTTGTTTCAGCAACCTGGTCTAGTGAAAGGTGTCCTTGCCTGTGGCAGGGGGTCAGAGCTGGATGATCTTAAAAGGTCCCTTCCAACCCAGGCCATTCTGGGACTCATGTTGAGAATATTTGGCAAATCATCAAAATCTCTTCTTACTTGCTACTGTGTTAATATTTGGTGTTTTCCTTTAAAAGGCAGCCTGTCTTCTGCAGTCTTCCCTTGAAATCAGGTTGCTTAACAGCTTAAAGTCTTTAAAACAGTGTGTGCCCATTTTGTTCTCTTGGATCATTCTATGCCTTCTGCTAAGCAGTAACAAAACAAAACTAAAATACAAGATTTTATTTTAAATATTCACTCCTTAACTGTGCATCCTATGGGCTAGGCTCAGCTAATCTCTGGATTTCAGTGTAAAATATTATGGCATTTATCTGTAAAACTCATTTGTACTGCACAACACTCTCACTTGAGCCAAGCCCCAAACCAAACCCTTTTTGTCCCAGGTACGTTCGTTTTCTGCTATCAAAGGGAAAAAAAAAAAGAAAAAAAAGCTTGAGACCACTAAGCAGCTGCAACCTTTTCTCTAGACCTTATTTATCTGATATTAGCTGAGGTGTGTATCGCACTTTATAGGAACAGAAAGAAACCCCTGCTCTACAGCAGCTGTCTGTGCTGCCTGTAAATGTCAGTCAGCCCTTCCAGATCAGAAATTAATTGTGTCCCCGCCACCAGAAAGTGAGCAGGTCAAGGCACTTCTAGTGCTGTGCTCTGGCAGGTTATTAGGTTTTCACCTCAGGAAATCCAGCTTCAAATGCCATGTAACTTACCTTAGCTGGTCACTCGGGAACATGTGTGCAACAGACACAAAAAGTTAATAAAAATACATCAGGCACCCCCCACTGGCAGGTATTTAATTACCAATCATTTGCTGCTCACACAGAGGAGCAGCGTGGTGTCCTCTTAGGTGCTTCATTAGTACCATCCAATTTTGGCTATGTCAAGGTTTAGTTTGTGGCCAGTCCTTTAAGAATAGAAAAATCAAATATAATAAAAATACAACCTGTAGTGTTATAACTGTCAGGGTAGCAACTACTGCTTTACTGAAATCAGACCTTCCAGCCATGTTTTCACATGTTTATAGTTTCTTTTGTTGTTTCAAACTATTTTGATGGTAAGAAGGAAATTCAAAAAATAAAGAAAAATCAAACTGTGTTGTGTGGTGCCCAAGGCTTTAAGCTGCTCTGTCACGACAGACCTGCAGGGAATCCCAGTCCTGCTCAAAGGATTAATCCCTCTCCTTTCATCCACAGCACAGCTTACCAATTTATGTGGTCCCTCAGTCAGCCCAAAGGTTAGTGAGCACTGAGGAGCATTCCAGAAATCGTTTTTGCAGCTGATTTAAGATGGGAGGGCATCAGCTGTGATGCTGGGCTTCCTTCTCCTCCCTTTATTTAAGGTTCCATTCTGGCCTGTGGAGTTTAAATAACCAGATACCATTCTGTGTTTAGGAAGAATAAAAATAAAGTGAGTGACTCCTAAAAAAATTCTCCTTGGAGCATGTAGCAGATTCTCAGGCTGCTTCTGCCATTACATTTGTTGGTTTTCCTTGCTCAGCATGATAATTGCAATAGCTCCTGGATTTATGTACTGGAGGAGGATTAACACATGCACATCACTATCTTTCTGCAGGTGCAATTTATGTTTATCTTTCTCCTGCTGCTGGTCCCATCTATTGATTTCCAGCTGCTGCCTTTCTACCTAAACCTTGCTGCAGAGGGAGATTTAGTCAAACAAAAGGTCCACATCTGATCCTTGGGAACGGCTCAAGGTGCTTTAAATTTATTTCAGACACAGGACCCAGGGTTTGTACTGGAGCCACGATGATGATCTCCTTGCTCATTCCACCTTTTTTAATTTTTGCCTTTTTTTTCATGTCATGGACACTGAGTTAGACTGGCAACCCCCAACCCTGGGGATGGACCTATTCCCAGCTGCCTGTTTAGAGTAAGTTTTGCTGGGAAGAAACTGGTGTTTGGGGTTTTTGTAGGACATGTCTGTATGCCACTGCAATGCCTGCTAACCACTATCAGCTCCAGATTTTTTCTGGTTTTATTGAATAGATAACCCTTCACTTCTGTGGCATCAAATAATTTGCTAGGCAGATGCTCTGTGCTTCAGCCAGTCCTGTTCCCCAACAGTTCAGCTGTCTTCACTCTCTTTCATCTTGCCATGTTTCCAGCCAAGCCCTGTGAATAATCTTGGCATTTTGTTGTGGTCCAAGCACAGGCTTTGCACCTACATGCAGGGGCTTTGCTGCCAGTGACTGATTCTTTTAGGTCTCTTTTTTCCAGATGCTTTGTGACAAGTTTAAGTGCTCTCCTGAAAGGTGCACCCTCCTGAGCTGCTGGAGAAGGTTCAGCTTGGTCTTCCATTCCCAAGCTTGATGAAGGACTGATCCCAGCTGAGGCTCAAAGCCTGGAGGAGAAGCTTCCAGTTGAGCTGGCTCCAGCACACAGAAGGTGCCCTTTGGGAAATAACCATGCCTGGCATCACCTCTGCTTTGTGTGGCTGCTGCTGTGCACGAGCAGTGACCTCTCATCTGCTGTTGAGCCAGATCAGAAAGGCACAGGACAGACAATGCTGTGCCACTGCTGGCTCTGTGCTTTTCTGCTGCTTGGTTTTATTCAAGATCCCTTAACAGAGCCATTCTTCAGCTGCTTATTCCCTCGTCTGGTTTTGATTCTGTTCTGTGAGTCTTCTGGACCCGGTGCTGATCTGCATGTATAGCAGTAATTAAGTAGGGATCATGAAGTAAATTTATTTGTATAAGCAGTGTTCAGAAGCATTTTTATACCCTGCTTTTTCACTAGGAATATGGGCTTGTCAAAGCAAAGTGTTTGTGGGAAAATTTTTAAGAATGATTTTGTGGATCCAATTCTGAGCTGGATCAACCTCCTGAATAATGAGCTGCTGGTATTTAAAGTGAAAGTCTTGGGTTCAATTTCCTCTTTAAGATCAGCAGACCAGGAACTTGAATTCAGAGAAAATGCTAAAATACAAATCCTTATCTTGCCTTATTTCATACTCTCACAAACCAAGCCTCGTCTTCTCCACAGCTTTTAAAGAAAATCTTTGCTTGACCTAAAAACCAGCCATACAGAGCTCCAAGAACCAGGTTGAAAAGTTAATTGCACCTTCTACTCTCAATGTAGCATTATTGATTAGAACACTTATTTTAAAAGTAGATTTTTTTATGTACTTCCAAGCTTTATTGCCCAGATAGTGAGATTGCTTTCAAAAATCCCTAACCTTGAACTCCACTCATCAGTATAAATTCATTACCTGAGTTAATCTTGCTCTGTAGTAAATAAGAAAGGTATATCCAGTATTATGTCCCTAGAAGTATTTCCAATCTCACTTTGGCAAAATGCTGTGGTTTTAAGGGCTTGAAATTGTGTTTGAGTCTTATTGCAGCTGAGATGGGAAGAACACAATCTATAACACTTTTCATTTGCTGTATCTACTAAAGTGTCAGCACTGTTCTGTACCTGAGGTTATTACTGGCATCTCTATACTTTAGCAGTAGAGTATGTATCACCTTAGAGATGTAATTAGTGACCTACCCTTGTTTTCCTTCTTTCATGATACAAACAAATTCAAACTTCCTTTTCTGCCACTTTTCCCAAATTCAACCTGGCAGGCAAAGATTCACAACAGGAAATAACACTAAGTTCTTTCCCTGGGGATTCCTTTGCCTTGCCTGCTGGCTTACAATCTCTTTTTCCTACTTTAAGGTCTGATTGAAAAAAGGCATTTATTGGTAGTTTGTTAAATTTAGGAAGTAGAAAAATGCAAGGTGCAGGGGAAAAGCACTATCCAAAGCAAGCCATTAAATTTCACTGATTTTGGAAGCCAGAGCACCTTCTTGAGATATTTTCTGTGTTGTGGTCATTGCAGAGGAGACAAATGCTTTAGTTAGGCCAGCTGTCAAGTTTAGTGGGGCTGAGCAGTGAATTACCAGCCCTGCTCAGCAGCACAATGGTAACTTCAGAGCTCAGTCACAGGTCAGGTATTAATGTTGCCTTGTTACAGTGAACACATAAAGATGTCAACATCTCTCAGAGCCTGCTGTGTTACCAAAAAGTTTACAACAGCCAGTTCAACTAATTGCATAAAAACTAGCACCAGAATGTTGGCACAGCTGCCAACAGTGAGTTTGGAACTCAGAGAAACAGACATGGCTACCCTCTGCATCCCAGGTACTCTTGCTTCCCACTGAATAACTCCAGAGACAAAAATCTTCATCTGAGCTCTTTAATCCAGGTGGTCACGAAACAGCCACAATGACATATTGTTGGTTGTGAAGGCAAAACCACATGTGCTTTCCAGAAATCCATCTGTTCGGTGACTGTGACAGAGCCTCCAGAGACAGACAGCATCCTTTCCCCACAGCCTTCATCCACAAGAAACACAGCATCTCTCAAAGGGCCTTTCCTAAGCAAGCACTCTGTAGCAGGAGTCAAAATTGCCACCTCCTAGAAAAGTCATGAATATTAAATCAAGCTCTAAAATGATTGTATTGAAGTGGCCCCTCCTTGCTAAGTGAAATGAGCTTTCCCTCTGTATTGAGTCTCTATGGGTGAAATAGATTTGTTGCAGTGGTTTGGTTTTGTTGGTACTGAGGAGTCAACACAGGTCAGTGGGCAAACTGAATTGTCATCTGTCTGCCTGGAACAGAATTGTTCACTCAGTGCTCACCCTCAGTGAGCCTGGGCAGCCAGAACCACGTTCTCAGCCCAGCCCATCCTCTCTGATGCACGGGCAGAGGGGCTCTCTGGGTGCTGGTACAAACCATGCCCTCAGCAAACACCTCCTTGGGAGCAGCCACTGCTCCTTGGCTTGTCCAATCCTGCCAGGACTGCTTTGCACAGTGAAAGGGAATTTTTTTTTTTCACTTTTATGTTCTCTAACAGACATGAAAAGTGATTTCTGAGATTAATGCAGTATAAAATTTTAACTCGCTTTGTATAACTTCCTTCTTTTTAGACAGGAAGGGTTTTTTCCTCATCTCTGTTATGACATGCTCTGGCAAAAGCAATCTTACTCTTTGTATCAGTGGCAGCTTGGGATGGGCATAATATTTACAAATGATTCCATGAACAAGTTATGCAAATCACCCAAATGAGAACCAGTAAGCTTTATACCCTGCCAAACAATCGTGTATTGTAGAAATGCCACGTTTTACAGTCAATTTGAGAAATGTTTTAGAGACTTTAAAACATTAGTGCCCTATTTTTCATATTGCTCAACATATATAACAGGATTTGTTTGTACCATGAGTCCAAAAATATAAACCTTTGGAATATGACAGAAAAAATGACCTTAGTAGATTTTAAAAACCTAAGTGACTTTGAAAAGCCTCTTGGAAGTTCATAATACTGTCAATTTTTTAAAGATCTTGTCTAAAATTGAAAACCTGTCTGACTGCAGAGAGGCAATCTGTGCCTTTCTAACTGGTGTAAAAATACCGTTTCTTAGTGCATGTAAATGAGCCATTATAAAATAAATCAGCAAAAAAGTAATGGCTTCTTTTAATGTATTAAGCTCTCCAAAGGGCTCATCTACACTGCAGAATTCACAGGCGTCTGAACTGAGCTAAGGATCAGTGACTGCATGGCCACATTAACTGATTTGTGACATTGTTCCACAGTCCCTTTAGCAGTGTCCTGGAAGGCTTCTTTTTTAGGAGGTTCTGGCTACTCAGCGTAGGGCTCCTGGGAGTGCCAAACCCCAGGGAGATTTGCAAAACCCCCTTTCCAATTTCAGTGTGGGGCTACTAGTGAAAAATGAGCAGATCCAATTCAGCCTGTCAGCTTCTATGCAATAACTAGCTCATTTTTAAGTGATTTATCTAAATTTGAAGACATTATTGAATTATGTGTAAGCTTTAATTTTTTCATCTTAAAAGGGGCATGTGGGTTCTTGGATTGAGATACAGCACAAGTTTTCCCTTGGAAAGGAAATTGCCAATCACAGTAGTAACCCACACAACTCTCCTCCCCAAGTGAAACAAAGAAAGAAAAGAACATTTCAGGGGCAATAAGGAGCAAATAACCTAATAGTGCATTTGTGAAAACTACAAAACGATAACTTTTTAAAATGTGGTATTGAGGGTTTTTTCCTCAAGCAAAAATATTTTCATGCCATATTACATCTGAAATCCTTACAATAGCTTTCCACCTTCCCTGTGAAGACCTAGGAGAAAGGGCTTATTTTTTCAAAGCTCTTCTAAATCTCCATCTCCCTGCCAGACTTTATTTAAAAGGTTATGGAGCACCAGAGCCTCTTTCCTGGTGTTTTACTGTTTGTGTGCTGAGCCCAATGCCTTGGTTTGCATAAGGCTGGGGGTGTGTGGCTCTTTTTTTGCAGCAGTGAACTATTTACTGCTGGACAAGGGCAACTTGGGGGTTTCCTAACCTTGGTCTTCCACTAAATCTTTTTGGTTAAGGCTCAAGACAATCTTGTTTTGATTGAAGCTGTGACAGAAGCACCTGGGCTGATGAAGCCAGGCTAGAACCCGTCAGGAAGGAGAAAGGAGGACATTTCAGAGGTAAAACTAAATGCATGGGGTTAAGTGTGAAGAAGGGAATAGGGGACAGGGGTAACTGAGTCCTGTGGGATGCTTTGTTAGCACAAACCTTTGTGTGGTACAATTAAATATTGAACATCCTTGTACCCTGAGGGACCACAGGGCCCTCTGGAGCCGAGTCCTCAGCACTTTCCCACATTTATAAAACATCCTCCCACATTGCTCCACGAGGGTGTTGGGTGTTCCCAGTCCAGCAGAGACCCCTGCCCACCTTCCTACCACACGTTTGCAATCACTTCATTTGTCAGGCCCAGCGTTTGGGGCTGAGTGAGAGCATTACCCCTCTGCAAAGTTTTTGGCATTGAGAAAGTAACTTTATGCTGAGTTGTGCTGGCACTGTAGTATTGTGAGCTATTTCACCAGTGCTGTGGCATGTGCAATATATATTGTGCGTGTTGCAGCACCAGGAGGGATGATGAATGGGTTATGTGTGCCCTGCTTTCTACTTCTGTTGATAAGTGACTGATAAAGCTGACAAATAGCTGGATTAAGTAAACAGAGCCTACATAACTCATTCAAAGCGAATAACTGTTTACAAATTATCAATTGTTATCTGCACAGTTTTGAGTTAGGAATGATGGATCCTGTTCCTGTGTAGAAATAATGGGCCAGTGATGTGTATCAGGTATGTGAGCAGTAAAATTGGCCATCTGACAGTGCTCATCCTCAGGACAGGGGCTGGCAGGAAAGTAAAAAAAGAAATGTTGTTTGGACCAAGTAGAGCAATTTTTGACTCCAGCAAAGAACAGGAATCTGAACACAGGAGAGGCTTTGGGATTTGGCTCCTAAATACAATCAGGATAATTTTTAAGCTTGTTTGGAAGCCATTGTAACTAGTTACTACACAAGGACCAATTTCCATCTCATTCCCATGAGCAGTGTTTGCAGAAAATGTAGAATGCATATCTTTTTACTAGAACAGGAAGAAATGTCTGCTAATATAACACCACTTCATTTCATAATTCATTGTAGGATGAGAATGGGATTTCAGAGCTGCTGATGTTTTAATCTCATGTTTCCTTGTCCAAAGTAAAAAGCTGTGCATGAACCGTGTCAAGTTAAACAGATTTAGTTCGTCGGTGGCTGTGTGGTATTTGCAGCACGAGTTAAAGGTGGGGGAGTGTTTGTGCTCGGCTCTCTCTGATCAAGAGCTTGCTTTTAATTTAGTGAGCCGGCCCTGCAACATCCCGATAACAAAACGTGGCTTCAGATTCCTGAGATAAACATTGAGTGCCAGTTGCACATCAGAGAGAAAATAACTTGGCTGGCGAGAGCCTGGATTGATCCACAAAGGAAGAGGTTGTGAACGGGGCTGGAAGTGCTGACACATCCAGAGCCCTCAGCACAGCTCCCGGCCAGAGCCAACCTGCGGCTCCCCAGGCTCCAGCCGGTGCTGGCCAGAGCTTCCAGCCGGGAATTCAGGGGATTCCTGAGAGCTCCTGGGCCTGGGTGCGCTCCCTCTTGGGGTTTGGCACCCTCTGCTGTCCAGTTTTTGAACAAAAACCCCCAGAACACCCCAGAAATCGGACCCGTACGGGAGACATAGGAGAGCAAATCAAACTCCTGACTGAGTAGTTTGGGTGATCGTCCCCCCTCACACTCTTTCTTACTGCAGCAAGCAGGGATATGTTCCCCAAAAAGCAAAAACCAACATTTTCCCTGCTTCACAATAGTAATTGCATAATTGCATTGACTCTGTTTCTCATCAATAAGGTGACCAAGTCTTGGCTCCTGAATCCACTGTAAGGTTCCCTGACCATTCAGGCTGGATGCAAACAAAGCACAAAGACTCTGATGCTGGAGGGGTCTCAGATATGCTGAGGCAGGCTTTTTCTGCCTCAGCAAGGGCTCTGCTCAATTGTCACCAATTTAAAACCACCCTACCACAGTGGAGACAAGCAGGTTCCTGCCTAACATCTGGCATGGCTGTTCTTGCTACAGGAGCATCTTGTGCTGCAGCTGAGAGTGCTGAAAATTGCATAGGACACCTTATGCATGTTTTAGATCTTTAGTTAGATGTTTATTCACTCCAGGTTTCTTTGGAAGCAATTAACAAATGCATTCCTTGACAGGAGAGACACAGAGCCTCACTCCTGCAACAGAAACATGGGACACCTGGCTCTGCAGTAAGAGGAATTCAAAGCTAAAAGCTGGGGAAAACAGGAGGCCTGTTTCTATTGTGTGACTACATCCACTAAATACCTCCTGTATTTGATTGACAAGGTAAAAAAGATTCTGTATAGTAGGCATGGGAGCCTGTAAGGAAACAGCCGTTGTTTGTCCCTCATGTATTTCACATTTTGGATCTGCACTTGCTCACTATATTCAAGATAAAAAATAGAAATTCATCACCCAGGTCTGCAAAGCACAGGGGGCCAGTCTTCCCTTAGCAGGACACCAGAAAACCCAAGCTGTGCTTCCCAGTAGAGGCCCTTCACTGGCTTTGATTGTTAAATGATTTCAGTGACATCTTTATGAGTTTTCAGCTATCCGTGGCTTCAAGTACGAAATCAGTGGCAAAAGCAGGACAAAGCACCATCCAAAGCACCAGGGCACAGATCCTGACAGGCAGTGCTGCATTCCTTGCTGGGTTACCTGGAGTCCTGAGCCACATGAGCTACCATTAGTCCTCGTGCTAATCTGGGCTCCAGGAGACCCCCACAGCCCAGGGCAACAAGCAGAAGTGCCTGTGCAGGGCACATGCCATGGTTTGGTGCAGGGTGGGCAGTGCCTCAGCCCTTGCCCCTGTGCCCACAGGTTGGACCAGAGGCTGTCCCCTGCAGGAGCTGCCTGTACCTGCTGATGTCCACTACATCCCCAGGGGGAAATCATTTGTAGAATGCAGCTACAGGGTAAATTGCCACTTGTTTCTCTTACGTTTCACTTCACTCCAGCAGTCTCGATTCTGCTTCCTTAACAAAGGATTAAATCCTTAAATGGATTTACTAATCAACTGCTTTTCTTTCCATACCCACTCTGCTTCTCCTCACATCTTCTCAGACCTGGGAGGATAACTAAAGGCTCAGAATGCTCATACTCATTTCCATTATAGGAAGAAGAAAATACACTGATTCTAAGAAATTCCACTTTTGGAAATAGCTTTGTTTTATTTGCTGCAAGAACCGTGGTGTTCTAAATAGACTGCAGCTCTTCACATTCAGTCTCGACAGAAAATAAAATGGAGGAAGTGCAGAAGGCAGCACTGGCATGATTTGCATATAGTTTTTGAAAACAAGCCTCGGATAGTGGCAACTGAAAACCAGCTTTAGATCAGGCTCTTGCTGCAACAGTGCTCAAGTCAAAGAAAGAGAACCTGACCTTGTGACAAAATAACCCTCACTCTGGTGTATGTCTGAAAGAAAGCAAAAAAAAAAAAGGCATTGTTATTTTAAAGAGGACACCGAATTAGATAGAAACTTGAGTGGTGGGAAAACACTAAATAAAACCCAGAACCCTTATTTGAGATCTCCAGTGAGTGGAAGCCACAGTACCTAGGGCTGCCTGAGCATAGGGCAGTCTGCTGCTGAACTATATATTCAACCACAGATTGGTTTCCCCAAGCATCAGCCAAGACAGTGTTTTTATTGATTTATTTTGCTATCTTCCCACTGCAGTGATAGGATGACAAAAGAACCACCTGTGGGTATCCTAATATATCTAATGCCAGCAGATTTTCAGGTTGAATAAAAACAATAAATCTTTCCAGGCACAAAGGGGAAACCGTGAGGTAAGTTAATTTGGGAAACTAAAGAGCATGATTTAGGAATATTGTGTTTGTTAGAATGGATCAGACCAGTCCTCCTGGTTTACTATCTTCTCCTCCTCAGAGATAGTTCCTAACAGGTGACACAAAAGAACACAAAATAAGCCCCAAAATGGTTAAGTGTTCAGTGACACTGCCAGGGACTGGCCTGCCTTCTGACAGTGCAGCAACAATTGTGTTACACCAGTGAGCAAGAGGTCTGACTCTCACTGTATTATGCACATTACAAGTGCTCCAAAACTTAGGTAGAATTTCCTGAGGAGCCCAGGTACAATACAGGTGCCCCTGGCTGTGCTGATCACTGCATCTCTCATGGGACACAGTCTGTATTTTCCCTGGGGCAGTACACTTAGATTTGTTGTACAACTTCCTCTTAAATTAAGGGAGAAAATGAATAAACATGTAAACCTGTTCAGCTGCTTATTGTATTCACAAATCAAGGCTAAAACAGTAGTAAGTCAAAGATGGTGTAGAGTCTAGCACACCAGAAAACAAAGTTCTTTTTCCCCTCTGTCCTTGCAGTGGGGTTTCCTGTCTCCTCACTTCCATGAACAGGCTGAACTTGTATTGTGGGGTAATCCTAAAAATGCATATTAAGCCTTCATGGTAACTCAAGACTTCCTGGATCCAATCTATTTCAAAACAGTAATTTTACACTCCTTTGAGCTTTCTGCTAGTAAAATCTTCCAGAGTGACACACCTCAGATTCTACACTACTCTGCTTTCCCCAAAGCAGGTCCAGCTTAGGCAGGATGGACTGAAGTTCCCTACAAGTGCTGCTTTGCTGATAAATCTTAGCCCTGACCCATTCTTGGCAGTGCATCTGAAAAGGTGAGTTTTTGCTTTATAGGAATTTCAGCTCCTGGTTTCTGCATCATGTTTGTCCAATATCTTGATTCTGACCCAGGAAATCTAGGCAATTTTATTCATCCTGATCTTAGATTTTTGGTAGTTATGCTACAAGATAATATATAGACATGAGCACTGCTGTATATGTAGCCGAAGAATGCAATTTTGAATGATCTGGCAAATTGTCTAATACATTTACACTTCTTTAGATTGCTTAAAGGAGCATGAATAAAGGCAGTGTACCTGCCCCTAAAACCCCAGATGTCAGTAGTGTAGGTTCCGTCTGTAAGGTCAAGGCAGTAGTGCACCCATGCCAAGTTCAGACCTGCACCCTCCTCAGACACAGGGAAAAAAAATCAAATTGAAATGAAGATATTAAGAGCTCCGGAGATATTTCAAATGAAGCCAATAAAAGAGAAAAGCTAGAAACTGACACTCACCAAGAACAGGATTCTTAAAGCCTCAAATTCGATAAACCCACAAACCAAAAGAAATTAAGCAGGCTGTGTCACTTCAGGACATCATGCAATGGGATTTTAACAAGATTCATGGGTATTAAAAAGTAATGGCATAATTTGGGTGTTTAAAGTCAGTATTGATTTGTTGCCAGATTCTGCATATCAACGATTGCACTTGAGTGTCCATTTACTTTGCTCGGAAATAAATATTCCTGCCCAGCTGCATGTGCTAGTTGGAAGAGAATCAGTTTTCACCACTGGCAAAGGGACAGGTTGTTATCTCAAGCCACATGGTTCATTGATTTATCTGTGGTGGAGTAAATACAGAAATTTATAGGAATGCTGTCAAAATCATTTATTTAAAAGCTTTTTTTTTTTTTAGAAGAAGAATGATAGCACGTTCCCAGGTAAGAATGCAAGAGGCTTTCTGAGTATTTGGATTTATTAACTGGTTGAGGTAAATTATCTCAATTTGATGTTTCTGGCTGGCAGAGTTAATTTATTTGTACAAAAGTATTTAATGATGCAGGGAGATTGTTATTGGTGGTTTAATTATTGTTTTGATCAGAGCTTCTGTATGGGTGGTAGTACTTCTAATAAGATAATCATACTTTTTCATCTGTTAATGAGTCTTTGGAGTATTCCTAACACAGTTTTAAGTCTTCGTTGTTTTCCTGCTCTTGGTGTAATTTCTGTTTCATTTGGCTTGCATAATGAAACAAGATGGGCTGCTTTACTGCTGTTTATAATAGGTCTTCCTAATATGGTTTTCTGTGCTTGGGCTGATCGGGATTTTCCAAAACTACAGAAACGTTTTTTATCTGGGGGGAAGAAATCACTCTGCCTGTAAACTGAAAGGAATAAATTGTGTTTTTGTTCTCAGGTAAATTATAACAATATTTTTGCACAATCTCATTGTGGTATCTGAACTTTATCACTAAAAGCACATTGTCTGCCTGTCTTTTCCAGCTATATCTGTTTAAAAAAACCCCAAAGCATTCCTCTGCAAATACTTGCTGAGCAGTTGGTGAGATCAAATACAGGAAAGAGTCAAATACAGGAAAATACTGACAATATGGGCAGTATTTGAAAGTTACCAGTGGGAAGGGTATGGCCTGACTGAAGTGGAGGGTACTTCAGCAGTGGGTGTTGATGTAAACTATCTTGTACAGAGGTTAATTTGAATTGTATGAGAAGCTGTGAAATGGATAGGAATGCTAAGAGGAGAACCATAAAAGAGCAAAGTTAATATTGTATAAACAGAGGAGCTTTGCTTTTCTCTAAAGGTGAATATTCTAGTTCTCATAGTATCTTCTTTATGGAGTATTTCTATATTCAATTTTTCCCAGTTTTGTGACCACCCTTCCTCTCCCTCTGCTTCATTTTTATTCTGAGTTTCCTGGGCCTGGCTCTCCTTGTTTTGCAGTCCACCTTGGTTCTATTGCAGTGATGTGCCCACAGGGACAGCCCACACTGCAGAGATATAAAAACCATGGGGACATGAAAAAGCAAGTGGTGCCTAAATGTTCATGGGCTCTGCCTGCCACAAGCACAAACAATATTTCAGTCCTCTATGACAGTTATACAGGTGCCTACTATAAAAATTGTACTGGGAGAAGGTAACAGAAAATTCCTTCTTCTCCTCTGGAACTTTCTGATCCTCTTTGATGCCAAGGAAAAAAAGAAATGTACTTAAGTAGTAACAGAAGTGCTTCCAGCCCAGCTTTACCTTCAGAGCTGGGTGATGGCTTTTTGTTAGGTCATTGTTAGGGTCTCTTTGGGGCTGTTTCACTGTTTCTTATGTGATGGGTGTTTCACTTGTGCCATCTCACAGAGCTTCCAGAGGCAACAGGAGATGCACAGAGACCTGGTAAAAGGTCTTTTTTACCAAAAAAGAAAGAGATGACTGGAAGGAACTAGATTAGGGAGGAATAGAGCTTCTGGTATTTTTATCAGGTATCACAGATCTTCAGAGTTAGCAGTAATTTCCTTTTTGGTACACAGGGAGCTGGGGAAAGGGCATCAGCCACGTCTGCCTATAATTTAGGAAAACTGCAAGATTACTCATAGTTTCTCCCCTCATCTCTCCCCTCCAGGCTTTAGCCTGAGAAGGTTTTCCCTCTCTTTTGTGGCCTGAATGATGTGCCTTACACATTCAAAGTCTTCAAGTGTATTAAAAATGAAAAAAATTATGAAGATTTTCATAGTATGGCAAATATCCTAATATCTTAATTACTAACTCAGGAGCCTGGGGAACACAGCTAACACTGGACCTCATATATAGGGAGCTGTTGCACAAGTAGAGATTAAAACTCTCTGAAAAGTTAAGTCTAAACAAAGGCAGGGGTAAATTACACGTGCAAAATGAACAACATTACAGCTAGGAAAAATCAAGTTTCTTCCAAGAATTTATTTTTCTTACAGTGTTGGGTATTAATCAGTAATGTAAAATAAACCAAACAACCCAAGTGAGGTACAATAAACACTAGTAGAAAAATAATAAAATAGGATGTTCAGGAGTCAGGAGAAATGAGAAAGAAGCAAAAATGCAAGTGGAAAAAGCAGTCAAGTATAAAGGAGATGCTCAGAAGCTGAACAGAGAGGAGGTGGAAGATGAGTGTCCCGTACTGCAGGGACCAGGCTACAGATGCTTTGCTCCTTCTGCTGACAGCTGAATGTCTAACTAAAGGCCCTGTAGCTTCTTTTTTTTTATCACTTACCTAAAATGACTAAAATTACATGTGCCCTGAAGCCTTCTGGTGCCATGCCTGGAGTCTCTAAATCAGAGAGGAGGCAGCTGGGGAAGGGAAGGCATGGAGTAAACCACTTGGATCTGTTTCTTCCCCTCATCCTACAGCTGAACCTGCCCAAGCATATCTGCATGCCAGCAAATGCCTTTGAAAGAGAGCTGCCTCTAATATTTGAAAGTGTTGCCTCAGTAACTATTAACATTCCCAGTGTCCACACCACACCTTGCTGGCACACCTGGCACCTGCTGCTACCAGCAGGACCATCTTTAAGGAGGCCACTGAAGGGGCTGGGTGGTCTGAACTGCACCACCTTGTGTGCCATCAGCTCGTGTCTGCAACAGCAAAGGGAAGAGTCCCAGTGGCTCTTCCCTTGTGGCTGAATTAGGGTTCCTTTGAGGATGAACCGATTGTCTTTCACAGGGCTGTCAGCTGAGCCTTTCACCAGCTTTAAAACTGCCATGATTTTCAGGCTAACCAAAGTCTGGAAACAGGAAGAGCAAGGCAGAAGTCCAGGGATGTCACTCAGTCAGCCACAGGAGTTTTCTTCTGGGTTAGAGTTAGTCTGACCCGCTGGCCACAGAAATGGCAACTGCAAATACTTCAGTGCATGTCTCTGGTCATTATTGCTGAAGTACAAGCTGTGGAGAGCACTGAAGGTTGAAGAGTCCCTGGCAAATGTTCTTTAACACTGTAGTAGAATACTGTACACTCTGGAAGGAGACATGCAGTTCTAAGCTAGCAGCTAAAGATCAACCACATTTGCTGGGAAAATCCCTGTAGTTATGGAAAACTTCATGAGTTCAAACTACTGCATCCAACTCTCTCAGAGTCTCTCTGTCTGAGACTGACTTGGTTTGGTCTCAGCTCACCTTTGGGCATCCTGGGTAATGTTGGTTTGCCCTGCAGCTCTTGTAAGGGCCCTGTTTCCTGCACAAACACCAACTTTTGTCCCATTAATGGGCTGGGTTGCAGATGAAGGTCACGAGGGGTCCAAGGATTTCAGAAGCACTCTCCCTATGTAAGACACAAATAGTAATTCCAGTAAGACCAATATAAGTTCTTCATACATCTCACAACCTTTACTCAACCAAATCTACTTCACAAGTAAGGGCTAGAGCTTTTAACCAACGTGTAACTAATTTGAATTAATATATCTGTGACTCAAAGCATTCTCCTCTGTGTTTTGCTCCCACAGACACAGTGTTCCTGTAAATGAATTATCCCCACTTCACTGAAGGGGAATGCTCTGTTCCATGAGTTTCATTTGAGTACAAGCACAGAACTGCAAATCCAAACCAGTCCTGTTCTCTGGGCAGGGATGTGCAGCTTGAGCCTGCTGTCTGTGCACAAAAAAGTTCAGTGGGACTTCTTGGCACTTGCAGTCTATAGGAGTGTGGTGCTAATTAATGTAACAAAACAAAGGCAAGCTGAATGTTTCACTGAAAGGAGCAGAAAGCCCTGCTTAGGGAAACTGGCTGGCACTTAAACCTGGGTACTGATTATCTAATGCTGTTCACACAGCTTGAACACTTCAGCTTCAAAACAGGTCTTCCCTAATACGACAGAACAACTGAAGGAAAAGGTGGTGTGATGCTAACAATGTATGTGACTTACTGGATCAGTTCAGGGAAGATTTAGAATTCCTCATTAACCTCTTGACATAAACAAGGAAAATAAGTTTTTCATTATTAGGATGTTCCTAAAAGACACATGGCTTATTTTGCATGAAGCATTTGGGTTTAATTTCGTAGAAGAAATGGCCTACCACAGTCTGCACCAAAACAAAAACAAGTGCCAAAACACAGAGAGAGGTTGCAGGGAAACAGGTGAACCATCATGGTTATTGGAGATTGATGTGCTGCCAGGGATAGCTTTGGTTGAAGAAATGGGACATACTGGGGAATTTGTGGGTAGCCTGGAGCCAGGACATTTCACAGAAGCTCAGGAGCAGGCTGCTTTACAGGGACAACATTTGCTACCTTCCTGACATGGCCAAAGGTGTGGACAGGTTGCAGAGTGAGCTGCTGGAAAAGGGGAAACCTCTGAGCAGGCTGGATGGTAAATAAACTTAAAAATAGGACAAGATGCATATTTTTAAGGCATAGTATCTTAAACTGCTCTGGCGCAATTGATCTATGCCTGGAGTACCAGAGAAGGGTTGGAATGTAATAGCAAGAAGTCATGCACTTAAAGATTAATTAGAATAACTGCGAGTGAGCTCAGAGGTTCATCAAATGTGAGATTACAAGAGGAGGAATCCAGGTACATTATTGGTTGCAGGATAAGTATGATGCCACTGTAATGTGGTCTTAAAAATGCTAATGTATTCTGAGATGCATCGAGTGAGGTATTTTCAGGAGACGGCGAGGTATTAATATCGTGGTACAAGGCAGTTGTTAAGACCTTGTTTAGAACACTGCACACAGGGTAGAAGGTATAAAAGGGCCCTGGAGGAGTGGAAAACCTATCTGGAGAGAAGATTAAAAGCAAAGCAGAAAGGCTGAGAATGGATGATCTAATTGCTATTTATAGGGACATTTTAGGTAAATATCAGAGAGGCAAAGTTATTTAATTTGAAGGGCAAAATGGTAAAGACCTAATGGCTATAAACTGGCAGTGAATACATTTACACGGGAAATTGGAAAGTTTCTAGTTTCAGAAGAGTGGATGCTAGAAAAGCCTTGAAGACAGAAGCAAGGCTCTCTGATGGCAGCTTAGTTACCCAGTTCATCCTCCAAACTGGATAATAAAATGGTGTTGGGTTTCTCAGAAACTGACATTCCAGCAAAGGGGATATAAAGGAGGTTTAATCCCCGTGTGATGAAATGTGTATTTGCAGTGTGTTAGCCCTGTGTTTCAGGAGTTTGCTGACACGCCAGAAGGTCCAGCCAGATTCCGCTCCCGTTCCGTGCCTTTTTAACCTCCAAATCACCGGAGATGGCACAAAGTTAACGTATCGTGGAGCTGGCCAGGCGAAGGTTCTGTAAGCAGCTGTCCTTCTGTGACTGACGATTAATAGGACATAGAAGATCGTTTAGATGTTTCACGGATCAGACTGGTGGATCACGTTTCCTTCCCTACGCAGTTGTGTGTACGAAGGGCTCATTTCCAGGATCGCACGAGCAGTCTGGAAGGGCGTGCTTCTCAGCCGGAGAAATTTTTGGCACCTGACTTTTGAGGTTTTCTTCCTGTTGCACACTAGTTTGGGGCTTTTGCAGAGCGAGTCCTCCGTTTCTTAGCGGCTGTGCTTTGGTGAGGGGGTGGCTGCCGAGCCTGGCGGTGGCCGCGGAGATGTTCCGGTGAACTCACGGAACCTGGCCGGGCTGGCCCGGGGCTGCCTGGAGCGGCGCTCGGTTACGCAGGCGGTGTCTGCTGGGACTCAATTAGGCGGTGCGGCAGCGCTTTCATTTGAATAGTTAATTGCGCGGTGCCGGGCCGGGAGCGCTCGGCGGGGCCCCGCGGATCGGCATGGCGAGACCACCCTCTTGCGGAGGGCCCGGGCCTCGCCCGCCCCTCGGCG
>VZTR01021945.1:29319-66884 GCA_013400775.1 Chaetops frenatus | reverse complement strand
GTTAACATCTTTGAAATGGATCTTAATGGATCTTAATTAAATGGATCTACCAGCTTCAAGCAGCAGGTTTGTTGCAGACCCCAGACAGGCTGGGTCCTGAAACAGACAAATGGGTCCTCACAAGCCCAAGTTTCTGAACTTTGGGGTAAAATAACAGGTTCGGGGAGGGAATATATGGTAGGTGGTTCAGGAAGGCTTTACCTTCCTGGTGCCTCAGCCATGGGGAAAGAAGAGGGCAACATGTGGCCAGGAGTTTAGGATAAAAGGAGGCTGCGTTCTGAGACANGTTAACATCTTTGAAATGGATCTTAATGGATCTTAATTAAATGGATCTACCAGCTTCAAGCAGCAGGTTTGTTGCAGACCCCAGACAGGCTGGGTCCTGAAACAGACAAATGGGTCCTCACAAGCCCAAGTTTCTGAACTTTGGGGTAAAATAACAGGTTCGGGGAGGGAATATATGGTAGGTGGTTCAGGAAGGCTTTACCTTCCTGGTGCCTCAGCCATGGGGAAAGAAGAGGGCAACATGTGGCCAGGAGTTTAGGATAAAAGGAGGCTGCGTTCTGAGACAGAAAACCCCGTGGGCTTGTGCCCTGGTGGACTCTCTCCCTTTAGTCAAATAAAATTGCAGGACTGACTCCTCTGTCTCTGGACACTGGCTTTTCATAGCATGATTTTTCCAAACAATGCCAAAAACCAAATTTAGCTTTGGTTACTAATGATGTCTTTATTTCACAGTTGTGCAAACATTAAACTTTTGGAGATCACATAAAATGAGGTAACTGGTAATCTGCACCAATTTTAAGTCTCAAACTTAAAGCTCAAAATTCTCAGTCTTAAACACTGTAACTACAGATACATTTATTACAAATTCTATATATCCAGAATTTGATTCAGAGCTAAGCTGCTTTTGTTTATCTTTTGTTTAAACCTATCCCTGGACATAAAATTAAATGTGGAGGTGAACAGAGCTAGAGTTCAAGCTATGCTGTTAGTGGGCAAGAGTTAATGGTCAAACATATTGCACGGATCAGTTGAATACAACAGTGGTACAAGTCATGCTGTATATTTTTTTATTTATATACTGCTGTTTCTTAGTGTTCTCTTTTTTTCCTTCTGATTACTTTTCAGGTCTGTTAACTTGACCATCTTTCCAGTGATGAAACAACATTGGGAATTATGGACAAAAACATTGGAGAGCAGCTTAACAAAGCTTACGAAGCCTATCGACAAGCATGCATGGATAGGGATCACGCTGTGAAAGAACTACAGCAAAAAGTAGGTGTTGGAATCTGAATTCTATCTTTAAAGCCATCCTTCCCATGGAGGATGGTAGTACATGTAGAAACCAGTTTCATTTTAGCTATGCACACTTTAGTGCATCTGTTAAAGTTGGAAATTGCCATTATGAAACCATGCCAATACATTGCAAAGTAACTGATTAGGCTTTGAATTTAGTAGGTGGGTTTCTGGTTTTTGACCTTGAATTTTTTGGTATTTTTATTAGTTTTAAAGGTTGGAAAAATGTTTGTTTTGGAGGATTAATGAAGTCTTCTACTGCAAACACAACAAAGATGTATATAAAATTTACCTAACTTCAATGAAGTACTTTTTGGAATTTAATTTGCATTCTTAAAAATTAATTTTTCTATTATTACTATAAATAGCTTAAATTAAACTATTTTCGTGACAAATGTACCTGAAAGTTTCTAGAGTTACTATTCCTCTTTTAAAAATAATAACCTGTACATTTATTCTTTAATTATGAAGTAACAGAAAGATTCTGGAGGCATTCTGACCAGTAAGAAGCACCTTTGAAGTTTTACTTAGTATGTTGCAGAAAAAATTAGTTCAGTCAAAACTCCTCTAGAACTTCTCAAGTAGACAACATATTTCAAAGCTATCAGGTTTGGGCTTTGCCATAGTCATTTTATCATGCATATTCTGCCCAGCAATGAAACCTCTGTTACAAGAATGCTTGAATGTTTTTGTTGCTTACAGGACTTCCTGATACTTAGCAGAACTGGTAGGCTTTGTTCAGGGGCCGATGAACCATATTCTGTGTCAAGTTCTGGAGCAGTAGTGGAATTGGAAGCAGGGTAGGATCTAATAGAGAATATTTTGATACCTGGGCCCAATCTTGCCATCTCCTTGCAAGGCAAAATAAACTAGCCAAGGCATCACAGAACACGTTCCAAGTCAGTCATGTGTGCAATCATCCACTGTGCAGTCTGTCTCTATTCATAGTCTTGCAGCAGTGCTGGTGTAAATCTGTAGGGGTTTCTATGCATAATAAGCATAAGTAGTGTGATTCTGTGCTGAAATTGCCACTAATTAACAAAAGGCAATACATTTTAGAATGGTTAGAGATCTTTTAAATTCGTCTCTTAGGATGAACTATTAACTTTTTGAAGGAAAGCCAGTTAAGTTAATACTCCGGAATCATCTAAAAGTACATGAAAGAATCTTCTGACCAAGAAACAAGGCATTGAATACAAGATCAGATAGTCCTTCTAGGGTCTGGGCAAGAAAACTGGAGAAGTATGAGATCATCAGTGCTAAGTGAACTAAATGCTTGCAAGATTGCTCTCTGCATTTTCACTGGTTCAGAAATTAAAAATTTAAAGCCTTTGATAAAGGATTACTACCAATTTAAATCTTTATCCTAATCAGACTTTCAGTCTTTGAATTTTATGATTTCAAAAGAAAACAAAAGTATTTTTTCAAGAAGAGTTGATACTAAAATTACTTTTTTTTTTCATTTGCATTGCTTTTTTTTTTACCAAACTCCTGTTTTTTGAATGACCTTTGCACAGTGCTTTACTCTAGTAACTTCCTCTGTTCATTGTGTGGCCTCCACACAGTGTTGGATTGTCCACCATGCTGTTGTTAACAGTTTACTACTTAAGTTACCGATAGGCCACTTGTTTTGCCAGTCTCTAGAGCTGGGAGCCATGTCAAGCACACAGAAGCCAGAGTCATCTCGGCCAGATGGTGTTTGATACAGATGGATGGTTGGTTGTCATGCAGATCTTCTAGTTGGTAACTTGTTGCTGCCATCTGACTCAAGGAATAATTTGTGCACACTGGCTGTCAAAAGCATCTTCTCTTCTGTCTGTTTTAGCTGTCATGTCTGTGCTCTGTACAGAAGTGTTGACAAGACATTGCTGTTGTACATTTTCAATTTGGTTCTCAGTGATTTTTCTGCTTCATGAGGTCTCTTATAGCTGCTGGAGTGTACTGCTCTTTGATCACTTTTTTTTTTTTTTAAAACACAACAAAAAATCCTCTCATAGTACAGCTACTATCTGGCCTTTTAAAATCAATTTTGCTTGTAGATTTTTTACAGACAAACACAGCAGACAGTAGGAAGGTACAGAATTTAAGTGTGACTGAGATTTGAGAATTAGATAGCACTATGGATAAACTCTGAATAGACATGAAAACAATGCTGCGTCTTGTCCCAGATGGTGAGAGGTGGTGACCTGTTCAGTAATAGACATATTCCTAATTTCAGAAAAATTCAATGCATTCCTGAAAGTTTTCTTGTTGGGATTTCACAAGTTTTCTTGCTTGTTTTTAACACTGCTGTAACTGCAGCATTAGGCATGTGCTAATGAAATAATAGTTTTGAATAGTAGCATCTTCCTGCCACCTGGCCATTCATTCAATTAATGGACTGTCTATCAAAATTTATAGTTTGATGAAATGCAAGAAGTATTATTAGAGGAGTCTGTGTGGCCTGTTTATAGCATGAGTTGTAGTCTTGGAGACAAAGGATGGGGCTTTTTGCTTACCTTCCTCCCCAGCCCTATTATGTAGGTTAGAAAAACTAGTTTTCTACATGCAAAGAAATGGACAGAACTGTTCATAGGCAGTCAAAATTATTTACAGAGTATCTGTTGTATGGAATAAACAATGTTGTTGTTTTCCATTTAAAATCTACCATTATAAAAGCCTATTTTTATATAATTTGTTGGAAAATATGAGGGAAAATTACTTTTTTTCTATAGATAAACTGACAAGTATTCCAAAGAATACTAAAATTTTAATTTAAGCCTGATGTATTATATATCTGTAAATGAAGAATCCTAACCTAAAGTTACCCATTACAACTGCCACAGCTGAAAGAGTTATTAAAACTCAGGGATTATTTCCTATAATACCTTTTCTAATCAGTACAGTCCCAAAAAGATGGACTTGACAAAGGTTTTTACACAGAGGACAACAACTACAGTTATCTTTAAAAATCAGAGCTGCTTTTTATATGCCAAATAGGAGACCCCTAGTAAAAACAGAATAAGATTAGTACTAATTAAATTATATTTGCAGACAGAAAACTACATGCAGCAAATACGTGAACAGCAGGAAAAGATAGAGCTTCAAAACAGCATTATTGCAAAACTGAAATCACAGTTGGCTGCTCTGAATGCTAATAGAGGTATGTACTCCAGTTTGCACATAATTGTTTTTTATGCTGTGTTGCACTGATGAATAGTTCTGACTTTGTTGCTTCAGTTTTTACAATATACATATTTCAAATGAGTATCATACTTTCCTGTGAATGTGAGAGTTAACACAAATGTGCCGTTTCAAGATCTATTTATAAAATTCAACACTTCTGGGGTCTCTCGTTATCCTCTTCAAGAAATGGTGAGATTTTCTATAGAGGTAGAACCTGCTTACACTGAAGCCAGTAAAAGTTATGAAAATATGGGTTCAAATCATACACTACAATTTTAAAAATATTGTTACATAATTATTTTTACACTTAACCTGTTAATAAGTTTATCTGAGGTTGTTCTAGATGTGAGTGCTATGATTATATGTCTTTTATGTTAGATGAGTCTTGTGGTGCTAATCTTATTGCATAACCAGAACTTTATAAGCAGGTAATTCTCTTTCAAATCAAATAGTCATTGATGGATAATTTTTCACTGTTTGACTGTATTACACAAATAAGAGAAAAGAGTCAAAGTAACCATGTGTTAATCTGCCATGCTCATTAAATATTTATTCACACTAGCCTAACACTCCTGGTTTTCATAAATACTAGCAAAGTGGCTGACTTTTATTTTTAAGAGTACATGTACATTTCTTTATTGCTGATTTAGTCTTGCATTGTCTCTAAGCACAGAATTTGGCTTCTCTTGCTTGTTTAATATGAAGGCTTGCTCAAAGAACATAAAGAAGTTAATATAAGCCTAGCTTCTTTTAATTTTGCTTGTACTTAGAAGCTGACTGTAAAAAATGCATCAATAGTCAGTTGCTTTTTTTTTTTATTTAAGGCAATGCGCATCCTTACATTCTGATGCATGAAGACATTGAAACATCCAACTTACCTTTCAGCCAGCTCTCTGAAAAACTGAACATAGCAAAGCAAAGAGAAAAACTCCTAAAGGTATGTTACCTGCAGTAAGTTCACTTTTGTGCTGTGATTATACTATGAGAATCTAAAAGATAAGTGAGATTTTTACTGGTGCCTTTGACCTGCATGTGAAGTGCATGAGTGTTGTGCCACTGCAGCCTGCTTAGGTGAAATAAGCGTTATCTTTGGTCCTTCCCGGTGAAACCTCTGTGTGGCCATCAAGAACAGTTCTGATCATAAAGCAGGAACTTAGTTGCTTATTTATTTCTTAACTTGACAAAACCCAAAAAAGGGCTTTTTCTTTCTTACAAGAGCATTTCACATTGCAAATGATCTCTGTATTTTTGCAAGAAATGGAGAATCTGCACTCAAAATTGGTGGAGTGGGAAGTGAATGATCCATTGCTCCAGAGATGCTGATTTGTTTGGTTTGTTTAAATAGCCAGGATTAAGATGATGTCTCTTCTTCCTCTCCTCACTAAAGTAGCATTAAGATTTTTGCTACAGCCTATTGAGGAATAAGAGTAACATAATAGCACAGAATAGCTGGGAAATGCCTTGAATGGATTTTACATATTGAGAAAAGACAGTTAAAGAGATGTGCAAAGTTGCATTGTTCTTATCATAAATCATCTCACTGTGGTTTTTGAGAACTGTCTTGTAACATAGAGTCTCTTATTTTTGAATGTGAATCTCCATAGCTCCACAGCAGAGACTCTGTAAGGGTTGTAAAAAGACCCTTGTGAGCAATCAGGCATTAGAATTAAAAAGAATCAATTTCAGGATTTATTTCCTAAGCTACAAACAAATTAATTGTGCTAAATTCACAGAAACACATTTTTTATCAGAAATGTAATTGAAAAGTAATTTAATTGGATTACTGGTGCTAGCTTAATTATCCTAAAGGAATCCTATATGAGACTAAGCCTTTGCAAATGTTTTAAACATACTGTCAGCAAATATTTATATACACTCCTTTTCTATTTAAAAGAAAGTCTTTATATCATTTTTCTGCACTAGAATCTGGAATCACAACATGACATTTCTTTCCTAACCTTTGCACTTACTTCGATTAAAATACAGCTGAAGGGTTAATTCTTCAATGGAACATTTTTGCAGTTTGCTGTCTTGAGCTGGATATAAATTCTTATGGTTGCATATGAAGATCTGGCCAAGTCTAGTATTTCATGCTCTTGTTTCTGAATGCTTACTAAAGAACAATAGTTTTAAGCAACTTACTCACATCAGTTAGGAATGAAAGCAAGCTGTGTTATCTGCTCTTCTTAGGGGGAAACACTGAAATTTTGTGATCTATACAGGAGATTATAGGCAATGCATGAGAAGCTGGATTCATTATTTCAGGAGCTACTTTCCTAATGAAATGTAAACTATTTTCCTTATCTGCATATTTGTTTTCTGTAGCCAGTTACTGCAGTTACCTCTCAGCAACAGGTATTTCATCTGGATTTTGCTTCTTCTATTCCATGAACAGAAATTTATCTGAAATACCTCGATGCAGAATGAACTATGTAAGTCTGTCTGCATGGTGGCACATTTAAACCCAGGCACATTGTTATTCAAGTAAGGTCTTTTTAGAGGGGATGTGTAGAGATTCAAACCCGTGCGAAGTTGAGTTGACCCAGCCTATTCTGTGTTCCTGTTACTGGGAAAAAGCATGGAGCTTGAGGAAAATATGTTTGACTGGACAAAGGCTGCCTTCTGCAGAGGCACATGGATATATTTGCACCATCCTTCCAATGCAAGGAGGACACTAATGTTTGGTATTGTGTCTAGTAAGCTTGCACTGATCTGGCAGGAGTGATACCAAAATGTCCATGTAGCACAGTAGAGGCACACACACTTGTACTAGCTCTGGCTGTGTCTTGGCCATGCAATTCATGGCTGTGAGTGAAGATATACAGCAGTGTCTCTACACAAGTTATCATTTCATTGAATAAAAAAAACCCACAGTAAGCCAGTGGAATTCATGCTTCAAGGGAAAATTGGACAACTCCATGGAAGAGACATCTGTTGAGAGTTAATAAATAGATAGAAACTATTACTAAGAAGATCTGGGAATTTATTAACGGATATATCATGAATGTCTCCTGTTTTCTTGTACTTTTTTTTCCTCAGATGTCATATTTTGACATCTCTTAAACTGAAAATCCATCATCCTGTCACTGACCCAGTATAGTTTTCTTGTGCATAATTCAGTGAAGTATTGTCTTTTTCAGGTATTGAAATTTGGACGTTTGAGTATTCTATTTGAAAGCCTGTATTTTTCTAATCATATTCTATCCACATTCTGCTATAAACCAAATAAATTATTCTTACACCCATTGTCCTCTACAGTGTCCTTGAAACTCAGAGTCTCTCCCATGGCAGTAGGTGCCTGGGTTTATTGATACCTTTTGAAACTGTCATTTGCTAAGTCCAGTGGGATTTTTCAGTGGACTGTATTCTGTCCTGCAGTAAAGTTAATAGAAATCCTGAATTGATGGCAATAGGTGCATGATCAGAGCTTAAATTTCAGAGGTTTAAAATGAGGGAGGAGCTATCTTTGTTTTCTAGTAGGTGGCCATACATGTGTATTTTATATGGTTGTCAAGGTTCGTTGCCTGTGTGTCATAAAGTGCTTTAGAATTTTTTTGTTCACATTTGTCTTCAATGAAAGAGGCGAGTGGACCAGATTGGCTTGCTGGTCAGTACCAAACTATGTACAAGATTACCAGAATTTTTCAGCTCTCTACTTGAGAGGACCAAAGGGGCCTATATTGCTGCCTAGTTTTGAGACCCTGGCTAAACTTTGTTAAGTAGGAAGAGCTGTGATCCAGCTACTGTCTCAGAGCCAAAGATGTGCAGCAAACCAAAAACCTTAGAGATGAGACCATGTCAAGCTTCTACTTTTTAGTACAGTCAGACATCAGAATCCTTGTGAATTCAATAGGACATGAAGCTAAAGTCAACTCCTGTGACAAGAAATTACGCTTATGATCCCATTTTGCTAGTTCAAGAATCTCAGTAGTAAACACTGTGTGGAATTTGTTGGTCAAGAGTGTCTTGTGCCGTGAAAAGGAGGAGGAAACCATGTGTCAGAAATGAATGATGCAAATGTTATACAAACCTCTTCATCCTGCAATACATGTTTAGGTCCTCTTTTTTGTGCAGGACATAAGCAGAGGAATGGCAGATGTATATGAGCCATCTTTATGTTCTAAGTTACGGGGCTAAAATTACTGACGTAACTAAGAGCAGCTACTGCAGCAGTCTTGTGGAGTTCCATGTTCCAGTCCATACCAGCTTTGCTAGTGTCACTTTCTTTCCTATCTTTAATGCAAAGAAAGTTGTACTTGATGTTTTATTGCCTGATAATATTGTGCATTTAGCTGTTCTTTGCTGCTGGTACAATGTATGCAGTAGCATTAGGCCCTAATATAAGATATAAGAAATTCTGGTGTTGATAGCCTTTTATCCTATTGCTTCATCTGTTTAATCTATCTCTACCCAATAATAAAGAAGAGTTTCTGGGGAAACTGTTAAAAGTCACAGTTAATATTCCTTGAGACCACTTACAGTTGAACAGTTGAGTTGTATTTTTCCTTGAAACTACCTGACCATTTGTTTGTTTTAGGAAGCCACTGAAACAGGCCATTATAGCACACTGCAGGGAAAAATAAAAGGACCTGCCTTTGCTGCAGTACAGTCTGGAGGCTGACTGGCTGTGGAGCAGCTCTGCTGGAAAAGAGCTGGGATCTTGTTAGACAGCAAGCTGAGCACGAGCCAGCAGCATGTCCTGACAGAAAAGAAGGGCAACAGCTCCCTGTGTTGTATTAACAGGAGCACAGTTAGCACACCCAGGGAAGTGAGTATTTCCCTCTATTCAGCATGCACTGGACTGCATCTAGAATACATCAGGCTTGGGGACCTCCAGTACAGGAAAAGCATTGAAAAACTACAGTGAGTTCAGCAGAAGCCCCACTGAGATAACGGGGGCTGGAGTACATGTGCCATGAGAAGATGCAGAAACTGCTCTTGTCCAGCCTGGAGAAGGGGTGGCTTCAGGGGAAGCTAATAGCATTCCAATAGCTACATTCAGGTTATCAGGTAGATGGAGCCAGGCTCTTAATGGTGGTGCATGGCAAGACGATAAGAGACAATGGGCAGATGAAACAGGAAAGGTTCAGACTGAACATAGGGGAGAACATTTCACCATGAGGACAGCCAGACATGGGAAAAGGTTGCCCAGAAAGGTTGTGCAGTCTCCATCCTTGGGAAATTCAAGACTAAACTGAGTAACCTGAGCAGACATCGTAACTGACTGATTTGATTAGAAGCTAGAAAGCCCTGGAAGTCCCTTCCAATTTCAGTTATCCTCTGATCCTATAAAGCTTCTGCAAAAGGAAAGATACTGATTTGTTCATAATACACATGTAACCACTTTGCTGGCAGCTAATACCAGTGTGCTTAAAAGATCCATTGTGTTGCCAAGTACTTAACTGAGCAGGTATGACCTGTGTGACATATTTATAAAGTTTGTAAAGCTTATGAAGTTTATAAGCATTAGCTTTGTAAACTTCAGCCAGTTTATAACGGTTACCACATCATTGCAAACCACCAGGCACAATATTGGAAACTCTTAAGATCATCAAGCTATGAAGAATTGTATTATTGAAAGATCCCAAAGAGTGTAATTGCTTCTTCAGTGTGTTTCCTGGTATCCTGATGGTGCACAGGAATGATAATTTCTGTCAATATGTACTGGTATGTCTTCACTGTAACATGCTGCATGGCTCTTCTCATGTGGCTTTTTTCCCCTGCCTACTTAAATCTTGCCCTCACTTCCTGCAGATGTAGGAGACATGGAAGAGAACTACTGGCCATTACTGCAGTGCCTCCAGTTATCTGAAGGCCTTTGAAAGCCCACATGTGAATTGGAGCTGTAATAGTCTCATAGAGATAAATTATGCTGTATCACAGGCTCAATGAGTTATTTTACTGTCTTTAAGATACAATTGTTCCTCAAGGGCAAGGGTTATCTTTGATAAAAGCTTTTTCCTAGGTGTTTGGATTTCCAGCAAATAATGATGAAGGAAAATACAGAAGAAGCTGTGTCCCCTTACCCTATTTTAATTGGAAATTGAATTTGACCTGTCAGAAATGCAAAGCATAGAAGAGTTAGGCTTAAGGATTTTTGCTGGGATTGAAACATGCCATTTTTAGACAATGTTTTGAAGTCACTGGGCAGAAGAGGCTTAATCTGGATCCTTAAGATACCACCCAAGTCTGGAGTTACATTGAAGCTCTTACTGCAGATTTGCTATTCAAAGTTGCAATTGAGACTATAAACCAATGCCTTAAGCTATTTTTCTGCAGGTTTTTCTTTTTTATCCAGCTAGTATAACTTTTTGAGGCTAAACAATTGTGTCAGCTGCATGAACACATATGCATACTTAGCCAGCTGGTGTCTTGGTAAACCAGCTTTGGACATATCCCTGCATGGCTGTCTTTTTCAAGTGGGGTAGCCCCTACCTACCTAATCTTCAAATGCACAACCTCACCCTGTTTAGGTTCTATTTGAAAATAAAACAAAAGGTCTTGAAAAAGCACTTAGTTGGTTCTTTTCTCTTCATCTTACCCTACCAGTCTAGAGACTATTTAACTGCATTTCACTTACATTCTTTAAGAGTTAACCCTTTGGGCTTACTTCTCTTGAAGAGATAATCATGGGGGCTGGGGACATTTTTTGTGGCACTTGATAACAACTCTAAGATTTTCATGGCAGCAGTTTTTAACTGTAGGTTGTTTCTTGAAAATTTTTGCAACTACTAACTTTGAGCATATTAAAAATCATTGTTTGTTATTTTCTTCTTTATTCCACAAAAATCCCACATAGTTAAAAGATCCATGAATTACTAGATGGATCATTAAAGTGAGAGCACACAGGGCTTTTTATTCTAAAAATCTTTACAGGACTGAAATATTTAGAATATAATCCTGGTTATACATGAAGATTGGAGGATGAGAGGCCGGAGAGCAGCCCTGCAGAAAGACGAGCAGTTTGGGTTGATGAGAAGTTGCTAGGAGTGATCAGTGTGCCTTGGCAGCCAAAAGGGTCAGCTGTGTCCTGGGGGGCATCAGGCACAGCATCGCCAGCCAGGCAAGGGATGGGATTGTCCCGCTCTGCTCTGCACTGGGGCAGCCCCACCTCGAGCACTGTGTGCAGCTTTGGGTGCCACAGCAAGGACATCACACTATTACAGCATGTCCAGAGGAGGGTGACCAAGATGGTGAAAGGTTTTGAGGGCGAGACTCAGGAGGAGAAGCAGAGGTAACTTGTTTGCTGAGCCTGGAAAAGAGAAGGCTCAGGGCTGTCCTCATTGCAGTTGACAACTCCCTCAAGGGCAGCAGTGGATGGGGAGGTGCTGCTCTCCTCTCTCAGCTGAGCAGTGATAGGACATGAGGCAACAGAATGAAGTCACATCAGGGGAAGTTCAGGCTGGACATCAGGAAAGGGTCCTTCACTGAGAGGGTTGTTGGTCACTGGAAAAGGCTCTCCAGGGAAGCCATCACGGCACTGAGCCTGTCAGAATTCAAAGAGTGTCTGGACAATGCTCTTAGTTCTGTGGTTTAGGTTTAGGTAGTCCTGCAAGGAGCAGGGAGTTGAACTTGATCCATATGTGTCCCTTCCAATTGGAGATACTCTAGGATTCTGTGGTTGTGTATTTGTGTTCTTGGGTTTGCTCAATTTGAAGAGTTGTCGCCATATTCAAAATGGTATAAGATTGAAATTAATGGAATACTATTTTATGTGTCATATATGCAAAAATCATACCTAAAATGTTAACGTAAATGATACAGTAAGTGAACCGAGAGACTGTCTTTGTTTTGTATAAACACTAATATGACTTTCAGAAATTCAAAAGATACAGTTGTTTTGAGTAATCACTTATGATGAGTTACAGCTATGTGTAGTGGTAGAAGGTCTTTACTATCAATTGAAAATTAATAATGTAATAAACAAGACTGACACAGTGTAAAACTTATATTTAGCTTATTAGAGATTGCTGAATAGTGATATTCCACAAGCCTCAAATTTATTAATTGTACTGGTGTTTCTAAAATTATTTTTTAGGAACAGTTAGACAGTGAGAGCATGAAATTGAAGCAACTTGAGGACAAAAGCAATCAAAAGGAAAGGAAGCTTTTATCTATTATTTCCAATCAAGATGATAAAATAAGAAATCTGGAAAGCAAATTGCAAGAATTAAATGAAGCACAAAAGGGTATACAGATGCCAACGTATAAAAGGGAGGTAAGATAAGAAACCAAGTAGAGATAAAAAAGACAAACATTTGTAAATTACTACTGTTAATTATTTTATGGTATGTCTTGAAATTTTTCATATTTGTGAAAACTCCAGATTAGCATTTCTGGTTTATAATTTTCAGTTGGAAGTTTTCACCAAAACTGAGTTGATTTTTTCATTTTTACGCCGCCCTATTTTTCTTACAGAATAGCATCCAAGGTGCTATTCTGCCCTTGTGGGATAGCTAGAGTGCAGTCATTGGTGTGAACCTAATGATGTATACACATACTAGCTACCTAATTTAAAGTGAACACAGATAAGGGTAGGAGCACAGCAACACAGAACTTGTTGCTATTAGACTTCCTGAGCATTGCTTAACTTACGTGGCAAGCACTTGTATCCCATGTTGGTGGGTGTAAGGCAGCTCAAATGCATCTACAGGAGCTGCAGCTGCACTTCAGCCTTGCAGGTTAGACATACCTGTAGGCTGTGGACCTCTGGTTATAGGCAGTGTATCAGCTTATACAGATTTCTAAGCTTACACATCTTTGAAATCAGCTGATTTGGCAGGCGTGCTCAAGTTCGTGTCTGACTTGGAGCACATATGAACTACCCAGGCCATCTGGTAATGTAGCTCTAGTGGAACTGCAGCTTAGTGACGGGTTATTATGAAAACTTCCTTAGTGCCTGGCAGATGTAAAACTATGTAATACTTGAGTGAACCACATGGTGGTAGTCAAAGTTAATAACTTATTTAAAAAACTGCTAGAACTCCTGACATATTAGCTTCTGATGTGTTCATTTAAATTTTCAGTGAATAAATTGATTTTTAAGGGGTAAAATAGCTGGGTAACAAGCTTGTACAAAAGACAGAATCTTACCTTATACATGACTGAAAAAGAATTACACTCAAGCAATATTTTTAGAACCAGTTCACTTTCAAGGGAGCATGAGCAGAGAAATGCCACACTGAGTTAATAAGTTAAACTAAAAGGAACTAGGAATTTCACACAAACTGCTTTTGTCATTTTGACAATGCTTTGAGAGCTTTCAACAGGACTAAGTGAAGAACCCCCTGACATTTTTATTCATATCAAGGTGAAGCGCAAAATTAATATGCTAACATGCTCAATATTTTCATATTTTACTTTAAGGTGAAAAGTAAGAAAGTTGTTCCAGATAAGCCTGAATTATCTCTAGGGATCTCTGGTATTTCATCTATGCCTGAAAGGTAAATACTTATGCAGCATTTTTCAAATTAGCTTTTGGCTTTTCTGCAATTAAGTAAAGCCAGCTATTTCCCTCTTTTCTACACAGTACCTTAAGAACTGGGCAGGGAGTCGGGAGGGGGGAGCATCAAAGGTCAAAGAGCTAATGCAGGAAGGTAATAGAGCCAGCAACTATGTGGAATCATAGCTGGGGCTTTACAAGTATGGAGGGCTAAGCTGGGAGGGAGAAAGACAGCCACTTTGTTCAGCAGGAGGTTAAACTCTGGGAAACAGCAGTAGATGTTAATGCTGGCATTTGGATAAGCATTAACTGCCTTGCATTAACTCTTCGGGACAGGAATGCACAGCCATTATGGATTAACTGATGGCAGCACAGTACAGGAGCCTGCTGTGCTGCCAGGAAGAGATCTGATAGGCAGCATGAAGAAATAATTCTTGGCCTGATCCATCCTAAATGAAAGAGTTTGAAACCAAGTTTATCTGCAAGCTGAACCCAGCAAGCCCCTGCTATGACCAAGGGGTCAAAAGCAGTAGATTTCCTCTTCTGCCAGTGATTTGGAAAAATATTGACCAAAATCTTAGGTTTGCATTTTTTATAGCATAGGCAGTAATGCCACTTTTAACAACTTTGCTGAGGTCAAATAGAAGATTCTCTAAGGTGACATTCTGGAAGTATTAAGGGAAAGTATCAAATTCTTGCTGTCTTCTTATTCTCTTGCCTAAGCATCTGCTTTTGACCACTTCCATGCATAGGCCAGGTGAACTACATGGATCTTTAGCCTGGCTCACTACTCTTTTATGATAAGAAAGAGAGGAAATAAGACTGTAATGCAAGAAAGACTTGTTTGTGTTTTTGATTTGTATCTAAAAAATTAAAAACCTTTACCTGTCTTCTGTCTCCCTGCTCTCAAATAGCTCCCTTACTTTACTATTTTCTTGGAAAGAGGTATGTGACTGGTAAGATTACTGGTAATCTTACACTAGTAAAATTATAGTATCACAAATGTCTAGCAAATTAAGACAGCTTCATCTAATCATAGCTATATTTTAAAGTTCTGATTAGACACTTCATTTTTTTATTTCTTATTTATCAAAGCATCTAAAAATCATCAGAATGTGTTAACAGTTGCAATTTTAACTCCTGTAGATCTTTTTTTTTCAAATGAGATACAAATAGACATTTGTGTCTTCAAAAAGAGAAACACAACAGAAGTAGGAACACAGTCTGATTGCTGTATGAATAAGCAATAAAAAAGGAAAACAAATTACTGGATTAAAGAAAAATCCTTTTTGAGATCTTTTGATGTAAAGATGGAGAAAAGAACACAAATCCAACTTCACTTTTTCATGTTTGAAGTTCATCTTATAAAATCAATTATATTGTGCTTAAAAATATAAACTACTCAGCAAGTTTATCAAAATTTCACAGTGGAATTTTATGGATGCATCAGCAGCCAAATAACAGTGCCTTAGGCAGATGAACTCACACCGACATGAACTATTTTTACCATTCTCAGTGCAGATAACTATATATTAGATTCCCGTATGATACTCTGGAAAATATATAATACAATAAATCCCTCAGAATAAAAAGAAAAGTCATATGATATTGTATGAAACCAGAGGGAATGAGTTCACAAACTCCTCCCCAAAATGCCAAGTAGACAGAGAAGGAAAGAGCTGTAACAAATGCTTGTATGTTCCTTCCTCTGCAGTCTGAAGTGCACTGGCAACAACAGAAAACAATTAATGTTCATAGTGGCAGCAGGTTATTTTCCCTAGAATTGAGGTGGAAACAGTACCCTTGGGAAAGATAAACTCTTCCACAAAATACCTGAAAGAACTGAAAGGCTGGATTTTTGGGGGTGGTCCTTGCAGGGTCAGTTCCTATGTTCAAATATGTGTGTGTATTATATGACTAAACAACTCTCTGACAACATTTCCTTTTCCTTTTTCTGCTTGCTTTTACTGAGGAGAACAAAAATATGTATACATATATTCAGGAACAAGATATCCAAGAAAAGTAGCTGACACTATTGCTTTTCTCTGGTTTGTGGGTGGGACTAGATTAAAGGTCACAACAAGCTGAATTGGTTGACTCTTTAATTTACAATTTTGATCTTCCAGAGAGAATCTGGAGACTATTTTCCAGGACATGAAAGAAGAGTGTCATCGAATATGTATGCTAGCCAGAGAACAAACAGACCAACTGAGTATATTTAAGATAAAGCCAGAACCTGAAACTGGTAATATCATACTTAAGCTCTTATTGTGATTCAACTGTTTGAAAGCTTTGCTTTATATTTGAAAATACTGCAAATTACACATACATAGAAGTACTTCCACTGTTTACCATCTGCCTTTTTCAAGTCTGTTCACATGGTGCTCAGTATTTCACCAAGAAAACGCACCGCCAGTTTTGGCATTCAATGACGAATGCTCCAAATCACATGCTATAAAAGGCAATCATCACATCAATGGCTCTTGTAATTGTTTTGTCCCTTGGAGTGAGAGGCAGGCACTTACTACATGTGATATCCCATCATACTGTGTGAATGACAGCACTTGCTTGCTTTTAATTTAGCTGTCAGTTCAAAAGATGTCTGCTATGAATGCCTCTAGCCCCATATATGTTAGAGGAAAACTGCTGGACTGAGGAGACTCAGAGGACTTATTTTCTAGACTTGTTTGTGCAGACTTCTAAATACTGTTTTCTTATATGGGACAAGAGCTTAATCCAACACTTCCCGAAAACAAAGGGAAGGCTTGATTTTTGTTGAAACTATGAGAGATCCTGAATCTCTAGTTCTGCTAATACTCACCTTTAACACAGTGTAAGCTTCTATGGGTATTCTCTACTAACTTTTCTTAATAGTAGGATCAGACTGTTAAGTGATTTCAATAAACACCTGCCAAATGCACACAGTTGAAGCAAAAGACACTGATTTCAGCACTTGATTTTAATTTAGGTCATCCATTACTGAAGTTTTTGTTACATGAAGTGCTAACATGTATCTTGTTCCTTCAAATTGCTCTGTCTGAACTGTGTTGTGGTAGTCTGGTTGTATGCTAATAACTTCATTATTTGGGGGTGGGAATTTTGGAGGAACTGTGTTTGGCAACTTACTTCAGAATGGTTTTGATTTACCTAACAACGTGCCTAACTCAACTGTGTGAAGACCCATACATGATCTAAGCTATATGGATGATAAAAGAAATGCTGTGCCTAACTCAACTGTGTGTAAAGGTATACATGACAAAACCTATAAAGATTTAATGTTTAATTTGTTATTTCTGTGTTCCACTGTCAGAAGGCTGCTGTACAGTCAGTTTTTACTGAAGTTATTCTCTCACCTGGTTAGGAGTAACCATTACCATTTTTATTCATATAGTGCCAAAAATGAAGGGCGAATTCTCAAAGCAAAGGGAAAATATGGTCCCATTTTGGAATAGTTATTCAGTTTAAATATTTAACTAATTTGGAAACCAGTGGGAGTTGGGTACCTGAATACCTTCTAAAATCGTGTTCATGGTGCCTAGCATGTTCTTGGCACTGTGTGAAATGGTTTGGGTTCCAGCTTCTATTTCTGCCAGAACACTTCAGTAAATATGCAAGTATGTGTTAAGAGTATGGGACAACATAATTTTCAATAAAATGAAAATGTTTATAGCCATAAATCAAAGAGAAATATAATTACTAGAAGAGAATTATTTCCTTTTATTTCTGTTCTGATAGCTTTTGTGTCAAAACTAATGTTTGTGAAAGAGAACTACATCTCAATCTGATTTTATAGAGAAAAAAACAGTTAAAAAAGCAAGGAAGACAAAAAAAAAAATACCCCAACACCACATTTTTAATAAGTGTAGTTCAATGGACTATTTAATATTTTCTTCATTCTTTCTTCACAGAAATACAGTTTTCCATGCCGATACAGTGCACTGATAAAACTGATGAACAAGCAGAAGAGCTTTTTAAGCCTCGGGTTATAAAGGATATAAATAGAGGTGCATCATGCATCACATCTATCACACCAAGAGGAGTGGGCCAAGATGAGGACAACAACTCTGTAGAATCACTTTCTAAATTTAATGTCAAGTTTCCACCTACAGACAATGACTCTGCTTTCTTGCAGAGCACTCAGGAAAAACCAACAGTTCCTTGTACTGGTAGATCTGAAAACATGCTTCAAGATCATCATTTTAACCTGGAGCACAGAGACCGTGCTGTTAACCTCAGTAAATTGGAATCTAACTCATTTGAAGCTCATGGCATTGATCTCATGACCTCAGCTTTACAAAGCTTAACTACTGTTGACAAAACAAACCCCTCAGATCATGCAAAGATGCCCATAGAAAATATCTGTGACAAACCATGTTTAAAGACAACAGACAGCGGTTTCACATTTGTACCTAAGCACACAAACCAGGGTGTACCTGAAGTAATTTTTTCTTTAGAAGCTGCTGGAACAACCGTCAGAGGTCCTCATCAGGTATCTTTCTATCAATATTCTACATTTCAAAAAATGGTAATGATAAAGACACACATTTTGCAAAGATCTTTGAGACGGGATTAATATATTCTCTAAGATACCTTATCAGTCTTTTTTTGAAGACAATATCTCTTGTCAGTTCTTCTTCCTAATACGGAGAATGTGTACAAGATGCTTTTCCAATGAAAGGTCAGGAATATAAGCAGACATAAGCTTTTACAAATTTAGGTTCATCTAGATATTAATTGCTTCTATATCTATTTCAAAGCTGTCATTAATCCTAAATTGCCCCCTAGATTGCTTTCTTTCTACCCTTGATCTCAGTTGAATAGGGCACACATTTGTTTTAATTGTTTTTCATGTACAGCAGAGAATAGGAAATATGGACCAATTAAAAAGCTAAACAGATAAATACTTCCACTATGAAAAAAATAGCTACTTTTTGTCTCAATTTGAGGTATCAACAACACCCTATTCCCCTGCTCTAAGAAACTTAAATTTTTGTCATTGTAGGAAAAAAGCATAATTTTTTTTCTGAATGAAGGAAAGTTTGCTAAAATACTTTATTTTAGATTTATGTATTTAATTTGGGCTTAAATTTGAGTTATAGCCTGAAGTCCATGGGAGCTTCTGAAGACAAGGCCCAGTTGCTGTAATGCAGAAAAACATTTTGGCATGTTCTGACATTCACATCTCTGAATACTTTGCTTCTTTTGTGCAACATCCTGTCTCAGCTGAAAGCTGGCAAAAGTATGGTGCTTTATAGACTGATTTTGTGTGTTTGTTTGGTTTTTTATTTCTGTTTTTTTACCTTTCTGGTACCTTGTGAAGATATTCAAGAATAAGCAAATAGTGATAATTAAGAATTCTCTGAGGGTGGAATTCACCTATTTTTACTATTCACATGTATGAAGTTTTTTGTTTTTCCTAATGACAAGGTACATGCAGCAGAAGACGTTTACCTCTCCATTTGGTCACTGCATGACCTGCAAAACTAGCATTTGGAAAGTGTTTGTAGGACATGATAGCTTTGATGTTTTCTTCTCCTAAAATTTACCCACTCTAGTTTAATTTTCTATTGCAAAACACTTGTAAGTGAAAATTTTAAAGCATTGAAAGATTGCTGTTTTAAACTGTAAGCTTGATTGCTTCAAAAGCTATTTTAAATATCTATTTGTAATGTAGGAGATCTCCATTCTGTACCAACTTACTAACTACAGTTTTTATTGTATTTTTCATTGGGTCCTCAGTTACAGTTGTGACTAAGTTAAACAAATTAACACATTTACTTTACTGCTAGTAGAATTTCTGTGGAACTGTGAAGAATTCACTCTATTGCTTGTTACTATCCTCTTTTCTGTATTCCCTCTCCAGCCTGTTCTTTTACTAGTTAAGTCTGTGTATTCATTTTTCAATAGATGGCACTCTGCATTGTACATTACAGCAAGTGAAACAGCTGGTATGTGGTTATAAATTGATGAGGGAGTGTGCACCTTAAAAAGTACAGAATAGTGGTTGAATAGCAGTAAGCCTTTGACCATTGGTATTTCTTCAAAAAAGTAAGGAAATTAATTTGGAGCCAGCATTTAAAATGTAAATGATCGATTTTGTGGAGAAAAATGTACTAATGCTACCACTCAGAGAAAAAGAAAGCTATTGGTGAACTATTTAGTATTTGAAAGTCATCTCTACAATTAGCACTGCATTGATTAAAATGTTATTTCTTATCCAGAAGTTTGTTTGAAACAAGCCACTATTACTTTAGAATCCATTAAATGTCTGTGTATATCAGTATATTTAAATATCCATCACCTTTATTCAGCTGCCTTCAAAATAGGTTTTTAAGTATTTTTCCCAATTAATTGGACTCAGCTCTAGGGGTTTTTACTGACTGTAAATTGTGCTAAAGATTTGGTCACAGATAATATATATGAAGATTAAAATACTGATTTTTTTTAAAGTTACTTGTATACATGCCCTTTTCACTGTGTTAACCTTAGCAAAATTTATGCCTAGACTTGTTCTTAGTATTTTTACCACCTTTCTAGGGGGTAGTTATGCTGCTTACAGCTTCTATCATCCCTTCCAAAGATGAAGGAAGAGCCAAAAAGGAGAGAATTACATACCTCTTTTTTTTTTCCTAGTGTAGATAAAACTTTCAAGTATTTACTACATATGTTAACTTATAAAATGGAAAACCCCATAAATGCAATAGATTTGGCAACAGCAAGTGCTTGGAACTGCTCTCAGTTGGTGTAATAAATTTAGCTCTTTCCTTCTATATGGATACTAAATCTAAAAACTCAGTACTGTTTTCTTAGAATGTAATTTTTAAAAAAAAAACGTGACTGAAAAGAGCAGTAGATTAAAATAAACATGGATATTAGTGAACCTAGGATTTTACAGACTACATTTAGCTGAGACTTCCATATAGATGCACGTGTTTATTGGTATTTGCAGTTTGAGGGAGTTGTTTCCACCAAAAATACTTCTAAGTATACTCATGATTTTAAAAGCAAACTAGAAGTCTATTAATCTGAATATTAATGTTTTTGAAATGAAATGTCTGCTTAAATAGATCCCTGTTCTGACAAGGCTATTAAGCACAAGCTTAGCACTCAAGAGATGGAAGTTAAGTGCCTGCATGTGTGGGTTGCTGGATGAGTACCTCCCCTTGTTATGTTTCCAAGATGACAAATAATTTTTACAATACTATATTATCTTTTTTTTCAAACAGTGCTTTACATCATATCAGAAACAAGTAATTCTAAACACATTTATGTAGTGTGCTTAAGTGTGTTAACTTGTTTAAGTGTGTCAGTGTCTAGATAGATTTAATATGCAATTTACACCAGCAACATACAATAAGTAGATTCTTTGAGCTGAAAAAAGTGGTGTGATTGCACTTAATTACTAATTAGTCAATTTAATTATATGGATTGCTGACCATAATGAAAGACAGTAAATCTGCTATTGCTATGTGATAAACTAAACACTGTTTAAATACAGAATGGGCAGGAAATTGACTCCCAAGAAGTTCAGGGTGGTTTAAAAAGAGGGTTTAACCGCTGTGAAAGCCAGCTTAGTTGTACAGTGGGTTACCACGGAAGAAATAAACAATAGATTTTAGCTATTTGGCATGATGACATTTAAAGAAGAGCTGAAAATGAAAAATCTTGAATATCAGTAGCAAGAAATTTAAAACTTCTAAAGAAACTACTTTGTAAAGTATTCTTCCTTGCCTTTCCATGTGTGAGTGAAGCAAGAGGAAAAAACTGAGGCAAAAAACCCCTGTAGGGCGCACTCTCTCCTAAGTTCCATCCCCACATTGAGCTCATATCAGCTTGCTGCCATTCTTCCCACTTTGTAGTCACAACAGGATGCATTTGGTTTTCAATTTACTTAAAACCTGATTGTCCTGGCCATAGAACATAACTATTTGATCCTGCATTGCTAATACTAAAGTTATGAAACTTAAGTTTTAACTTTATTTTGAAAATTGATAGAAGACTTTTTGATTCCTAGTTGGTACAATTCTAAATAGAGTGCACTTAGACTCTGGGCTTAAGTGCCTTGAATTCCAGTGTTGAATAAACAGCCTTGAAACTAACTAGCTGGAAACTAACTAGCTCAGGGACCAAGAGCAGTGCAGCTGCTGAACCAAATACAACATAGTTTACAGAATTGCCTGAATGCACGGATAGAAATTCAGATGGTTTCAGTGAGTTTGACGCTGTCATGGCAGGAGGAATCCCAAACAAGATTTTTTGTGACACATTTATACTAAAAGGCAGCCAGAGCAAATAAGTACCTTAAGCCATGACATTGATGTAGTCATTTTGGAAGTAAACTGAAAACTACTTGTATGTCAATAAGAATGGAAATAAAATATGAATCATATTAACGCTGTACAAGAAACATTTTATTCTAAGGTAAAAATGTATTTTCTTATTTCTGCTAAATGGCTATTGTGTACTATGACTTCTACAGTAAAATAGTGCAATACAAAGTTAAAGAAAAGCTTTAGTATGTACCAGACTGATATTACAGACTTCTGCTCATAGCAATATTTATCATTAATAGATACCAAGGTATTTTAAAATATTTGCAAGGATAGTGTGTTTATAGAACTTTAAAAAAACAAATTCCTATCTTGCTTTTCTTAAATGAGAACTCTCTAGTTAATGTCTCTGGCCAGGCAGGTGTAAAGGAATCCTAATTTAAAGAGGCAGGTATTTTTTTTTAATATGAATGCGAAGTACAGCGTAATGTAAACCACATTGTAAACCTCAGCAATAATAATTTTCTGTTTCTTTTAGTCCATTTGGCAGCCTCAAGACAATGATTTGCTGGCACAAGCATATGCAGACTCTGAACTGAATACGTGTGGAATATGTGAATTCTGTCGAGAAGTTTTCCCACCATCTCTAACATCTAAGGAAGATTTTCTTCGGCATCTCAATTCCCACTTTAAAGTACAGTCTTAATGTATGAGAATTCAATGGTTCGCTGGTTTTGCATATATTTATACATTTTTTTTATTCAGTAGATATGATAAGAGTTTAAGAATTAAGACTTCTTGTAACAAGTATTCATGACTGAAATTGTCAGATAAGCACATTTTTAGTTGTCTTTTGACAAGGCAAAATGAAACTAAGTCACTCAGTACTGTAATTCACATTATTTCTTGTTATGCTTCACTATTAACTTTGAGAGTGATGTCAAACACTTTTTTTTTCCCATATTAATCTTTGCCTGAATAGGCCTGAAGTTTTGATTATATTTATGAATGTAGACTTGCAGGATTAATGCCTTAATCTGGCTGGCAAAAATTGATGTAATGCTAGGATTTTTTTTTTTACAATATCCAGTGATGTGATTATGTTCTCCCTGAAGTAAACAGGAAGAGAAGTAGGCCCTCCTTTTTCATTCATATTATATAATTTCCAAGTTTAACTTACAGTAGTGAACCTCTTAATTCAGATTCCTGAAAAATTATCATAATAGCTGAATCCAGGTGTGCCAGAATTAGGACAGGCTTGTTCACTAGTAACAGAAATGAATTGTTGACTTTCCCAGATGAATTTTTTACTAAAGAGAGTAATCAAAAGCAACACATAAATGGCCCTTCTGCCAAAAATAAACAGTAATGATTTTATGAATATCTGTTACATGTTATTAAAAAAATTAATTATCTTGTTCATGTACCTTTATAGCATTAATAATTACTAAAAATGCTTTCAGGGAACAGCTTATATTAATATGAAGGATAGAAAAGGTTAAACTTTCCCCAAATCTAATAATACCAAAGGTTATTTGCCTTCCCTTCTGGTCTGCTATGATGGATTGCCCAAGTCTGATACAGACTAGAAAGGAAAGGGGAAAACCTAACCACCCAAATCTCAGTGACTTTATTTTTAACTTGAATATGCTTAGTGGCTTTCTCAATGCAATTAAAATTTGTGTTTAGTTGAAACATTGCGGTCTGATAAAGTTTGCACATTTTCTGGATTTACTGATATCAAATTTAAAAATAGGGGTGTTGCCAAGTACTTTAAATTAATGATAAAGGGTGCTTGCTTTTTGCATTTGAACTGAATATAGTTTATATTGATAATTAGCATTAATAATTTCATAGCGGCAAAGCACAACACTTTTTTCTTTTTAAAGATTTGTTTGCAGGTGACAAATTTCTGGAAGAATTAACACCTGCATAATTTTTAGAAATGGATTTTTCTGCAATTATTTTCTCTATTTTAAACATGTCATGTTTGTGACGGGCTGTCAACAGAGTGTACTGTAATAAACAGCAGTGTACGGTGCGCGTCTGCTACATGACCTGGAGGAAGAGTTTGTTACTCTCGGGAGCTCTACACGCGCGCCGGCCCGCAGCGCTGAAGAGACGCGATGCTCGGCCCCGGCCGCGCCGTGCGGCGTGTGAAGCACCTCCCCGGAGAGCAGGGCTGGGGGTGGTGCCCGGGAGAGGCACAAGTTCCAGCCTTGGGAGGAGAGAAGGGGATTCGCACATCTCCAGCCAGCCCGACACAGTAGCACCGAGTCGTCCTCTCAGCCGTGAAATTCGAGCTCAGGAGCTCACGTTATTAAGAGATGAACAAACTGCGAATCACCTTTGAAGAAAATAAAGTAATCTATCCCCCCCCGCCCCCACGCGTGGATGCGTTTTCCCCAGGAGCCCTTGGGCTGGCAGAGCCAGGAGCCCTGCGCCGAGCCCGAGTCCCCGCGTGGGGACAAGGCTCTTTGTTGCAGGAGGCAGCTTGGGGTCCCCCGGAGCCAGGGCACAGCGGGGAGGGCGGCAGGAGGTGGGGGAAACACGGCTGACCAAAGTCTTATCGACCAGCAGAACCCATCCGTCTCCCACTGTGAGGGCTCCTGCCTAGTGCGGCGTTTTAGGAAGCTGTTTAATCCTGCGTGTGTAAAACTGCTGCTCTTTGAGGGCATCCAGATAGGCTCACCGATCAGACCGCTGCGAGGAGCACCAGTTTAATTTTTAAATAAATAATAAATAAATAAATAAATCTCACGCTAAGCAGTTGTGAGCGACTCGAAGTGGGAGGCGAGTGCGGTCCCTGAATGGGCCCCCCTTATACAGCTTTCCTGGAGGCGGCTGCTGCTGCCAGCAGGGACATCTGTTTTATTACACTCACCAGAGGAGGCTCAGTATTCCTCCCCTTCCCTCCCTCTTCCACACAAGCTCAACTCGGCAGAGGAGGTTGAATCCAAATGGGAAGTAGAATGTCATTAAAAATAATAAATATGGTGGAAGGAGCTTGAGAGGACAGGAAGAGCAGCAAACTCGTGCCAAGCTGTTCTACAGAATTCCAACTCTGCCAGGGCCAGCGGAGCCCCCGCCGGGGCAGCCCCGGGGCTGGAGCAATTTCAGGGCTCCCGTACGAGTTCATTGTCACCCCGCCCCGCGCTGACGGTGCGCGACGCGTGAATCCCCCGTGCTCACAGCCAGCGTTCGCGGGAGCGCTCGCAAGGAAACAAACTGCTCCCGTTTCCTATCGGGAGCTCTCGGAGGGCCACTGCGGCGGTACGGTTGCCTCAGCCTGCTGCGAGGGCTCAGTGCCGGCGGCCGGGTAGAACACATGTAGCTCCTCTGTCTCTCCGGCTAACTCGACAGCTGCTCGTAGCTCCAGTAATTAGACTGTCACTGCTTGTTAGAAGAGAGGAAAACGCTCCTATGACAGATTCCACGAGTCCTCTGTTTTTTAAAATCTCGCAGAAATCACCAGAGCATTAACTGAGATCCCTTATTTCTCTAGAATCAGAAGGAAAGAAGTTCCCTCTCCCATCTCGCACTCCAATCAGATCTCTCTTCCGACTCCCATGAAACAGTGAATTTGCTCTAAGAGGCTGAAGAAGTTACCTTCCTTATCCTGCCTGCCGCAGGGGGAAGAGGGAGCTCCCTGGCCTTGTGAACTTACTTTTAAAATCCCTTCCCCGTATGGCTGTATCTAAACAGATGATAGAAATGCAGCCTTTTCTCTATTAACTGAGCAGAGGAGTCGCTTAACACACGATCCTTCCCCATCCGAGATAATATTAATTCAGAGGATGCTCAGGAGAGGCTGTTCCCCCTTACGAACAAAAGCACTGGAGGATCAAACTGAGATGCTTCTACCCCCACCCATGGTTCACTCAGCAGATGAGACTCAGAGGAGGCGATTTCTTCCCCTCCCTACCGTACATTCGCCTTTCCCCCGCAATCATACAAGGTTAACTCAACAGAGGAGTCTCAATCCAAATGGCAACTGGNAGAAAAAAAAAAAAAAAGAAGGAAGGGGGAGAAAAAATCAGAAATAGGGAAAGAAAAGAGAAAAAGCAGCAGGCTGATTACGAGGTGTCAAAACTGCCAGGAGCAAGAAGGTGATAGCAATCAGGGGTGAGAAGAGTGCGCCATTCGTGCGGGGCAGCTAATTATCCGTCTCATTTGAGAAGAGCAGCATTCGAGGCAGCAGCGTTCGCCTGCTGAACGGTGACAGATTGGCGCGGAGGAGAGGGGAGGTGTTAAAACAATGGAGCCGGGCTTGCGAGCGCTGCTGCATGCTAATCAGCCCGGCCTCCTTCCTTCCTTCCCTCCGCCTGCCTGCCTGCCGCGATCCCTCCTTCTCGCTGGCCGCATGGTAAGCCCAGCGCTACCCGGCCCCTCCGCAGCAGGCGACACCGCACCCGGCATAGGTGGTAACCCAGAGAGAGTTCCAGCGGGACCGCGCAGCGGGGCTGGCGGCACCCGGGGGACCTGGCAGGCTGCTAGGTATCAGTGGTAGATTTCAGACCTCGCCCTTGGCGCCCGGGCTGGCAGGAGCCCGTCAGTGCGCTCCCCGCAAGGGGCACAGGCGAGGAGCTCTTTGTACGAGTCCTGCGGCTGCTTTGCGCTGACCTCCCCGCGCCCTCCCCGCCAGAGGCCAGGCCGTAGCCGGCAGCGCAGCAGGCTGCCCAGTGAGAGACAATCTACTGCCGCAACCCAGACCAGGCCGTCGAGGTGAGGGAAATGTAGAGCTGTGCCAATTACTGATGGACTCCAGGGGCTCCGTTGCCCTCTCAGCTCTGCACAGGAACTAGAGACCGGAATGCTAACACATGCAGTAAGCAAGTGGTACGGCCTCTCTTCACCACTGCCTTTTGCCTCTCGGATTGCTCGGCCTTGCAAGCCTGAATGACTCTGCATGTACACACTGTGCACCTTATGAGGAGGTACTAAAAGGTCTGGCTCTCTCTCAGATGAGGAACTACCATTCCCTTTCATAAACAGTGCAACAGGGTCCACAGAGACAGCAGAAATGCTTTCTGAGGGATCTCTTTGGCCCCAGCTTTCCCAGGAAGTCCATGGTCTGCAGGACTCACAGGGCAAACCCTGGGGCTGGAGCATTACCAGCCCAGCTACAGTAAGTGCTCTGCTCTGCCAGGGAGAAGCAGAGGAATGAGCGTTGGAATGTTTACTCTCCAATATTTCTCAGTTTCCATTCCATCCTGCCCTGAAAGATTTTTGATTACTATACACTTCAAAATAGTATTTATTACAGATTTACATAATCTGTATGTTTTATGTTAAGGCAATAACACATTGATGCTGTACTACTGAAAGGAGTTAATCTAAACTATGTAGTGTCTGTTATAACAGAGTTCCAACTAAAACATACCCTTGCTTTCTGGCACTGACAAGTAACACATATCCAGAAGGACATTGCCCAGCACATTAGGTAAACTGCCAGGTGAAGCCGTTGCTCGACTCCTGAACCTTCACTGGGTTATGGATCAGCACTTGGCCAAATTAAATTATGAAAGTCTGTGTGTAACCTCACATTTAATTAAACAAATGTTATTTCAAATAGCATGTGCCTGGTTTACAGCAGGATTCATGGGGATAAGAAAACACTGAAAGGGAATAAACTAGTTTAGGCCTGAGGTAAGCAGCATGATAACTCAGGTTGAATGCTATTTAAAATAGATTTGAGTGCATGTACAGCTAGGCGGTAGTAATAGCGTTTAAATTTTGTTATTCTAAGTCTGTCGTTGAGTGTACTTGATGAGATTGTCCATGAGCATACAGATGGTGAGATTTTCATGCTTCTGTGGCATACTGACATCTCAGGCTGTAAAAATAAATTTCCAGATCGCTGTAATACCTAAGAAATAGGAAAATGCAGTCCACCTTAACGCTTTACATTTGAGTCCCCTATGGTTTAAGAGATTTTATCTACTAGATACACAAGTTTGTGCATATCAGGAAAACATGTACAGTATAAAGCAAAATTTGAGATAAACTCTGTGCCCTTTTTTATGTGCTTCTGAATTTAGAAATATGGGGGATGGAGATAAAAACTTGCCTTTGCTATTATCTATATTTTTTTAAACTGTTGTCACGGTTTGTTTGTGGCCCTCCGCTACCAAAAACCAGGCCGTGCCAAACCAATACATTTGTACAAAAGGATGAGAGGCAGAAATAAGTTTTCATTAGGTCAAGTTTACTTTTCATTGAAAGATTCTTGGATTGTTCCTTGATTCCACTTAATTTTTCAAGCTGGAAACAAATCATTATATCAATTTTGATGATTTATACTGCAGTAAAGAGGTATTTGGATCAAAGATGAATGCTGAGATATCTTCTCTAATATAGTAAGTTTTTTCCTGCCTCAGAAGTCATAGTGTGGAGCAATCCATGCATCAGCCTGTTCATCCCGAAAACCAACACTGATATTGCTCATAAATATCCAGGTTTGAGCATCCCTATTGGTTACTGCCTGGCTGCAGACAAGGTGCTGTGCTTATCCAGGTTTCTGAACTGACCAAATTAAAATTTTAAATAAAAATATATAGCAGGGTGATATGGTGCAAATGAGGTAAAAGAAAAACGTTTTGCAGAGACAAGTACATAGTTTTAAAAGGTTTAAAATATTCAATTGGTGTAAAAAGTAACTACTTGTAAAAACGTGTGTATTTTCATTATGCTTAATTTGCCATTCAAAACAAGTTTTTCTTAATAAGCTCTATTGTTTCTATCTGTTTTGTGAAATGTAATACGTGTGAGACAGAAAGCAGACTCGGAATGTGAATGAGTCTTGTTTTCTCTCTCTTTCTTTCATTTTTAAAATACAACTTTATTCATATTCACAGGGATCTTTAAGTTCAGAAAAGGATTAATGGACGTAGCATGACACTCCTGAGGTCATGATCTGAAAAGTTGAAACATGAAATTCTATCTGCTAGTCTTTTCCTATATCTTATTTCTGTGCAATAGGAAAGTCTCCATAAGGAAAACACTCTATAGTTAATAGTTATGTTTTCACTCTCAGCAATGACACAAGCTTTGCCAGGTTTTTGCTGTTTGTATAGTTCATTAAAATACTTTCATAAATGACTCATTGTTTTAAAAAATCACCACACTATCACCTGGGTAAAAACATCTATATCTTCCCAATTTCTGCAGTGTCAAAAGTACAGTCTCTGAGGGCAAAAGGTTACGGAGATTTCATAAAGGTTTCCCATCTGTCATCAAGCACAACATCGAGCCCTCTAGGTGCTGTGAAAATGATTTTCTCTGGAATTCTCCAGCCCAAAGATGCCATCCTCTTAATTACAAGCTTTGAGATCAGGAACACCACTGAATTCCCTGGAGATTCACAGAAGATATGCAAAAATAATCTCTTTTCTTGCTTGCCTGCCAGGGTTTCTGTACCTGCCCACAAGCTAGTCGGCTCATTTGCTAGGTAATGATGGATGAATCCAGGCAGTACATCTGCAATGCTGCCCCTCCTATCATTGCTGACATGCAGTCTTTCAAAGTTTCTTCTTTATAATTGACTGCCAACAAATAACAGTTGGGGTTTGTTTTTTGGTTTGGGGTTTTTTCTCTTTTTGGGGAGGGGTGTAGTTTGTTGGGGGTTTTTGTTTGTTTGTTTTTAATTGATCAACTGCCCTTCTCACCATCACAAGCCTCCTGTACATGGGTTAGTCCACATACGCAGGATAACAGAATGAAACATATCCTTGAGTTCACAGACTATAAGGTGCTGTAATAAGAATATCTGCTTATAACAGTTGCCTTGAAAAAACACAGAAACTATTCCTGGGGTCAGTGTGCATGCAAAAGAGTACATGGACAGACAGCATGTGTAGTGGAAGCTTCGTGTGACAAGCCCATACCTGTACACCAGAAACTGAGCCTCTGGTCAGGTGGCAATCCTATCTACAAATGTCCATTAGCACTTTTTCCAGCGGTGACAACCAGGTGAAAGGCCATCTGACCTACCAATTTATCAACAGTTGAGTGTTGGAGGTTTCTGTGGGGTTAAAGGGATTACAGTAATTGTAGGAGGAGGTACAGAATGTGATGTGAGCAGGAAAAAAATATCACTATAGTTTTATGCAAGTTCTCTGCCAGTACAGAACCAGAGGAACTAGCTGGCTGGAGTGGTACCATTCCGAGTGCACATAGACCTGGTGATGGATATGTCTGGAGAGGCTTAGATAGCATTGGAAATCTGAGCAGTATAGACTGCTTTTTTAATATGTGGAAACATGTACATAACTCTGGACATAAGGGTGGGGGCGTAGAAAAAGCCACGTCCAAGCTCAATAGGATCACGGGAGAGAAACCTCGGGCTCCATGCCATCCGAGATGTGAAAGCCCACGGAGACTCAGCAGCCAAAATCACATACACTGATTTTTTAATAGAGTTCTTATCCATGTGTCCATTTAACTGCAGTTAATACAGATCAAATAAGCTTGTTACTTATAGATTCCCAGTTGCCTCAAGTGATACAAGACAGCAGGAACAGGAATATCCCTAATTAGAATGGATTCATCTAATTTCTTTATTCAGGGAGTTTAGTGTCCCTAAGTATTCAAAGAATGATAAAAATCTTCCAGAATAAAGCTGCTAGGTTTAGACCTCCTTCTGCCCAGGGAAGAGGAACAGCAGGTTTCCTCCTACCTTTAATTTACTTCTTCCATACTTCTACCATTACTTCTAACATACTTCCTCTCATTCCTATGTATCATTTCTGAATTCTCTTTCAGCATACTACTCCTTGCATTTTTCCAAAGTTTTTATTCCATATAATTCTGTGTACACACACAGGCATTTCAGGCAAGTAATATTGAGAAGAATATGCAGCTGGAGAGTAATATGAAATGTTATATCCGTTGGTTATGAAATATCTTCCTACATCTTATCAAGAAATTAAGAGTCATCATTTTAAAACTTACTTTGCATAGTGAGAACTTGGCGTTATATGCCATGACTGCAAGTGCAATTCTTCGAAGACATGTAGTAGCCTGTGAATGCCTCTTCTGAGAGAAGAAAATGCTGTATGCTTCAGAAATCCTTTTAAAGTTAGTTTAGTTCTACTTTTTAAGTTTTATTATTTAAGCATGTGCATGCTGCTCCTTTATGTGTCCCACTGACCCACCCACAAAAGAGGCCATCTAAGCGGTACCCACGCAGACAACCAGATACTGTGTACCCTGTGCACAAGATGTTCCACACAAAGCTCTGTTGTGGATGTGTGGGATGATCAATGGTCAAATATGCAAAACGACCAACACAGATGTCATTAGCAGAGGGCCCGTAGTCATGCATGCAAGTTCACAAGCCTATAGAAATGCAATGGGTGTGACTGCAGTAACAATTTATAAGTTAGTCTTGTTTTGAATAGCAGGAATGTCAAGAAATGCCCATTGAACACTACAAACACAGAAAGAAAAAGTGGTCCCCTCAGCCTTTTTTGACCTCACCATCCGGTGGAAAATGGATGCAAGACCTGGAAAGTTATGTGATTCTCAGTCCTGTCAGATCTCTTATGGGCTTCAAAGGAATCACATGGCCACCATGCCCAACTTAACTTTGATTTAGTAGCCCATCATGGAAACCACCAGAAAAGGCTATCACCAGAATGGCAGAACAGCAATTTCCTAGCCTTTGCGTAAGGGTAGCAAGATAATAAGGATTATAAGACTGCCACAGCATTTCAGAAGGTCCTTATTTCCTACTGGGCCTAAGTGACTTTTCCATTAAAATGGTTATTATAAGAAAGTGTAGTGAAGAAAATGTTACTGTGTATCAGGCTGGTTGCATCTTTTGATGAAGACTTTGGAGGAAATAACAGAGTGGACTTGCCAGCTTGCTTTCCTCAAAACTGAGGATGAAGCTAAGAGGGCATTAGTTTTCTTTTAAAAAAAGTATTTGTGGCATGCGTGGGTGTATTTGTGCTGGGAGGGAAAGTTTCTTTCTGTAAAAATAAACCTGTTCCTTGGATTTTTTTTAGCCAAGGCTAAAGGGACACATCCCTTTCTTTGTCTTCAGAAGAAATGGCAGAAAGTTCGAATCTTCACGCTTTCTCTTCCCAAAATAAATGCCTTATTAAGATCAGATACGTGATGCCCTAAAAAAAAATAACCAACAGCTTCCAGATCCAAGCATATACAAAAAAAAAAAAAAAACCAAAAAAAAACCAAAACAACCTTGTTCAAAATATTTTTGAAGAAACAGACTAATCTCAACCCTTATATTTACAGTTGCAAAGCTGCAGCAAAATTCCATTCAACTGGGTTCTGAAAGTTTTACTCGGTGGCATTTTCTTAGGTTAACTGTTCGCGGTGATGAGATGCTATGAGCAATAACACAACTCCCAGAGGGACCCGTACCTGAGAGCACTGGTGAATAGCTGAACTGCCATATCTGCTATATCAGAGCTGGGATGTACACTGGACTAATTTTACCATCTTATTTAAATGTGATGGTTTTCTCATTTGTTGCATTGTTTGTATTAATACGAATATCTTGTTATGTTTGTTTTGTCTCCTGGGAGCCAATAAAGCTGTGAAGTTTTTCTTTACACCAAATGCAGCTCTACGGGCGATCAATCAATGGGTAGTTTTTGGATAATCTGTGAGAGTGAGAAATCTAATAAAGCAAGCAACTAAAAAAGGAAAACAAAGTCTATTTTCTGTTAGGTTAGCTACGTCAGGAGTCAGGCTTTCCACCATGCCTTTACAAGATATTTAAGCAGCAACATTTAACTATCAGGGTAGTACCTCACTAAATTAACTTTCTGACATATAAAGGAAAACATTTAGACATCATAACCTCGGCATCAATGTGGGTTACTTACTTGTACAATTAAATTTACTCTGACACTTGCTTTTCTCCCCACCTCCTCCTTCGCAGTAGTATATGAAAACACATTAATGTGAAATAAAGACCAATCATGAAGTGAGAAAACAAATAAGTGACATTTAAAAATTACTATTGCTTTGCTATACCAAGTATAACGTTAAGAAATAGGTAGACAAAGATTATATAGTTAGTTTCTAGGTCGCAACAAGGTCCATAGGAAAATGTACCATTTAATTTCAAGGCAGCAGTTCTCTTATCACAACAAAATGAGTTATCAACAGATCAAAATAACAATCTGAATTATCTAGCATTAGAGGCTGAACTGAACAGCCCCAGATTACGTGATGAATTGTTAAATTGTGGTAGCATTGTTTTGGAATTGCTAATTAAAAAATAAGTAAACCCCCATGACTCTGGATATGACAACTGAAAATATCCACAAATTATTTAATAAATGAAGCGTCTAACAACTCTAACACTTCCTGCTCGCCTTGTTAATAAATGTAATTTGTTGTAGATTTAAAAAATCTCCCATCTAAACAGTGAATTCATTACGCGACGTTCAGATCTCCAGATGCCTATGGACTCCTCGGAATTAGGTGTTAAATAGACAAAAGTGAACCAAACTGCCTTTAAAAGCACAGCATGACCATGTAATTCTTTTTCCAGTTTGTGGTAAAAAATGATGAAACTTCTTTCCAAGTAGCTATCACCCAGATTTAGTGTGAAAAGTAGTGTAATTGTAATTCACGCCATCAGGGTCTATCACTGATAGACTATCAGCTGTTCTGTAGTTAGGAAGGCTTTCTTTTCAAATAGGAAAGCTGCCAAGTGCTCTGTGATACCTCCAGCAAGCTTATCGGATGGAAGATCGGAGCCAAAACAGCAGCTGCACACATATGCAAATTGGCAATTAATAGTATAACATTCTGGGGAGGGTTGTTGGTTTTTTGGGGGTTTTTTTTTGGTTTTGTTTTTTTGTTTTGTTTTGTGGTTTGTTTTTTTTTTTAATATGGGAAAGTATAGGAGAGCTACCTTAATATTAACCTTAAGAGTGACAGGGAACTTCTTGCCTGAACGGCCAAAGAATAATTACCCTCTGGAGACACTTTCACTCTATTACTTTCTTTCTTCACACAAAGATCAAAGCTTTGTTGTCCTGCCGAGTTTTTCTCCATCATGAAAGTTAACTTCAGGGGATTTTAAAAAAAGAGGGGATACCTTGTAGCTGCAACTCTCGAAAGCAGGGAATCGTGGCGATTCGCGCTTCCCTCCGCCCCCCACCAAATGTCAAAAAAAAACCCTCCCAAAAAGTTAGGTCATTTTGGTTTTTGTTTAGGACGCTTGTCCTGTTCCCTGAGAAGATGTTCCGTGCTACATGGGACATTTGTTATGGATACTCTAATCAGCGACAGAGTAAATTTAAGGATTAGTTTTATATCTTTTCCCCAGCCTGCCGCAGCAAACCAGCTTGCTTTATTTAGACCAGCATGTATGAATACAAGACTCCCAATTAATGCAGTTGCTTGCTTAAGTCAGAACATTGCCTTTCAAAGGATCCTCACATGATCCTTTTCTTGTAATAGCAGGCTGGAGCTGGAAAGGCTTTGCAAGGCTGCTGCATTTCACACCAGCCCGTCCCCAGCGCTTTCCCCAACGTCTGTCTGTCTCTTCCAGGACAGGCGTGGGGTGATTAACTGATGTTTTCGATAATCTGTGAATTCTTAATAGTCTTATTTTCACGATTAAATATCCCAGTGTCTTTAGGACTAGGATTCTCCACGAAGGCAGGACAGAAAGTTTGCTCCTTTCTAGAGGCAGGCGCCTCAGGAAGGGATTTGCGTGGCGCGGCTTGTGCGGTGCCTGCCGTGCGGCGGGAGCCTGCCTCCGATCACCGCCACTTCTGCTATCTTTTCCCGCGGCCACGGGCGCTCCCGTCCTGATCCTTCTCCATTCCCTGGCTCAGTAATTCCCGTGGCAGCGGGAACACGCCGCTGCGCTGGTTCCCGGCGCTGGCTCGGCGGGCTCTGCCGACGGACCCGCAACCGGCGCTGCCCGAGCCGTGCGCGGAGCCCGGAGCGAGGGGCGCGCCACAGCCCCGCGCCCGGCTGCGCCTCCCTCCCTCCCTCCATGCCTCCATCCCTCCCTTTCCCCAGCCAGCTCCTCCGCGGTTTTCCAAGGAGCGCCCGGGCATTCCGACAAAGAATGTACGTTTCGATTTCGACGCTAATTCTTCACCGTTCTGTTCCATTATCAAATCAAGATCGCACACAACTTAGAGGGAAGCGGGGATATAAAAAGATCCATACGTTCTGATTTTCAGCAGGAATTGGAAAATATACCCATTTATACAGATCCTTAAAAAGCCAGATCTTTGAGGACAATTTGCCCTGAAATACCAAGGTTCCAAAGACAGAAAGATAGAAATTCTCACCTGAAATCTAGTACAGCAAAAGGAAGACTAGATTGACTAAAATATCAATTCAATCGGACACACAGAGGAAAATCTGTTTGTAGGATATTCATCAAGCACTATTTACACCCAGATGGGTTCCCATCTCCCTGCTTATTTGGATTATCATTTGTGATGCCTTTTTTCCAGATTGCAATACCTTTGTCAATTCACTCCTTTATTTTCTCCAGTGTGTCACAAACACATAGAACATAGTCACCCTTTAAAAGTGCTTTAGTTTGCTTTTAAGCTTCCTACTATTAACCCACACCAATATGCCAAAGCTTATATAAAATATAGTAGGATCTAATAATCTCTCCTATTAAATAATATGCTTTTCAAGTTTTAGTTTGAACAAAGAATGGCCTTCAACTTTTCTCATTAATATATATATTTCTGTATATATAAATAAAATATTTTGCATTCACACAAATCCTTTGCTTCTTCTGTATTAATGATGATACAAATCTCATTAATCAGCTAAATTTAAAGAACAAGGCATAGATAATACTGAATACATAATTCCAAACCATGTAAGGCACAACCTAATCAAAATAATTCTGATGTTTACAGTGTCATGTAAATCTACTGTATCCAGGAAATTCAGAACAAAAATAATGTGGTTATTTTCATTATTAAGGAGAATAGGGTTTGGACCTTCATCCTGAGTGCACTTAATTAAAATTGCATACTGGAAAACATGTGGTGCTGTACAACTCCATGCACTGCTTGAGAGTTCGGTGACATCTGGACTTGCAGAACACAACCTCTCTTTCTCAACTTTGGGTATGGTTCCCACATAATTGGTATCTGGGAACATTTGCATCAGATACACACACACACAACTGTGCAAACAGCAATTTTTCTTTCATTTTCTGAGTACTCTGCTCATACACTTTTATGTGTTCACTTTTCTCACATTAGGAGACAATGTTTTGGTGGTTTTTTAAATTCTTGTCTCCAGATAAAAAAGGAAAAAGTAGGTTTATGGCTTATTGCCTAATAATTCTTAAATTTGTTGGCAAAGTTCAAGCAATTTGACTGAAAAAATACACATTAAGGTACTGGTTGTTTTTTTTTTTTTCATTTTTATAAAGAAGAACAAGCTTTGTTACTACTATGTGAAAGATACAAAGAAGCCAATCCTAATTATGCAGCAGTTGGTTGATCAAAAAACCTACATGAGGTCCTCGACCTGTCTCACCATGTGATACCTCTTACCTAGCTAGCAGGCCAGAATTCAAAACTAGAGGTTAAGGGAAAAGCCAGAAACACTCTGGGGATGTTCCATTAAAGGAACAGAACATGTCTTGGAGATCTTAAGATATAGAAGTAACCTAAGGATAACTTGGGATACAGAAGAGATGGGAGTAGGTAGGGCAATACAGGAAACAGAATTATAACAAATCAGTTAACAGCTTTTTACTTCAAGTATTCTAATATTTCATTATTGGACTGTTTTCCATGGTCCTGAGACAACAGGTAAGAACAGTGAATTTCAGAACTTTGTCCATCAAACCAGTATGAATATTTGTGCTGCAGAAAGCAATCCTTCAACTTTTATGGCCGTTCATTGGGGCAGAAGAAAATTGGATACACTTACAAGTACATTCTCCAGAAGTTACTAAAGAGAAGCTGTGAACAGCAAAGATTGAAGAAGAAAACAAGTCTATTAAATGTGATGGTGAAGAGTCACAAAGCCAGCAGGCTCCTATGTTGGCTATTTCCATTCGATTTGAGAGACCAATGCAAAAAGACTTTGTTTTCTTCCTTTTGTTTTTCTTACAATATTTAAGCATTTTAGTAATATAGTCTTGTAATGTTAAAAGGTAATGCTATATTGTTGCACTTAAAGGATGTGATTTGAACACTGTAGACTAAATTGCTTATTAAAGTTAAAACAAAAGAAAAAAAGATGGTAGAATTCTCTAAAAGAAGAGCTACAAGACATTCTCTAGAATGTTGCCTCCTTGAAAGGCAGAGTTGCTCTTTAGTGAGACAGAGTAAACTCCAGTATTGAATTATTCTTGAGAGAGACAGAGAGAGAAGGAAGGAAGGAAGGAAGGAAGGAAGGAA
>VZTR01021945.1:17894-28975 GCA_013400775.1 Chaetops frenatus | reverse complement strand
AAGAAGAGAAGAGAAAAGAAAAGAAAAGAAAAGAAAAGAAAAGAAAAGAAAAGAAAAGAAAAGAAAAGAAAAGAAAAGAAAAGAAAAGAAAAGAAAAGAAAAGAAAAGAAAAGAAAAGAAAAGAAAAGAAAAGAAAAGAAAAGAAAAGAAAAGAAAAAGAACTGTACAGGAAAGTAATTAAGGTGGGACAGAACCAATTATTCTAAATAATATTTGTGAAACCTTACTACCCCTGGGTAACCTATGGCTATTCCAGCAACTGTACTCATTTCATAGAGATGTTTTTGCAGAAAGTGAAGAAATCACAGTAGAGATTGATAACTTCCATATTTGAGAGATTAAGAAAGCAATCTGCCTATGGATATAAATGACTACAGGGGGGAAAACAAGTCTTCTGAATACTAAGCAAATTAGATAATATAATATTAAAACACTAAAATTAATTCACTTGTTTTGTATGAGCAATTTGCAATATTATTCACTCATACATCATCCATACATAACTGACAATGAATCATCCCTCCAAGAATAAGTAATGGGAACCTAGGTAAAGGCATGATACAGCATACAGTACTTAGTAACTGAAAGGAAAGAACAATATTGTTTTAGTTGTAGGAATGCTACTGTTTGTTAGATTTAAAAGGACAGTTCCACAGACAGTATGGGAAAAAAAGTATCATAAACATTTTATCTCAGAGAGACCTTAACTGATCAGGAAAGGTCACAGAAGGAAAAATCCCCTTTTATATGATCTGGAGCTGGTCAGATGTTCACAATATATTGCTCACCAAGAAACTGAGCCCAAGAACTATTAAGTTTTTTGGTGAATAACTTTGAATAATTAATCCTTCTGAGAAAATCACAATCTGTTCACCAAGAGTTCATGAAAAAAACAAGGTGAATAATTCATTATGAATTATTTGACCAGTTTTAGCAATGAGATTCTAAATCTGTCTTCTTATGGATATTAACCTCATTAATACTATTTAGATATAATGCTCAAGGATAATTAAAACCATGAAATACTGCACATCTAATACGATACCATTTAAGCTAGAGACCTTTTTTCTATTCCTTGTAAATACATTGGAAATAAGTCTTCATTTATTAAATTTTTAAAAGGTTCTGTGCATCACTTTGGAAGCACTGTTAGTCTTGGAACAATTGATGCAATAACAAGACACTCTTAAATCAGAAGACAGCCTTGATGGAAGACAGATCTAAATGTTTAAAATCTGAGGGGGTATACTGCTATAACATATAGTTAGGCATCTATAGTAAGATGCTGTCACTCATGAGTTTTAGGGAATTTGTGAGTATGTCTAATCCTGCTCTGGGAAACAGAACTTCCATGGATTTGAAGGAAAACAGGTTCAGGTTCCTGTTCTTAAATATTTACAAAACATTAATTATAATAATTACAAAGCAATTATTGTATAATAATTTAAAAACTAGATAATGTTATGACTGATTTAAAATTGTTCTAATGTGCCATCCTAAATCAACACATTTAAACATTACTACACTATTTCTGTTTAATTATAAACACGACATTGTTTAAATTAAAAGCTAACATATCCTGACCAACATACAATTAGCCAACTATACAATTTCATTAGTTAAAGCTGCAGTTTCATGACACTTTGAACTGCTCTACATTGGAGCTGCCACCATGCTTTGTGCCAAGTGTTTCTGCCTTCTCTCTTGCATCAGTGTATGGAGGCCACAGCCTCCCCACTGCCTTTCCACAGAGATGAGTTGTTTCATGGCAGAATTCTATTCAGGGTGAAGCCTGAAAATACAACTTGAGTGGTCTAAAATCAATCCCCTACAAAAAGAAATTATCCAGCTTCTGTTTTGTTCCTAAGCCTGGCTCCATCCTCCCTGGCATAGGTAATGATCTGACCCCACAGAGAAATCAAAGGTACGTGAAAATAATCTTATAAAATATACTCCTCTATACTAGAACAAGGCCCCTGAGCTACAAGACATTCAGTTTAAAGTCAGATGAATGAAGGTGCCAGTGAAAATGCTGGAGAAGAGCACAGCAAAGAGAGCTCAAGAGAAAGCGGTGGTAACATATGGCCAAAAGTAGGGTTTGCAGCAATCAACATTTAGATTGGCTTCAGCTTCAGTGGAACCACAGGCTTGGATTTACTGTAAATAAGATCTAATTCTGAAGGAACTTCCTCAAAACAAACATAAGGCAAGTCATTTCATACTCCTCCTCCAAGAAAAAGAAACTCAACAAGCACATCAATTACAGTGATAGTAATAGTAATAGTAACTTACTTCATGTAATCTATTTTCAGCCACTTGGCATACAATATGTGAGTCTATCAGTTGATTATACTTGATGCTGAACTGAGTTTTACCTATGCAAGATTTAATCTGACCCCTCAAAGAATATTTTAAAAACATTTAACTGTACATGCAAAGCTATGCATTTTAAAAGTTTTTACTCAGTGCAAATGTGGATCACATTACTTTGAAATGTCAGTAAAAGCCTTTTAAAAGAATAGCTCTCTCTGGAATAAATTTTCCATTTAATCATTCTTAAAGTAATCCTCTATTGGTTGGTATGATATTAAAATCAGTTTATACATTATGAAACTATTTACTATATACTATTTATATACTTCATTAAAATTTTCAGTACTACTCTTTAATTTTAATATGAAATCTGAAATTATGTAAAGAGATAAAACTTCAAAGCAGTTTTCTTCTTTACATTGCATCAAAATATATGTGACACATATACATAGTAAATATGAAAGACAATCCACTGTTTGACACTTAAAAATTATGCTCATAATTGTTTATATTAATAAATAAAACAAAACTGCCATAGCAGCACATTGGCAGAACCTAAAAGTGTGTACAGGTGGGATTTGGCTACATTGTTCCTATTTACACCAATCATTCAATTGCATATTAGTTCTAGGAATTTTCTTATTAGTTGAGTATTAGGTTTTTATCTCTGCGCATTTTAAACTGGAATTAAAGAGTGACTGATCTCTGCCAGTTTCCTCAGATGTGGCATTCAGAAATGGAATCTTCCCAATTTAATTTTTTTCTCCTCTGTATTGAAGCAGAACTATTACAAGATAGGATTTCAAATATTTAACACTAATTGCTATGCAGTTATAGTTACTATTTCAGCTATACTATTTGTACTGTTCTAACACTTTAGTCTAAGGTTCGTTCATACGACACCATAATAATTTAGAATTTTGAAAGAAAAACGTATTAATTCAAAAATCAGAAGATTATGGATTGGATTGACAAGATTTCATAGTAACAAAATTTTAGAGGAAAATGGAGTAAAAAACCTACTGCCAGAAAATGCTTATCAGAGAAACATTAGCAGGATTTGTATTCATCACTTCTTGCTAACTAATTTTCTCATAAGGTCTAGGGAAAAACACTGAGCAGGTCTCTCATAACTACATCTCATTGCAGTACTGATGGGTTGCCTGATGAAGCTCTGTTGCTCTGCCCGACCAAAGAATGAACTTTTCATCTTTGAGGCTATGTAGCTTTTTTTAAAGGTTAGTTCTTTCTCACTATTGGATGAGTTTCCTGGCCATGAATAGAAAGACCAGAGTGAGATGAAAGGTCCACAGAAATAAGCAGCAAGTCTAGATGGGCATATCTTGTTGCCTTTCAGCATGAAAGAAAGGGANAAAAAAAAAATCAGAAAAAACCCTGGCTAAAACAATAGATTAGCATCCATTTTTTTTAGGAAAGAGTGTGAGATGAGACCTCCCACCAACTACCAAGTCACTCCACTTCAGATTTAGTTCACTGAGCTTTCAGCTGTTTGCTGACCTTCATTTTACTGAAAATTTCTCAGTATTGTGTGATGGATTTCACTGAGAATCTCCACTTCCATTAAACCAAATCAAAACATTATTTTTCACACAAATAACTAAAAGCTTACCTTTTAAAAATGTCAATGATTCAATAGTACAAGTGTGACAGTAGTAAGAATGAAAATGTATCCCTTTTTGGCTCTTTCTCTAATCTCTCTCTGATATTCTATGAACTATCTAAAGGAGTAGATGAAAACATCTCAGTTTCAGACTTAATTGCATAAGCAGACTGATACTTTATTTTTTTTCAAAGCCTTGTGGGATCGCTCCAGACCTTGTGGTTGAATTACAGTCTTTTGAATATTATTGTTCCAAATTAATCATATTCGTTATAAGGAAAAGCAATTATTATATTTAGTCTCCCTCAGTTAGTAATTTCAAATGCTCAAAATATATACATATCAAATTTCAAAAGTTCTTTAAGTGCAGGTACACAGTCTTCTTCCACTCTGTTTAACCAGACTTGTACTAAGATGTTATGTAATTTCCATAAAGTGTAGACAGTTCACAACAAAGCCTATGGTATTTTTTGTTCAGTACTGTGTTGTTCACTCTAACATACGGGGTTTTTTTAAGTATCAGATAAATATGGGCATTGTGTGCTAAGTAAAACTTTCAACTAAAAAAATTGATTTATGGCTTTTGAGATAAAAATATTACATGTGCATTTTATTATTAAGATTTACATTTTCAATTAATTTATAAAGGAACTATTTTAGTATCTGTGATAGTGATTTAATTAGTAGTGCTTTAAAATGTCTACTATGGAGGAAAGAACAACATATAGCACGTAATGGAGTGAGCTCAGAAATGCTGTTAACACAACGTGCTAATACAAGAGCCGGACTGAAAATTAGGCCATGCTGTTTTCACACTGGGAGAAGCTATTGAACTGTTTAGATTTTAGAGGGAGATTATTTTCCTTCTGAAGACAACTATCTCCCTTTTGTTCTTGTCTCTCTTCTATTCCTTAAGGCCACAACCTGATCATGTGTTCCAGCATCCTGCTTTCTCAAAACAGCAATCTAACTCTTCTTTCAGCAATACTCTTCTTCTTGGAGAAGGAGGCAAGAGAAAATGCTGCAAATGGCCAGTAAGGAAGACCTATCAACTTCAGACAGCCACAAATATGAGATTTCCATAAAGATTAATGGCAACAGCTGATCTGTAAGCAGCAAAACCAAGTCTTCTCCAGATAAAAGTTATGCTCAGGCACTCTAGCTTTAATTTAATAGTACCATTTCATTGATTAAAAAAAAAAAGGTTAGGGACTTGCAGGCATATTTAAATTAAGCAACATATAATATGAAGAAGTTCTCAGAGATATCTAATGGTATGTTTCATCTCCTCAGTTTACCCATCAAGTGCTCTATATTTTAAGAGTTTATATTCAAATATGTATCTTAGATTCTGCAAATTTAAAGATAGTCACTTTGGTTTCACCACATTATTTTTAACAATGTCTTTAGTGTTCAGTTTAATATTAAGCAAGATGATTCACTAGTTAGTTCAGCAAAGAATTCCATAAATGGTAATAACTGTGAGATCATTTTTGCCCATCCTCTGCTCATGCAATCAAGACTCCCTGTAATACAGTTTGTAAGTCATTGTCCAGTTTAATTCCGTCATGCATTAGTGTTTTCATCCATCATCTTTCAAGTCTGAATGCGTAGCTTAAAATTAATGAAACTAGGCCTTAGTCTTATAAAACAACCGAACATTTCATTTTGAAAAGCAGATACTGCAAGCAGCCTGACTTAAAAATACAAGTAAATTCTGGATCCATAATTCACCCTCCACCTTCTGACCCCACCAACCGCCATATTAGTGTGCCCCCACCAAAATACCAGCTTGTGTTTACAGTTTCGTTTCTCCTGATGGTGGATGGGCGCGTGTACACGCACTCGCTCTATGTGCACTCAATAGGATCATGATCTGGAGAGCTGAAAATGTAAACACAAGCTGGTATTGTGGTGTGACTAGCGGTTTGTGGTTTCTTTGTTTGAATATTTCAAAAATGGCACACTGGCCAGAACTTAAGAAGAGAAAAGCAGAGCTGCTACTTATACAAAAATTTGATGGTTCCAATGCTCAGATTTCAGATAGATAAAATGGGCTGCACAATACTTTACTTTTTACATAGTTGACTAAGCTTAAGGGTAGGAATTTTGTTTTCTGGGATAGATAACATACACTTTTGCCCTTTATTTCACATAAGGAGGAACACCCTCTTTGTTCAGGTGCTCATCAAGTGATTTCTTCAGATTAGGAATGCTCTGTTCTTCCAAAGCTGTCTGGTATCATGTGACTGAAGTAGAAAATATGGTCAAACATTCACAGGATTAGCACACTGTAGGTGAGTACAACTCATTCTCTTTTCATAAAGAATTTATTGCATCATAGAGCTGGCCATTTTCTATTATTTAAGCTCAAACATGGATTCATATGTGGAACCCCCGGAGAGCCCCAAAATGACATACCTATAGAGTTACAAAAGCACAAGCTTCAATTCGTGTAATTTTAGAATTTTTCTTTCTTTCTGCTTCACTGAAAGGAAGTGAAGCAGAATTACTTTATTAAATCATCATGAGTCCAAAAGCTTCTCTATTCCTTTCTAAGTATATCGGCCAGTCCCAATAAAACCTCATAATATAATTTTGCCACTGTTCTGAACATGGAGGGGAGAAAGAGAGAGGACTACAATTCAGCTTATAAAGTACTGGATTACATCCAGCTACATGATATTATTTTATTATTATACATTAGATTTTTTAAATAAGCTTATCAGAAGTAGATATCTGAAGTAATTTTTTCCCCAATAATTTATTTTCATCAGTTGCAGACTGATAATAATACCTATTACACATACTATACAAGTTCATCACTGAAAATTTAAACAAGAACTGAAAGCAAAATTTAAGAAAAAAGGAAAAAAAAGCAGGGTGATGATCTCAAAATAGTGGGAAAAGTCCAGAAAACCCACCAGTATTAATGCAACAACTCTTTATTCAAGAGAGGGGCAGTTCTGCTATCTATGTTCTCTATAAGAATAGTGATGTTATTCTTATAGTACACACAACTCAAGAAAAGAGCATCTAGCTTATAAATACTTATCAGTTCATTTCATTAGAACATATCTGTCCCATAAAGAGCAGGAAATCCTTTCTTAAAGTATGTGGTATTATATTACACGCAAAACCATATAAGGATATTTATCAATTTTCCTCTTGAAACACTTTTCATGTGTATTTTAGAAACACTTGATTACTTTACACAAACTGCACAACTGCAATGCCATCATAAGGTAGAACATCTTGCCTCTTTTTAATACATTACTCTATATAAGCACCCTCACAAAGACAGCTTGTGAGCTTTTCACGAATTATAATAATGGAACCACCTACATGTATATCAGTGCTGACAGATCTGGATCATCTTATTTTCACCTGCAGTAAGTTCAGAGTCAGCTAAAAACTAAATTATACAATGAACAGCTTTGTTGTAGGAATATGCATGGCCTTATTTTCCACCAACATTTACAGAACAAACTCATGCAGCTAACACAGATATTTAATGTAAATGGTAATAAATACTAATGAATACTAATGAATTTCCAATCTCTTTTTTTTCATCAAAATCAAAGATAAAGTCTCATCACTTTGGGGTTTTTTGCATGCTGCTCCACAGATGGATGGTTTTGTCTATGCTGATGCACACCTGTCCAACAGCCACTATCTGCACTAGTTTAATGTACAAAAAGGAAAATGTATCCAAAAAGATCTTCTTGTTCTTAGTTACAATGAGTAATAACATAATAATGAATTAGATGAAGCATTAACTAAAGCAGAATTTTGTGTTCAGCTACTACACAAAACACCATAAAATTTAGATGACCATTTCAAGTCAAGACCTTTACTATGTGCTCTTCTCAAAGGCAGTGGCACTTCTGGTCTAAAATAAGAGGACTGCCAACTGAGATGATCACAGACTCTGGAATGCCAATGTTTTAAATACCAATAGTGACCAAATTTAGACCAATAAGACCAAACACTGGTCTCATGTTATGCCAAGGAAGATTTGGATTGGATATTAGGAAAATACTAGGAAAAATGTCATAATTGAAAGCATGGCCAAGCACTGAAATAGAATGCCCAGGGCATTGGTGGAATCACTGATCGAAAATCATTAGTAATGTAGGACTTGAGGACATGGTCTAGTGGTGAAGGTCTTAGGTTAACTGTTGGACTCAGTATCAGGGGTCTTCTCCAACCTAAATTATTCTATGATTCTGTGATTCTTGTTCACCTTGGGCATTGTAGAATGGTTTATGCAAGGAGGGCTTGAGTCACATAGAACATGTTTGTACCTCAGAAGAGAAAGACAGAATTATTCACAGTGTTTCCTTGTGTTTGAAGATGTACCTGAACCATTTTTTCTAAAGAAATATAAATATATACTTCATGAAAACATGAAATAAATTTATGTGCAATACTGCACAATACATGCTTTACCCTCCTACTGGCATTAGTCAATATAAAAATAAAATAAAACTATTGTTCTTCAGTAAGTTCTATGAAAGAGTATATTTAGCACTCGGCCTCTGGGGGAAAAAAAGCACCCTCTTTCTTCAACTACTAAAATGACAAAGACTTCAAGACACAAAATATCTGAATGTCCAAATTTAGGTAGAGTGTATTATTCCTCCATAAAAATACTACTTCATTCAAAATATAAGAGATAGCTGCTTTTTCTGTCACAAGAAAGACTTGATATTAAGGTTTTTTTCTATTTGTGTAGTAGAAATGCTAGAACCAATGAGAAATGAAACTTAACTACATCATAACAGCACATAATCATAACAACACACGAGTAAAAAAAAAAACAACCTTACACTATTTTATTGATGACATGAATATAATCCACATCAGCCCAGTGCATCTGAAACCAAGTTTCAATTACAAGAGAAGCATCTAAACTAGCTAGAACTTTACTGGGAAGCAGTGAAGAAAGTTTAACAAATGTTCAGGAGATAAAGACCTGATAGAAGTACCACAAAATTAAAAGACCTACACTATGGCAATAACATAAATAGCTCACCAACTTTAAGTATAACGGTTGTTTGAAAACTAAGTGCAATATCAAAAGTATTTTCAAAGAAATCAAACTACAATTACTTTTGACACAGTGGGCAGCCTATTCTTATGCTTCAAGACAGTTAGAGTGGTTTGCATTCATAAAATTATTCCTTAAATACTTGTGTGCATAACAATACCAGCCACATAAAAGTACAGATCTAGACTGGACAATTTCCATATTGTCAGCAAAATAAAAAAGTTACAATAGCTTCAAACTGTTTTCTCAAAAATTACAAGTAGAAAATATTTCCTTAAAAATTGTGTCCCATGCAGGTGGTCAGAAGAAATGGTTTAAAACACCTGGGCTTTAGACCAAATTTTTATGCTTATTTGAAGACATTTTTTGATAGTCTACATGTGATGATCACTACTGGCAATTACTTTTCTCTTACTTACTTGAGAAATAAAAACATAAAAGATTGCATGAAGAAAATTTGAATGAACTGAATTTGAATCTTTTTCAGAGGGATAGAGATCTTACAAGGTTACTGCATATGTACACCATTAACAGTATATTTTGCTGTCTTCCATTACAAAGGAACAGAGCTAGTCTACCTACCACTTATTTAAACAACACTAACTACTTGTGTATTACTACTACTACTACTAAATCCCAGATCTATTACCAAGAACAAAGTCAATGAGTAAAGTGGAGCACAACATTTGACCTTTAAAAATATTTGTAAAGTTGTCCTCTTTTTTAGAGGGAGAGAGATATTTTGCTAAATGGTTAATGAATTCAGACACTGACCATTTGACCTGGGTTTTTGAAAGTAATTAGCAGCTCCAGTTACCTGAAAGATGGAGCTAAGATGAGCAGGCAGTTTTAAATCAGCGCATTTCTAATTAAAAATGATGTTATTTACAGCCACTCGATAGACGTTGTAAGCATCTGTGCTCATAAAGAAATAAGCAACAAAGGAGTGATGATTTTTTTAGAGGCTATCCACAGTTCCTGAAAATAACAAGTGAAGGATGTTGAATATAAAAGGTAATTGTTAGCTAGAGGATATTACGGCTCTTGCTTAAACATATTTTTCAGGTAAATTGGAAATGTGTAATTTAATTAATTTTTATATCCAAGTTTTGTGGAGAAAGGAAAGGTTTTCAATAATGTGTGTAAAATTAAGCTGAAAGGAGCAAATAACTGTATTGGCTTGTTGGACTAATACAGAGAAGGGTACCACAGAAAGGACAACAGTGTAATTTTTAAGTATACTAACACTACTCAGAAACTCCAAGCTCCTAAAATACACAAAAATAGTATAAGATTCTGTGGCATGAGGTAATTACTAGGGAGTACAATTGCTGTTAGAAGAAGATTATTGAAATTGCATTTATGTATTAAAGATTATGCACAATTGCATTTATTCCACCCCCAATTCCCTATTGCAAATATGCCGTATGAATAACCATACTATATATTTCAGATATATTAAATATATATATGAAAAGTAGACAAATACTCCAAAGGATTTTTAAAGTGCTGATGTTAACTTTGTGACCTGTGGACTATGGTAAAAAAGTGTCTGTGGCATATTCTTTGTCCTCAAACTGTACTTCTAATGCAATTCCTCATTCACTGAAATTTTTATGACTTCCCAGCTCAAAAGAGATTGAAAACTACTGCCATATACTGACAAACATAGCAGGAAATAAAACAATAGCCAAAGCAAACTGTAAGGTTTGAGTTAGTATCAAGTTTGAATATGACCAAAACTAGGAAGCAGATACTGAAGTACTTTATTGGACTTTAGTAACTGGCCATTTAAGTTATTGCATTAAGTTATCTGGGGTATTAAACCATTTACATTGACTTAATCAGGTAGGCAGAAAAATCATTGGTCTCAAGACAACTTAAGATGTTTCTCTATTATAATAATTCAGATCTACTTTCTTCAAAAGACTCCATATCAGAAATAAATACTGTGTATTGTATTACCTTTTAACAACCCAGCAATTTACATACCAGCAATACAACAATTTATAAGACCTAATGAATATTCATTTTTCATTATCTGGTTTCAATATTTTTATTTAATTACAACAAGCTTTTGTATTTACTTTTGCC
>VZTR01021944.1:9694-28210 GCA_013400775.1 Chaetops frenatus | reverse complement strand
ACTTGGCGGCCGGCTGGCCCTGTCGCGATAGTTGTGTCGTTGCGATAGGGAGCTGGGAAAAAAGAAAAAAAAACCACCACCGAGGCTTGGTGTCAGTTCAGGTTCGTTTTCCTTAAAGCAAACCCGGCTTTGGGTGGTGTTTGGTTATCGAAAGTTGGGTGCTGAGGAAATTCGGCTTTCTCACTTCCTGTCGCTAAAATACGCTTTAATGTCTTCTTATTATTGCTATCAATGTCTTTTTTTTTCCCTTTAATTTCCACTTTTTTTGCTGCACGGTTGTTGGGCTGGTTTGTTCAGGGCAGGGACAGGCCTGAGACAAGTTCTGAACTCTGGTTCCTCGTGGCTTAAAAACACGTTTTAGTTTAGTTTGTTTATTTATTTATTTATTTATTACAGTCCGCTGATGGTTGGTACATATAAGACAATGAAATTGTATGTATTTAGCAATTCCCAACTGGCAGGCAGGGGAGGAATTAGGATTACAGCTCACAAGAAGTCGTGCAAATAAAGATAACCATCTTGACTGTGCCTGTAGTAAACAACAAAAACACTGAAGAACTCTCCCATATTTTATAAAAAGCCACACTTTTCTCCAGTTTAAAGATCGTGGAATATTCCATTTCCTCACAGACTCCTGAAATCCTATTCTTAACAATTAAATGCTTGTACATCACCCACGTGTTAAGGGATGAGTGTACAGAGGACTTGAGAGCTTTCGGTGAGGTTTTTATCCCCAAACCAAACATCCTGGACCTGTTTTTTACCCTTTTAGTTGTAAAACCTGCCCCAGCTGGGGCCATGAGTGCAGCAGAAGAGCACATCCAGCTCCACAGGTGTGCACTGCAGGGCTGAGGGAGGTTTCATCCTGTCCTGGGGATTTATCCCAGCACAAATTAAATCATTTTTTATGCCTGAAAGTGCTCAGTGACAGCAGGGACGTGCTCAGGTCACGGTGTTTGTAAGGCAGAGTCAGCTCAGAGCTGTTGGGTTGTCCTCTGTTCATCTACAGCTTTTGGATTTGGTAGAGTTTATGCACTTTGGGCAGTGAGAGATCAGAATCATTTTATACCAGTAGTAAAATCTCTGTGTATGCTCAGACTATACATTTAAAAGAGAATTTGAATCAAAATTAATTTTAAACCTTTAGTGGGTTGTGAGCACTGCAGAACTCCCAGTAGAGAATATGTGGCCAAGGAGAAGAAAAACCACCCCAAAATCAGTCTCATAAGCTGAAAGTCCAGACAAGAGGATTATTAATTGGTCTTTTTTTTTTGTCTAAACATGTTTGAAAAACCTTTGAAGTCAAAGTTAAAAAAAAAATCATAAAAGCTCTGGAGAGCACACTCAGGTGCTGGATTTGTCTCCTGGCAAAAAGGAAGGGATTTTATGTTGATTATTTTTTAAAATCAGGATGTTTTTAGGTTTTTGCAAACTTTGGTAGCCATCCTGGTGCCCATTTTGATGCTAGAAATGTCAGTTTTGGGGAGGGACTCCCAGAGGTGGAACAGGCTCTGTTTCCTCCCTGAGTGAAGTAAAACAAACCCAGGATCTGCTCAGACCTGCCCCTTTCAACGGGCTCAGGACTGATAAAATCAGAAACTAGGTGGTTTTTTTAAAAGGTTCTGGGCAAAATTGTTGCTGCCCTCACCAGGTAATTGAAGTTTGTTGTGCTTTTTGGCGGGGAGCGTCTTAAATAGTAACTTCTCAAATTGATCAGGTTTTGCTTAATGAAATACAAGCCCTGTGATTATAATTAAAGCTAATTAAATATATAACTTTATTTGGAGCTGAGGAATATTGGAGGTGTAGACTTCTGCTCTGTTCCTAGTGTCTTTTTAAAAAGATGAGTAATGCAGGGCACCTCATTTTAAAGGAAAATTTTATGGATTTAGTCTAAAAGAACTTCATTTCCCAATATATTTAATGAATAGTTTAATAGTGTTAAAATTGATCAGTGTCCCATTGACAAAAGTAGGAGTAGAACACAAACATTCCCTGCTGGGTCTTTTTTAAAGAAAATTCTATTTTCATTATTTCCTAGAATTAAATAAACATAAGGGTTGATTTTTCTGAAGTACTTTAGGAGGAATTTAAAATACTCAGAGCAGCTATGGCTGCCCCTGGATCCCTGGAAGTGCCCAAGACCAGCTTGGATCATGGATGGTGCTCCTGGATGGGCTCTAAGGTCCCTTCAGACCCCAGACCACCCTGGGATTCTCATTGCTGCCCCTTTTCCCTGCTGCGGGTGGGATTTTGCTGCTGGGAGCCTCGGCGTGGCTGGAGCTCAGCTCGTGGGGCAGCTCTGAGGTCCGGGCCGTGCCCCAGGCAGGCCGGGTTTCGTTTCCAGCCCTAACAAAGGCTGTTCTGTCCGGGCCAGACGAGTCCGTGTTGCTCAGGTCCCATCTGGAAGCGCCGCTCCCTGCCAGGGGCGAGGCTTTCCCCGGCATCCACTTCCTCCTTCCGAAAGGGAAAGCGAGCCACCCTCACTCGGCATCGCAGCAAAGCTCTGCAGGGAAAATTGCACCCAGGAACGGCTGCCTTGGCCCTCCGACCCCAAAAATAGGGGTTTTCAAAGTGGAAGGGGGGAGTTCCCTGAGCTGGGGAGTTGAGGTGTTGAAATGCAGCAGCAGGATGGGGCTGAGGTCTCGTTACAGGACTTTTCTAGCAGAATACCTGCCTGAGTGCAATTAAAGTTCCTGTTGCAGCTTGAAATGCAGCAGTTTAAAGCACAGCTCCGTGGGGTGGCTGCAGGTGTGTTCACCTGGAGCTCTGCTCCTGGCCTGGGCGGGGTGTGGGAGCTGGGAGCAGCAGTGGAGATGGGAATGTTCTGTTACTGCTGATATGGGGACCCACAGGCAGCAGAATCCCAGAATCCCAGGGTGGTTTGGGTTGGAAAACCTTAAAGCTTAAGGGACACCTCCCACTGTCCCAGGCTGCTCCAAACCCCATCCAGGCTGTCCTTGGGCACTTCCAGGGATCCAGGGGCAGCCACAGGTTTCTGCCCCTTAACTCAGTGTCCCTGGCCCTTGTTTTGTCTCCCAGGGAATATTTTAGAGGCTGGGAGAGGAGCAGGAAAGGCCCCGGGAGTTTTTGGGAGCAGCTTTGTGGCACCTCAGTGCTCAGCCTGGAGCTGCCAAACTCGCTGTGCCAGAAGTTGTAGCCAACACTTTTTAAAACAGAGCAGTGGCCCCTCTGCCACCACAGCTGCCCAGGCCAGATTTGTAATGCTGTGCACACAGGGCTGACATCACAGGAGGGTTTGGAGCAATCCCTTCCTCATCCCCGGGCTGCCATTCACAGGACAGGTGACATCACTGCTGCCTCCCCGAGGGCTGGGGCAGCACAGGCACCTCCTGCACTTGAAATGTCTTCCTTTGCTGCCTTAAAAAACCCCAAACCCTCATGCTTTCTTTGGGCTTTTGTTTTTGTTTTTAACAGGAAGCCGGTTTTTAATGAGCACCCAAAAAGTTGTATTAAAATCAACTGACATTAAAATAATGCCTTGTGGTTCTTTGGAATAGAAACGCCTGGGAATGCTTGTGAGGAATTCACATCAACTCCAGGCTTTGGAATTCCACCTGTGCCACAATCAGTTGTTATTTATCTTTTATAAAATGGCTCTATCAATTGGAAATGGATCATTCAAGTGGATATTTATCTGCTGACATCTGTGCAGATGCTGTTCCACAGCGAGCTGATGGGATTTGCCCTCATCCCACTCATGGGGTTGTGCTGCTTCTCCTCCTTCAGTGGGCTTGGATTCCTTTTTCCATCTTCCCTTCTGCACTTTGGGTTCCTTTGGCTGATTCTTTCTATTAAAAGGCAGAGCTTGGAGGTAACACCAATGAAAAGTCAGCCCATTTATTGAGGTGGTGGTTGGCAAATGCTCCTCATTTCATTTGCAGAGATGGAAATGGAGCTGGTGCCTTTGAGAGCAGGTCCTGATGGCTCAGGACAAATGGGAAGTTTGGTTTGGAGTTTAACTCTTGAAATGAGCTGTTAAATTTTTCATGTGGAGTCTCTGTAAATGAGGAATAACCTGAGTTTGCTTCACTATAGCTCAAAGAGGGCAACTTTTTTTTTTTTTTTTTAATTTCTTTTACTAAATGTTTTGTGCTCTCCCTGGGAGCAGCTTTCTGTCAGAATTAAGTTGCACCTCCCAGATGAATTGCATTAAATCTAAGTTGTTAAAATACTTTATTCACAGACAAAGGCCTTGAGTGATTTCTGTCCTATTTAGCTGCTTAAAATTTATGAATAAATCTTGTGTTTTAAAACACTGGGGGGTGTTAATTATCCCTGTGATAGGGAAGTGACCCCAGCACTCCCCTCAGATGTGCTGTTCATACTCCAGTCAATTTAGTGACCCTTTCCCACATTTTCCACTCAAAATTTACGTGGATTATGACAAACTTATCCCTGTTCAGCTTTTGGTGGGATCTTGGTTAAAGAAGACAAGGAATAAACCAAGTTTTGGGGTCTTTCCCAACACAATATTGAGGTGCTAAAGCCCCTCAGGGCTGGAGGAATTAAACCAGGACACCTGGGAAGGCCAAGGGGCAACACCTGCAGTGGCCATGCCAAAACCCCAGTGTGGCATCCACACCTCTTGGTATTAAAAGTGCCAAAAAATGGAGTTATTTTTATCTATTTTTAACAAGAGAAAGGCTGGGGGTGGGAAAGTTGCTGACAAAGCACCAAATGTTGCAGAATTCCATGGTTCTGGCAGTCCATGGTGGATAGAGAACAGGAAATCCTGTGCAGTAGAGCTCCTGTTTGCAGGTAGATCCCTGAAATTAAAAGAAGGGTGAGAAAACAGCTGCTGGAATTGTTTAAGTGGAATTTTGTTATGTAAGACTGTGGAAAAATGCAACTGCAGAAAAGCAATCTCCCTGTTTTCCTGCTTATCAGCTGAGAGTTTAAATAATCCTGTGAAACAGGAGGTAATGGAGCAAGTATTGATTGTGGGATTGTATGGAAAAATGTAATCTGCAGGAAAGCAATCTCCTCCCGGTAACTTCATTCCAACTTATCACTTGGAGTTGGAATAATCCTGGAAAAACAGGAGCTGCTGAAGCAAATCTTGGTTATATAAGGGGTGTGTTCCAGCTCTTGGCAGCATTTTGCCGTGGAGGTTTTTCAAATCCACGCAGGATTTTGGGGTTTATTTTGGGTGTGCACCCCGGTTGCAGGTGAATGGTCCTGATGGGATCCTGCAGAACGGAGCTGTGGATGAGAGCGTGGCCAAGACCAGCCAGCTCCTGGCAGAGCTCAACTTCGAGGAGGATGAGGAGGACACTTACTACACCAAGGATCTCCCTGTGCACGCCTGCAGGTGAGAATTCCAGAGGGCAGGAGGGACAGGTGGGGTTTGGGAACAGCTCCCTGTGCTGCTCTCCGGGTTCTTGTGCAGATGTGGAGCTGCCACGTGCACTTCTGGCCAGCTCTGAGCTCCCTGGGGAATAAATCCCAGGCTCAGCAGTGCCAGTGGAGGGAAGTTTTAAAATGTTTGTGACTCACAAGAGAAATTTGGCTCCTGTTTGCTGCTTCTCCCAGCACTGATGTTCCCCAATTTTCACTTCCCCTTATTTTTAGAGCTTATTTTTGGGTTTTCCTCTAAGCAATAGCCAATCACTTGCTGTTTTTTCCTTTGGAATTGCAGTTACTGTGGGATCCACGACCCTGCCTGTGTGGTTTACTGCAACACCAGCAAGAAATGGTTCTGCAACGGGCGTGGGAACACATCTGGCAGGTAAATAATGAAATCATGGAAATAAAAATGACAGTTTTGTACCCATTTCCTCTCCTTTCATACCCAGAGCATCCATACACTGAGAAACTCCTGAATCTGTTCCCAACATGGATGGGAAGAGGCAGATCCTACCAGTGTCTGCCACAAGAAAACAGATTTACTTGTGCTTTAGTAATGGACAGTAAATGTGGAATTGCTGTAAATCCGTGCTGGTTTTTTGCAGCCACATCGTGAATCACCTGGTGAGAGCCAAGTGCAAGGAGGTGACTCTGCACAAGGATGGGCCCCTGGGAGAGACTGTCCTGGAGTGTTACAACTGTGGCTGCAGGAACGTTTTCCTCCTGGGCTTCATCCCAGCCAAGGCTGACTCCGTGGTGGTTCTGCTCTGCAGGTGAGAGAAGGCCTTGGCTCCCAGCTCTCCTGCAGAATCTGAGTTTTAAAAAGCAGGCCTTTGCTTTCATTTTGTCCCAAAATATGCTCTGTGTTCTGGTTTGCCACCCTTTTTCCTTCAGGTGGTGGTGCAGAGTTCAGGGATGCAGGGGGGATAATGCAGCAAAGGGGATTCTGTTATACTGAGAAAATATCTTAGTTCTGTAGAAAAGTATTTCTCCTAATTTCTGCATTCCTTAATGGAAAAAAGGTGGTTTTCCCTCATTTTTTAGCTTTGGAAGAGCCACAGCTCAGTTCAGGAAGTGACTCTGGAGCTCTGGAATTGTGGCTCTCACTCAGGGTGTTTTTCCCTCTGCTCACAGAATCATCTGAGGCCACAATAAATCAGAAATTGTTCTGACAGGCTCAGTCAGAAATGAAGACTTACAATTGTGTTTTAATTCAGTGCTGTCACCATGTATTTGCCAGTAGAAACTGTGTTTCTGTGGAAGGAGTTCTGTTTGGGAAATAACCCCAGTTTCTGATCTACCTGTGCACAATCTTTATGGATTATAACCACCTCCAAAGGTGTCATCTTTAGTATTTTAAATGCATTTTCAGTCCTGGAAACACCCAAGCAACACTTCTCACAATGCTGACCCTTCCCAGTGCTGAAATCAGAACTGAAAAATGAATTTTTGCAGCAGCCTGGAGATGTTTGACTGCTTTTTCACTGTTTCTTGAGTAGTTGCAGGGGCACACCAGCCCTATTTTCACCCTCCACCCCAGAGTTTTCCCTCTCTCTTGTCTAATCTCCCAATTCCTGGCTGTGTTTTGGTCGTGCAGGCAGCCTTGTGCCAGCCAGAGCAGCTTGAAGGACATCAACTGGGACAGTTCCCAGTGGCAGCCCCTGATCCAGGACCGCTGCTTCCTCTCCTGGCTGGTGAAGATTCCCTCGGAGCAGGAGCAGCTCCGGGCCCGCCAGATCACAGCCCAGCAGATCAACAAACTGGAGGAGCTCTGGAAGGTACAGCCTGACTTCTTTTGGCACATCTTTTACCTATTCTGAGGGGGTTTTTTTCAAGGGAGGACAAGGTTTTTAGGAGCTCTGTAATGCAGAAATCAGACCGGGTTTAAATCCTGCAGTGCCCCTGGGAATTGGTGGAAGGATTCAGGAAATTTTTGAAAGCTTCATCGACCTGAAAATCAACTTTCCTTGCTCATATCAAGACTTCCACGAGTTTCTGCCTTAAGTGATGCCCAGCTGAGCAGGGAATTGTTGCTCCGTTCAGTTACTGGGTTTTTGAGAGTTTTTTTTTGTCCATGCTTAAAAAATTTAAACTGGGTTTAACTATGACTTGTAATGCCTTGGTGTAGTCTTAAGGGTGGTTCCACCTTGATACCACTCCCTGTGTCAGTAAAACACAGTTTTATCAGTCCTGCTGTCAATTTTTATACTTTCAACTTTGAAACAAAACATCTGTGCTTTAAATTCCAGGAAAATCCATCTGCAACCCTCGAGGACTTGGAAAAACCAGGTGTTGATGAGGAACCCCAGCATGTCCTGCTTAGATATGAAGATGCTTATCAATACCAAAATATATTTGGTCCTCTGGTCAAGCTTGAGGCAGATTATGACAAGAAACTCAAGGAATCTCAGGTAAAAAGTGTGAGATTTGCCTTTTGAGGGACTCGTGACCAGTTGTGGGGTCACACACGTGGTCAGTTCACAGCAGGGAAGGAAACATGGAGTGAAAGAAATAAATATTTTAATGGCTGTGGTGTAGCAGCCCTGGGATATCAGCAGTGATGGTGCTGTGTGATACAGGGAGAGGAGAGGAAAATCCTCACAGTGAGGGGTTTAAGAGCTTGGAACACTTGGGAAATTCCCACCTTTCCTGTGTTAGAGTTTTTCTTTCCAAGAGCCACCAGAACTGCAGCTTTTGGTTACCCTCAGAACCTGCAGTTCCCTGGCAGGGAAATGGGAATTCTGCGAGCTCCTGGAAACATTGAATGGGTTTGAAGGAGGGGGGAGAATTACACAGCTGGTGAGCAGGACTTTGTTTCTCATCATTAACTCTTAGAACAGAATTCACCTCCTGCAGGTGCTGTGAACTCAGCCATGATGACAGTGGAACAGCAAGTTTTGGAATTTCTCCACTGTTTTGAAGCACAGGACTGTGGTGGTTGGCAAACAGCTCTTCAAGAACATAATGATGCTTTTTTTTTTTTTACCCTCAGACCCAAGATAACATCACAGTCAGGTGGGACCTGGGCTTGAACAAGAAGAGAATTGCTTATTTCACTTTGCCAAAGACTGATTCAGGTAAGGACACCTGGATTGTCTCTTTGTCTGGGTTTTTTTTCTGCCTGCTGAATAAAATCAGCGTTCAGAGCGCTCTGAGGGTTGGCCTGGGGTGGCTCTGGGAGGTTTTTGTGGGTGTTCAGAGCTTTTTTTCCCTTTCCTTTGCAGACATGCGCCTCATGCAAGGAGATGAGATCTGCCTGAGGTACAAGGGAGACCTGGCCCCTCTCTGGAAAGGAATAGGGCACGTTATCAAAGTTCCTGATAGTATCCTTTACTTAGAGAGCCCTCAGCAAGGCCAGGCCAAAGCTGGAGTCCTTAAAAAGTCATTAATTACATCCAGAAGTAATTCTGAGCTAATTTAAAATCTGTTGGGGGGGGGGCTCTGCTGAAGAAAATCACTGAAATTGGGGAGAATAAAATTCAAATTTTTGCTCTAAATTACTACTTAACGAGGTTCTACAGATTATGGTGATGAGATAGCCATCGAGCTGAGGAGCAGCGTGGGAGCTCCCGTGGAGGTCACCCACAACTTCCAGGTGGATTTTGTGTGGAAATCGACTTCCTTTGACAGGTATTGAGGCAGCACCTCACAACTGGGCAGGCACTCAGGGTAGAGTTTTGTTCCTTGCCTTCACTGAGCGTTTTTGAACCAACAAAGAATGGCCTTGCTTTGGCACCACCCATCAGAAATCTCAGTGCCTGGGGAATACCTGGTGCCTGGATCAGACAGGCTAGAAATGGAATTAATGGCATAAAATGGCCAATTTTTCTCTTTTTTTGAAGGATTTGGTGCAAATACATCAAAGGGGAAAATTTACCTTATGTTTGATAATACTTGAAACATAATAAGAAGAACAATTTTATAGTTCAGCTTCCTGGAATTGCTTTAAGTAGTTAAAATTTCAGAATTTGGCTGTGGGCTCCACAGGCTTCAGCCATGTCTGTGTTTGGTAAGACAGGAGTTGGCTTCTTATCCTATTATTAGAATTTCCTATTATTAGTATATCCTATTATTATTATCTCCTCTTATCCCATTATTTTTTTCGTTGTGGCTGCAAATTTTCTTCAAATCTTGCACTTAAGTTCCTACCACAGGTTCTTGCACCTCAAATTACTGTCACAGATTCTGTCACCACAGGCTGGAGTTCCTCTCCACATTTTCCTGGGAATACCTTGTAATGTTCACATGGGCCAAAAAGCAAAATCTGTGTTTTCACAGTGTCATTTTGTGATTTTAATTCTGTTAATAAGTGTTGGATACTGTTCCCTCTCCCATTTGTGCCTGAAGGCTGACCACCCTCCATGCAGAACACCTGTGGGTGCTTCACTCGAGGCCACACTGATCTTTAGGAGTAATTGTCCTGCTTTTTCCCTCATTTCAGGATGCAGAGTGCTCTGAAAACATTTGCAGTGGACGAGACCTCGGTGTCTGGGTACATTTACCACAAACTGCTGGGCCACGAGGTGGAAGATGTCATCATCAAATGCCAGCTGCCAAAACGCTTCACAGCCCAGGGACTCCCTGATCTCAACCACTCTCAGGTGACCTCATCTCCTCTCACTGCACAGAACGAGAGAAAGGACTTACAAATAGAGGTTAAACAACTTAAATCCTGTGCTTGGAATGTTAAATAGCAATAAACCCTGGGGTTTTTTTAGGTTTATGCTGTCAAGACTGTCCTGCAGCGTCCTCTGAGCCTTATCCAGGGTCCCCCTGGCACTGGGAAAACAGTGACATCAGCCACCATCGTGTATCACCTGGCCAGGCAGGGCAATGGGTGAGAGCTGCTCTCTCTGGGGCTTTATGGCTGAGGTTATTTGATTAATGTAAAGCATCACCTTGATTTAAAAACCAAAAATCATTTGTGTCATTGAACTGTGTTTTCTGGGGAGACTTGGACTCATTGCACAAAACACCCTTCCCCGGCATGTTTTTAGGGGATGTGTCATTGCTTACATTTTATTGCAAGTCTAGTGGAAAAAAATTCCAGTTTATGGAGAGTTTGGCTGATTTCTGGCTGATTTCCCCAGGCCCGTGCTGGTGTGTGCCCCCAGTAACATCGCTGTGGACCAGCTGACAGAGAAGATCCACCAGACTGGGCTCAAAGTGGTTCGTCTGTGTGCCAAGAGCCGCGAGGCCATCGACTCCCCCGTGTCCTTCCTGGCCCTGCACAACCAGATCAGGAACATGGACAGGTGAGGGATGGGCAGAAACCTCCGTTTTGGTGTTCAGGGTGGACACAGCTGGTGGACGTTGCCGCCCTTGTTTGCTTGATGGGGGTTGCTTTTGGTTTAGTTAAAAACCACTTTCACTGCAATCCTACAGAGTTGGTGGTTGGGCTGTAAAGCAAAAACTCCTGGTTTTTTGCAGCATGCCGGAGCTTCAGAAGCTGCAGCAGCTCAAGGATGAGACTGGAGAACTTTCCTCTGCCGACGAGAAGCGTTACCGGGCGCTGAAGCGCACGGCTGAGCGGGAGCTGCTCATGGTGAGGCCCCAAATCCCAGCCTGTCTGCTGCCATCCCAGTGCTGATCCCAGTGCTGATCCCTGCTCCCTCCCTGTCCCAGAACGCTGATGTGATCTGCTGCACCTGTGTGGGAGCTGGAGATCCCAGGCTGGCCAAGATGCAGTTCCGCTCCATCCTCATCGACGAGAGCACGCAGGCCACCGAGCCGGAGTGCATGGTGCCCGTGGTCCTGGGGGCCAAGCAGGTAAACCCTGGCACTCCCTTCAAAAAGGAGCTCACAAACACAGCAGGAAGTAGCACTGAGCAGTTCCCAGTGTAGGCACACTATGGTTTTCCTTTTCCATAACATAAACCTAACTGACTTTATTTTGGGTCAGTCCCGTTCACTTTGGGTCAGTCCCATTCATTTTGGGTCAGTCCCATTCACTTTGGGTTAACCCCATTCATTTTCCATTTCCATGGCCTGGAAGGTGTTGTTGCTGTTGGAACAATCTGGAGAGTGAACAGGAATTTATATTAAAATGATCAGCTGCAAAGAGAGTGACACTGAAGGTTTCTGAGTCTTTGGGGAGAGCTGAAGCTTATCACAAGTCAGAATGATTATTCCTGATATGTCAGGCAGTGGTTTTAAGCTGACAGAGAGTGGGTTTGGATTTGATATTCAGGAGAAATTGTTGCCTGTGAGGAAGGGGAGGCCCTGGCACAGGTTGCCCACAGAAGCTGGGGCTGCCCCATCCCTGGGAGTGTCCAAGGCCAGGTTGGAGAAGAGAAGCTCCAGGGAGACCTCAGAACCCCTCCCAGAGCCTAAGGGGGCTCCAGGAGAGGGACTGGGGACATGGGGTGGAGGGACAGGACTCAGGGAATGGCTTCCCACTGCCAGAGGGCAGGGATAGATGGGATATTGGGAAGGAATTCTTAGATTTGGGAGTGCTGAGGGACTGGGCTGGAATTCCCAGAGCAGCTGTGGCTGCCCCTGGATCCCTGGAAGTGCTCAAGGCCAGGCTGGCCGGGGTTTTGGGACAGTGGAAGGCGGGCAGGGAGCGCCACTGGCTGAGCTTTAAAATCCTCCCAACCCAAACCACGGTTGTGGATTCCCCAGTAGGATATTTCCATTATTCTCAGCAAGCTCCAGCAACCAAACTGAGCTATCCCCAACCTCTTCCACAGCTGATCCTGGTGGGTGACCACTGCCAGCTGGGGCCTGTGGTGATGTGCAAGAAGGCTGCCAAGGCGGGGCTGTCGCAGTCGCTGTTTGAGAGGCTGGTGGTGCTGGGCATCCGGCCCATCCGGCTGCAGGTGCAGTACCGCATGCACCCCGCCCTCAGCGCCTTCCCCTCCAACATCTTCTACGAGGGATCCCTGCAGAACGGGGTCACTGCAGGTAAGGGGCTGCTGCAAACCTCACCAGCACCAGGGGGCCGGGCAGGGAAACCCTGGCATTGCCTTCAGAAAGGAGCTCATGAGCACAGCAGGAAGTAGCACTGAGCAGTCACGTTCCCAGTGTAGGCACACAACGTTTTCCCTTTTCCATAATATAAACCTGTCTGACTTTATTTTGGGTCAGTCCCGTTCACTTTGGGTCAGTCCCGTTCACTTTGGGTTAACCCCATTCATTTTCCATTTCCATGGCCTGGAAGACGTTGGTGCTGTTGGAACAATCTGGAGAACGAATAAGATTTTATATTAAAATGATCAGCTGCAAAGAGAGTGACACTGAAGGTTTCTGAGTCTTTGGGGAGAGCTGCAAGCCCTCAGCAGGGCTCAAAGCAGGCATTCTCTCAGCTAGGTCTGGATTTTTAATAAAAAATTTGCATCACGCTTTGTTTGGAGGTGCTTTGATATGGAAATTGCGAAGTGGTGGTGCTGATTTGTTCTGCTCCCTGTTCCTTTGCCCCTCAGCTGACAGGGTGAAGAAAGGCTTTGATTTCCAGTGGCCCCAGCCTGACAAACCCATGTTCTTCTACGTGACCCAGGGGCAGGAGGAGATTGCCAGCTCAGGCACCTCTTACCTAAACAGGTGAGCAGAACTGACATCCAAACCTGGCCTCAGTGTGCAGGGCAGGGCTGGTGATTGCTCAGCAGTGAATAAACCCTTTTTGGCTGCTTTGATAAAAGCTGCCATCAGGGAGGTTTCAGAGTTGGTTTGCCCTGGGCTCCTTTGTAGAGGAAACCAGGAGGAAAAGGCCTGGGGTGGGAGCAGCTCAGAGCTGGAGTGGGCTGGGATTGTTGTGTGGAGGAGTTCTCCCCTCACTGGGTGTAGAAGGAGCAGGAGAGAATAAAGTGCCTGACATGGGTGAATTTGGGCCAGCAGGAAATGCTGATCAAATCACGTTTTGAATTCTGATAACTCCTGATGCAGAATCCTAAATCTCAGATTTTGGTGGCAGCGCAAAAGGGATGGGAACGAGCTTTCTTCTTCCTATCCCTTTTTTCTACATGTTCCACCTTCTTTTTCAACAATTAAACTTAAAATTTGCTCCTCTTGGGTCATGATTGTTCATGTGCCTGGCAGGGAAACGAGCCCAACTTGTGAAAAAAATATCAGCGGAGATATTTTTAATCTCAGTCTGTTTCCTGAGCAGCATGTGCAAGACTGGATACAGTGGAGCAGATTGTGCACAAACAAACAGCACAATGGTTGGCTGATAGGGGCATTGACATCCAAAACATTCTATATTTAAAGCTTTAAGATAAAGCAGCCCAAGGATCTGGGGGATGTTTGGAATGATGTTGATTATAAAAGTTCCACACGTGCATTTAATTCCATTTGGAATGAGGGGGTTTTGCTGTTTGTTGTGCAGTTCTGAGAAGGTGGAGGTGAAATTTCTGTTGTTCTGAGGCCTCTGAGATGTTGCTTTTGGCCCAAGTTCCTCTGTGCACGTCCTGAGTGCAGAGCTCGAGCCAAATTAATTGCGGTACTCGAGCAGAATTGATCTTTCCATTGAAGCACCCTCGTGTGGGAGGCTTTTAAATCCCATTAACCTGCTGAAAAGTGAGCCCTGGTGCCCTGACCCTCCTTGGCTGACCCAACCTGCCTCCCCAGGACGGAAGCTGCCAACGTGGAGAAGATCACCACGAAGCTGCTCAAGGCTGGGGCCAAGCCTGACCAGATTGGCATCATCACCCCCTACGAGGGGCAGCGCTCCTACCTGGTGCAGTACATGCAGTTCAGTGGCTCCCTGCACACAAAGCTCTACCAGGTACTGGGCTGCACACAAATTGTGGAATTCTCAGTGTTCTTATGTTTGTTCCATCTTCAGGCTCAGTCTGCGTTGGTGGATTTGAGTTTTTGAGTTGGTTTTGGTTATAATCAAGGAGAAGAGTTGGGAGGTGGCAGTGGGAGCAGGGAAAGGAGGGAGGCCTGCTAAAATCTGTGTGGAAAGAGGCTCCAACAAATCCTCTGAGGCACAGAAGGGAGAGGTCACTGTGGAAAACCTTGTGCCTTCATCAGCTCCCTGTGCCAAGGGACGTGCAGGAAACCAAGCAAATAAATCCTGGTGGCCACACGATTGGTTTGCTTGGGAACACGTCCTGCCATCAGGGGAACTCCTCCACCAAACAGAAAAATGAGCTGCTACAAACAGGACAATTCTGTGTTTAATGTGGTCTTGTTTTGCAAGATTGAGAACTTGAGCAGTGTTTTCACTGCAGGGAAACTTGGTGGAAATACTTTTCCCCTTGCCAGGAATGATGTGTCCCTCTGATTGAGGTTGCTCAGAGCTAATTTGGACCTCTCATCCTGCAGAATTTTGGAACAGTCAGAACTTTTTGGCAATGTCCTCAGCAAAGAGCTGCTTTCCACAGTTCTGGGGAACGGGAGAACCATAAAAGTCTGAACATGAAAGGAATTTCTCCTAAACTGAGACTCTCTGTTCCCTGCTGGGGAAGCTGTACAGTGCCCAGAGGAGTTACCAAATCATCCCTCGCTCCAAAAACAACGTTTTTCTCAGCTGATGGAAGGTTCAGGGCCTTTGGCAGTGCCTGCTGGTGGCAGAGCTGTTTTGCTTCCATGATTTAGGTGTTTTCCTCTTTTGCAGGAAGTGGAAATTGCGAGTGTGGATGCCTTCCAGGGCAGGGAGAAGGATTTCATCATCCTGTCCTGTGTGAGGGCCAACGAGCACCAGGGAATTGGGTTCCTCAACGACCCCAGGAGGCTCAACGTGGCCCTGACAAGAGCCAGGTAAGGGAAAACTGTCCTGAAGGGACAGGACACGGGGAATGGCTTCCCAGAGGGCAGGGTTGGATGGGATGTTGGGGAGGGATTCCTCCCTGGGGATGGGGAGGGGCTGGGATGGGTTTCCCAGAGCAGCTGTGGCTGCCCCTGGGGCCCTGGAAGTGCTCCAGACCAGGTTGGAGCAACCTGGGATCGTGGAAGGTGTCCCTGCCCATGGGTGGGATTAAAGTCCCTCCATCCCAAACATTCTGTGCCATTTTCATCTGCTCATCTCAGCCTCTCTCACCATTTGGCATCAGTAAATTTTAGAAGTCACCTTGTCCTTCCCATTTTCAGGACAGATCCCTTCCCTTCCTCTGCTTCTTTATCACTTCCAGCAACCATTTTTGGGTCATTTTGCTTTTTTTAAATGGATTTGATTCCAAAAAGGCTGAGATGGGATCCAGCAAGGTGCTGCTTGGCTTTCTTGGTGTCTCCAAGCTTCAAAAACCAGCCCAGGGTGGTTTGGTTGCACACAGAGCAGGCCTGGAGGAGGAAGTTGGTGCTGATGGAGAAACTGGCTGCAGCAATCTCCTTCCAGGTGTTGAGCCACATCTGGAAGTGGTTGCTGTAAACAACTCCAGTTGCATCAGGGCCCTCCTGGAGCTCCCAGAGAGAAAAACCCAGGGTCTGTTCTGACATCAGCTTTAATTCTGTTAATTAACCAAGTTAATTCTGGTTCCTCTGCTGCTGCCAGGTACGGGGTGATCATTGTGGGCAACCCCAAAGCCCTGTCCAAGCAGCCCCTCTGGAATCACCTCCTGAATTACTACAAGGAGCAGAAGGTGCTGGTGGAGGGGCCCCTGAACAACCTCCGTGAGAGCCTGATGCAGTTCAGCAAACCCCGCAAGCTTGTCAACACCATCAACCCTGTGAGTGACCTCCCCTGGCCCCCGGGGCTGCTGACAGCAGCCAATTAGGCCCTGATGGATTAATTAGTCATTAATGGGTGGAATGAGCCACCCACTCAGCCTCACACCCCCACGAGTTTCCATTTTTGCTGGCTTTTGATGCAGCGTGACTTCAGGGGGAAGCTGCTGCTCCTGTCCCCAGGCTGAGCAAAGTTCATTATTTATTTTTAATTGCAGGATTTTATGAGGGGTGAATCCTGAGGTGAATCAAAGAAAAGGAGCTGGTTTGTGTAGAAAGGGAAAACTCACTTTTAACCCTAAAGCTGCAAGCCTTATGCTTGATTTTTAACATAAATCAATGATTATTGGAGGAGCTTGGCAGCCACCACAGGACAGGGAATTATCAGGGCCTCAGAACAGACTGGAAATTCATCAAATGTTTCACAGTTTGAGACAGGCTGCTGGAAAATCTTCTTTTTGGTGCTCAAGATGGAGCTGAAATAATAATTAAAGGTTTCCTATGTGTTAGAATTAATCTGTTTCCTCAACATTTGTGTGATCTGTGGAGTTTTATGGATTTTTTACCCCAAATAACTTCCACTGAGGCTGCAGTGCAAGGTTTTCTGGGAAAAAAAAATGAGGATGAATGCCTAATTCCCAAAATCTCTGCAGGGTGCCCGTTTCATGACCACTGCCATGTATGATGCTCGGGAGGCCATCATCCCAGGCTCTGTCTACGACCGCAGCAGCCAAGGTAAAAAAAATCCCCAAAATTCACTTTTAGGGGCTTGTTTTTCCCCTAACCAGCCCCTGAGGTGTCACATCTTACCCACTTGCACAACTCTGAAACTTCTTGAAAGCTTTTAAACCTCTGAAAATTTTGAACTTGGTGAAGTTCTAAACTTAGAACTATGGAAAAACGTGGAATTTAAGGACTGAAAATGTTCAGGGCGAGTTTAAGGGCTGAAAAGTGTTTGGGATGAATTTTGAGGTTGAAAATGTTTGGGATGAATTTGAGGGCTGAAAAGTGTTAGGGATGAATTTAATAACTGACAATGCTGGGGATGAATTTGAAGCTGAAGGCCTTTAGGATCTGCCTGGATTTTGCTGTCTGTGGATAGAATCCCAGCCCGAGGTGTGCAGAGCAGGTGCAAAATGAGGGAAAGAAGGAGTGTGAGAGTCCCAGATGGTGCTGTGAGGGCGAGCTGTGGGAATGAGCCTGTGTTGGATGAATTTATGGGATTTCCAGGTGTGGAATAACCAGCGAGGCAGGAGCTCCGGTGGCTCTCGGCAGTGAGAGCTCATCCTTCTCCACAGTGACCTCGGAACACCCAGAATTCCTGCCATCAATCCCTGTGCTCTCTCCCTTCCCCAGGGCGCCCATCCAACATGTACTTCCAAACCCACGACCAGATTGGGATGATCAGTGCTGGCCCCAGCCACGTCACTGCCATGAACATTCCCATCCCCTTCAACCTCGTGATGCCCCCGATGCCACCCCCGGGATACTTTGGCCAGGCCAACGGCCCCGCTGCAGGTACAGGCTGGGGAGAGCGGGGTCAGCTTTGCTGAGAGCTGTGTTGGTACCTCTAAAAGCCTGACTGCTGGGGGGGATGGACTCTGTTCCAGGCCGTGGGGCTCCCAAGGGAAAGACGGGCCGTGGCGGGCGGCAGAAAAACCGATTTGGGATTCCTGGCACGAGCCAGTCCAACCTCCCCAACAGCCAGGCCAGCCAGGACGTGGTGTCCCAACCCTTCTCCCAGGGCCCCCTGACCCAGGGCTACATCTCCATGAGCCAGCCCTCACAGATGAGTCAGCCTGGGCTCTCCCAGCCGGAATTATCCCAGGTGAGCGCCGATTTTGGGATGTGGGGAGGTTTTCCTGGGATCCGTGGTGCTGCTCCTCTGTGCCTGCACCTCCTCCTTGCTGGGGGAACTGAAACTGAAACTGCTCTGGTTGACTCAGCTGCAGCATTTGCATCCTGCACTGTTGGAGGCTCAAAGTGCACAGGGGCATGACAGTGACATGTTGCTCCAGCTGATGAGCAGCTCAAAAAAAACCTTAATTTGGGGAAATCCTGTGCCAAAAAAAAGCAGATTTTTAAAAAACCCAATCAGCCCCTCTCAGCTTCATCATTAACCTGGTTCTGCTTTGCACTTGAGCTGGACACTGACTCAGAGGCTTCCCTCACCTCTTCCCTTCCAGGACAGTTACCTTGGTGATGAGTTTAAATCCCAGATTGACGTGGCACTGTCACAGGACTCAACCTACCAGGGGGAACGTGCATATCAACATGGTGGAGTGACGGGACTGTCACAGTATTAGAGTGTAAGGACCCCCCTGTGTCCCCTCCCCTGATTGATTTAAACTGTCCCCTCCCCCTGATTGAATCTGTCCCCTCCCCTTAATTTAAACTGCCCCCTCCCCCTGATTGAATCTGTCCCCTCCCCTTAATTTAAACTGTCCCCTCCCCCTGATTTAATCTGTCCCCTCCCCTGATTTAAACTGTCCCCTCCCCCTGATTTAAACTGTCCCCTCCCCTGATTGATTTAATCTG
>VZTR01021943.1:101214-189647 GCA_013400775.1 Chaetops frenatus | reverse complement strand
GAGAGGGAAAGGGGCTTTAATACGAGGCAGTAGTGGTAGGACAAGGGTGAATGGCTTTATACTGACATAGGGCAGCATTAGATGGGATACTGGAAAGAAATTCTTCGATGTGACAGTGGTGAGGCACTGAATCATAGAATCATGGAATATCCTGAGCTGGAATGGACCCACAAAGACCACCAAGTCAACTCCTTGCCCTGCACAGGCATCCCAAAATCCCACCCTATGCGTGAAAGTCTTGTCCAAACTCTCCTTGAGCTCTGGCAGCCTTGGGGCTGTGATCATTCCCTGGGTAGCCTGTTCAATGCCCCAGCACTCTCTGTGGGAAGAACATAATATCCAACCACTGGAACAGGTTGCCCTGAGAGAAGCTGTGGCTGCCCCATCTGTGTGAAAGTGTTCAAGGCCAGGCTGGATGGGGCTTGGAGCCAGCCTGGTCTAATGAAGTTGTCCCTACCCATGGGAGGGGTGAAACAAGATGAGATTTAAGGTCCCTTCCAACTGAAGCCATTCTGTGAGTCTGTGTATTTTGCAACATCTAGAATGCATACATGTATGTGCTATTTGTACCTTGAGTGCAACTCATGAATGTAAATTTTTTTCTTTTGAACGAAGTTCATAACTAGGTTCATAAAGCAGTTGGGTAGTTTCACTTTATAAAAAGTTAAATGTCTTCAAGATATTTGAACACCATTAATATGATGTAAGGAACAGCTTAACTTTTAGTTTAAAGATGTTTGTATAAGGAGTAGGGACATATTTTTAAATCTAGAATTAAAATGTTGTTGTAAAAATAGCCATTCTCATGTCATTCTGTAACATGTATGGTTCTATCCTGTGTGCTGTGTAATGGCTTCCAGTGTTGTGCTTTCATCTTCAGCTGTTTGACAAAACTTTTGACTCCTGGAGGGAAGAGATAAGTGGAGGAGGTATGGATGGGAACATTTAATTTACTGGTGAGGTGCACAACACTCTACTTAGGCAGAACACCACCCTCCCACAAGAATCTTGAACCAGACCTGGTGAAGTGAATAAGGTCCATTCATTGGTAGCAGAGGTAACTCTGATGCCCTGGTTAAGGAAAGTCTCCTGTCCTGGTGTTCATGAAGTGTCTGTTCATATCTTTAGCAGCGTCACTTTTCCCCAGGTCAAGCAAGGTTTGAAGGTCAGTATCTGTCAGGTGCCATCATTCTGTTTGTTCTAGCAGTCTTCTGCTGGAGCTGTACACTCCCAGCTCTGAGAGTGCTGTGGCTTCCTCTGCCTGTTACCTACCCCACATGTAGGGACAGGACAACAGGGTGTGGCTTCAGACTGAAAGAGAGTAGGTTTAGATTTGATATTAGGAACAACTTCTTCCCTGTGAGGGTGGTGAAGGCCTGGTATGGGTTGCCCAGAGCAGTTGGGGCTACCCCATCCCTGGAAGTGTTCAAGACCAGGTTGGACGGGGCTTGGAGCATGATGGGGGTGGAATGAGATGGGCTTTAAGGTCCCTTTCAACCCAAACAATCCTGTGATTCTGTGGTCACTGAAACATTTCCCTTGAGCAAACTTGGTTTTTTCTGGGAAAAAAGAGCTCTCGAGAGTTACCCTAACTTGGGGTTCCTTGAAGCATTGACACATCTCACCAGGTGGATTGACTGCTTGTGGGAACTCTAAAATCTCAGAGACCCTCAAAAGCAGTTGTACCTTTGTAAAACTTCTGTCACATTTTTGCATGAAGGCAATAAACCAGGCTGAAATTATAAGTGAAAATAAAAATGTTAATTTAAATGGCTTGCAGTGCTGTCGGTGTCCTTGAGGAGGCCGAAGTTACTTATCACTGTCAAGAATTCTCTATGGTTCTTTGTCAAGCTGTACTTTATCAAACACTTCTATTCATTCCCTTCTCTGGAAGTCACTTGCTTGCTGCCTGGCATCTGCAGGTGGGAGGAAGCAGGAGGCTGTATGACCACATACAGCTGTTCATGGTCAGAGTGCAGTGGCATTTGCTCTTTGGGTCCTGCACAGGCAGAAGGCTCCTAGGTCTGATTGGTTGTGACACAGCCTCAGTCACTTATTTTACAACACGTGTAACATAGCGCTTGTGACCTTGCGATTGCTGCTAAATAACTATCTTTTAAGTAGAAGCCATGTTTTGTCTTATGTGTCTCCAGCAAGCTGCTGAGTTTGAAGACACTGCACATATGTTGCAGAGCAGAATTCACAGTGATGGATTGGACAGATGATAAGAAAAATTGGTTACAGTTAAATGAAAACGAATTCCAAGATCTACACCATGAAATGCAGAGAGGAAACACAAGCTGAATGCATCACAAAATAAAGGTGTCACCTTAGAAAAAGATGCACATCATGCTGAACCATGTAAAGAAACATTGTATGTAGGGCACCCCATAATGGAGGACTTTTGAAAAATAATTCTGGCCAATTAAGGCAAATTAGAAATTCAAGAAGACAGTACAAGTGGCAAGGAGTTTGGGAACCAAACTGCAGGATCTGGGCTTGACAGCAAGGTTTGTATAATCTAGAGCAGTGATTTTCAGCTTTTTTTTTTCTTTTTGCAAACATAATGGTTTTTTTCCATGTTTGGAGTTGCAGATTGAATACAGAGCTTTTAAAAGCCTATATGTAGTAGGAGTTCTCTTCAAAGTTATTTCTGTGGGCCCTTAAAAGCAGCTGATGGACCACAGGTGCAAACTATAGATCTATAGATTAGAATTTTGAGGAAAGGAAAGGAAAAGAATTGTCTGAGATGGCTTAAGAGAAAAAAATAAAAAGCCCTTTCCCTCCATCCCAGGTGGTGTGAGGCAAGAACAGCAAGTTTAAGCACCAACAAGGAAGGATTACAGCACGTAACAGTGTTTTAATAACATAATGATACATGCTAAGAAAAGCTGCAGAAAGTCACTATGATAGATTAAAAGACTGATAAAATACTTGGTGGGCAGGAGAAAGATTACCTTGATCATATCTGCAAGTTGGATATAACAGCTCAAATAATGATATTTAAAGCGCTCAGATGTGCTTCCCGTAATGAATACTGCTGGAGAAATACTGGTTTATTCCTGAAAGGTGACCACATTTCCATAGTGGATTATTTTATTTTACTACTTTTTGTGGGAATACATCATGAGGAGTAGGCTTGACCACAACAGATATAAAACCCTGGGGATGCTCAGGCCTCTTTGGCCATTGCATATACTTTGCTTCATGGGCTATACTCCAAACTAAAAAGATATCAGCTGTGTAGCTGCCAGATGAAAAAGTGCTGTTTACACCTTGTGTGTATTACCATGTCTTAGCTGCCAGAGTTGCCTTCTTGTTTTTCCCTTGTCTATCCATGACATATTTTTTATTGTGCCATGCATTTACAGAACATGGTACCAGCTGCACTCCAGGTCCATGATCAGCGGCATTTGCAGGTTACTGTAGGAGCCATGTAATGGTGAGCTGGGCTTGATAAAAGGTGTCTAATAACAAAATACCTGTGGCTGTAACCAGGATGTGCTCAGGATGGGTGTACACCCATGTGTAAGTAAAATGTACTTTTGTTTTTCCAGCTACAAGAAGAAAGATGCAGATTTGTCTGTGGCTCAGGGTCGCATCAAGGATCTGGAAGTTCTCTTCCATAGAAGTGAAGCAGAACTCAATACTGTCCTGAATGAGAAGCGCAGTCTGGAAGCAGAGGTGGCTGATCTGCGTGCCCAGCTTGCTAAGGTATGATAGGGAATGCTCTCTTGCTTCACAAGACAGACTGTGTAGTGTAAATTCCCTTTTTTCTTTGCAATTAGTTTATAATCTGAACGTCAATGATCCACCTTGCTTACTGCTGAACCTTTGCCTCCTCGCTCTTGGATACAAAACTAAATAGTAAGAAATCTGTGTAAAACAACCAAAGCAACACAATGTTTTAGACATTTTGCTCATCAGAAGCTTTTTATTTAAAATTGTCTGATGTTTCTATATTCATGGGATGTTGGGTTATTAAATGCTGTTCTTTGTAAGGTCCTACATAATTTTACACTTGTGCTGGAGTACCCAGTGGGTTTTTGTGGGTTTTTTTATTGTTTTTGTTTGATTTTTTGGTTTTGAATGGGTTTTTTTGTTGATTGGTGGGTTGTGGGGTGTGGGTGTGTGTTGTTTTTTGTTGTTTTGTTTTGGTTGTTGTTGTTGTGGTTGTTGTTGTTGGTTTTTTTGGTTGAGTTTTTATTTATTTATCGTACTTCTTTCTGGTGGTGGTGGTGGTAGTGTGGGTTGGTTTTCTTTAAATCAGTGGTTTGACATTAGATTTGTTATTGGAACTGATCCACAGACATCAGATGAAGACCATAAAAGGTTAATGGATGGAAGATAGGAATCCAGACAAAACTATCTTTAAAATTCTTTACTAGGCTGAAGATGGTCATGCTGTGGCAAAGAAGCAGCTGGAGAAGGAGACACTAATGCGTGTGGACCTGGAAAATCGGTGCCAGAGCTTGCAAGAGGATCTGGATTTCAGGAAGAATGTATTTGAGGAGGTAGTATCAATCTAGTAATCTTGCACTGTCCAAAGTTAATGGAGCTTTTAATCAAACTGACTATGAGTAGCTACTAACTAGTCCAGGTAGAGAAAATCAGTATTATCCTTCCTATAAACAGGTTGAGTAATAAAATAGGTAAAGATTTTACACCTTTTTACACGGTAAATCAGTAGTGGAGTCAGTATGAGAGCCAGCTGACAAGAGTATTGTTCCATGGGCAGGTGAACTCATGGAGCCAGCTGACTGCTGTGGGGAAGTCTTGTTCCTTTCTCTGGACCTGGTTGCATGGCCCTGCTCTACACCAGCTTTGGCTGCTGGACCTGATTATAACCTCTTTTTATTGACAGGAACAGTATGCAACTGCCTTGCTTATTGCAGAGGTAGTTTTATGCCTGTTAAGTGAATGGTTCTAGTGAAGACCAAACTCTTTGTAATAGTTGGAATTGGGAAAGGGAAGCATGACTTTCTCTGTGTACTAGATGCAAAGTGTTATGTCTGTTTATTCCATCTTTGGTGGTTCTGCAAGCTCATTCAATGGGTGGCTGCTGAGCAGTCACCACAGGCTTCTGCCATTCATCTCACCTGCTCTAGGTGTGGTGCTTGGCTCACCATTCACCTAACTATTTCAACCAGATTAACTAGAAAGATATTAAGGTTTTTTTTGGTTGATTTTAATATTTGACTGCTTAGTGGCTGAGTTATGTTTCACCACAGAATCCAAATGAGTGCTCAGACTGGTTTGAGGGATGGGGCAGGGCTGTGTGGCTAAGGACAGGGGACAGGGACTGGAGCAGGGCAAAGAAACCCTGAGATCACCCTGAGATGTACTGACCATTGTCTCACTTCCCTGCCCTGGAGTGGTTGGATTGGTATACTGACTGCAGTGACAGACCCTTGTTTGGTTGTAGGACCTTAAAATAACTTTTCTTCTTGAGGAGAATGTGTTGCTATTGACTGAAGGTGAAGCTAAATGAAACAGCAGAAGCTAACACTAAAGCTTGCTGTGCTCAAGGGTCAGCATTCTTTAGCCATCTCTGAAGCTCTTTGATTCTTATATGCACCAATTCAACACATGAAGCAACAAAGAAATTGATTTCCTTTATGTTAGTGAATTGATTTGATTCACTTGAAGGGTCCAAATCTCCATTAGAATTGAGACATCGTGACTGGGAGTGTGGCAAGTGAGGCCTAGTGGTGTTGAACTGCTGGATCAGCTCAACCTGATCCTTTGTCTTCCCCCACGACATGCCTTGAGCTTCCGAGCTGTCATTGCCCACAGTTACTGAAAAATTGCTGCTTGCTAGTTTTTTTGGTGTGAAACTTAACCACAGAAAGAAAAGCTTCCTCCATATCACTTCGGAGCACCTTGCTGCCAGTAAAAGGACCTGTTTCTAAGGATCTATTTTTAGATGTAGAGCATTTCTGCGAAACAACTAGTAAAGTTGCTTTGAATTTGTGTTAGCCTGCTATGACTCCAGTCTAGCAAAATTAGGCCTTGCTTGACTTGCTATTGTTCCTGATGGCCATGCTGCTAACTTCAGGCCTCCTCCCAGTACTCAGAACCACACCTTGGTTGTCCTGCCCTGAAGGAAGAAATTGTTTTTCTCATACCAAACATTTAGACCTGGCCAGGTCTCTGCATGAATAAGTGCATGAGAAAGGCTTACCTTGCTAGTTTGCAACCAGTGTTCTTAGCCATAGAAAACTCATGCATTTCTAAAAACGAAAATTTCTTGGTACAAACTCTGATCATAAAAAATTATGTCTTCAGGATTGCTTGGGTTGCTGCTTTATTAACACTCCAATCAAAATATTATGAGAAGGGGTCATCAAGTATATAGAACATAAATGAGATTTTCATGTGCTTAAAAGTGAAATTTGAAGATGCAATTTTTCTCTATAATGATTTTTTCTAATATATATAATGTTCACAAAAGCTGCTCATTTTCATCTGATTCCTTGTAGACCGCACTGTACTGTCAGGGTATATATTGAGAAGGACAGGATTTGTAGTGCAGGATATGGAATCTCTTTGCTATGTGAAAATCTGTGGTTTTTTCACCTCACTTCCCCCCATTTTGACTTTTGTAGCATAAAACAGCTCCTTACTTAGACAGTATATGGCTATTTTTGAAGCTGGTTTTAAGTTGGATCACTTTTAAGAATTACATCCTGACAAATGAGAACGTAACTTGAATTTGTTGTTGCATGCAGCAGTTCCCAGGCTTAAATGCCTGTAGTACTGTAGCTCCATTATACTAAATAGTTAGTACTGCAGTAGTTAATTGTTGTCTGAATGTAACTGTTTGTACTGTTTACCTTAGTGTGGGAATTTGTCCCTCTTCTTTTGTGTGTGTGTGTGTAGGAAATAAGGGAAACAAGAAAACGACATGAACATCGTTTGATTGAGGTGGACACAAGCCGCCAACAGGAGTATGAATCCAAAATGACTCAGGCTCTGGAGGATCTGCGAAATCAACATGATGAACAAGTCAAACTGTATAAGATGGAGCTGGAGCAGACCTATCAGGCTAAGGTAACAACTGCTGTCCACAGCACTGTCAGACTTCTATCAGCTCTACTGCTCTTAAGAAGACCAGTCTATATCTTGAGGAAGTATTGTCCCAGTGTTCAAATGCCTTCCCTGGGACTTGTGTGCAGGTGCATTTCCAGGGAGGTTATAGCCAGAGGTAATAACAAGCAATAGCTTTATCCAAGAGAGGTCAGTTAGTGAGAAAGCATGTGGAGCTGTTGTTGGTCTCTGCAGAAGACACAGTGGGAATAGTGCATGTCACGCAGTAGCTGATTAGACAATGTCTTCTGCTGTAAGGGTTCTTTTCTTACATCAGTAGATCCAGTTTTTCTTCACAAATGGAGGGGGTAGGGAAGACTTGCAATATGTGCAATACATTGTGCATAAGGAGCTGGAGGGAGGGATTGGAGAGCTTGGAGATGGGTTTGTCTCAGTATGGGCTTTTGCTCGGATGCAGTGAGCTTGGAAACTAATATAGGCACACTGTAAGGGGTGGCTTGTCTAATAGTGCATTATCACTTTGCTCTTACTGTGGTCTTTGCAGTGTTCCTAATTATGCCAATACACTTTAAAATATGTCTAAGTCTAAGCCTGGCCACATTTCAATGATCTAAGTTAGTTCTGGACTGGAAAATTCCTAGATGCAGCCGTGATTTCTTTGGTGACAGGGAAACTTCAGGCAGGATATCAGACCTTTCTGGACCAGCTTTCGTGATGAAAACCATAGTATGTAATTTGGAAATCATTGAATTGTAGAGTGGTTTGGGCTGGAAGGGATCTTTAAAATCCATCTAGCCCAGCTCCCTGCCTTGAACAGGAACATCTTTAAACTAGACCAGGTTGCTTAGAGCCCCGTCCTGGCAGTTCTGGCTGTTGAAAATACTTGTCAATAGTTACAGCCACTTCTTGAGCAGGAAGAATGATGGTACTGCTAACATTTTTCTCCCCCACTCTTCACTGAGACTCCCTTTGAATTCTTCGGGTTGATGATTTGGTTTGAGAAACACTGATCTACAAATATTTAACTATCACTTATGGCAGCAACACTATCGATAATAGATACTAAAACCCCAAAATTAAACACAGTTGGCAGTGTTGGAATTATTCACAGAACACTGGAACATGTAGTACTTTATACAAGGAGCTATTTGGATTGACTTGTCACAGTCTGAAGGAGATCCAGGCTAGAAGATGCTTAGTAGAAAAAAAATTTAAATAAAAGGCTGCAATTTACAGACTTAGAGAATGAAAAAGTGACAAGCTTTAAACAGGGGAATGAACAAATGAAGCTGCTTTTTCCTGGCATAAAGGTAGTTGTTATGGATGAAGTTGGAATATGAAGGGAAAGGAGTTTAGCAGTGAACTTCATGCTGTGATTTCTGAACAAAGATGTGTCCCTGTTAGAGAGCCAAAACTGGGGAGGAATATGATGTCAAAGCAAATCATTAGGTTTAGCTACTGAGTAGCTCCAGGATGAGATGGTCTTGGGTAAAAGCTCACCTCTTGCACAGGACAGATCTGGAGCTGCTGGAGAAAGTCCAGAGGAGGCCTCAAAAGTGATCCGAGGACTGGAGCACCTCTTACGGAGAGAGCTGAGAAAGTTGGGGTGTTCAGCCTGGACAAGAAAACTCTCCAGGGGGACCTTATTGTGACTTTTGAATACTTAAAAAGGACTTCTAAGAAAGATCGTAATGATCTGTGATAATAAGCAATAAAAATTCTAAGAATGAGTATTTGGCAATATGCCAGCATGACTATAAGTGAATGGTTGTCAGACTTCAAATATTTTTTTAATTGTAAACTTTACAAGAAGTGTAATGGAGTGTGTAGTTGAAGTTTCTTCAAAATCAGTAGCCTAAAGAAGGTGTGTATGCTGCTCAGAACCTAGTGAGCAGCAGAGCTCATGAAGATTGATTTTATAAACTTTTGTGCTGTGTGGCTAAAGAACATCTGCCTGTAACTGTTCTTAGACTTGGATTGGTTTAGTTTTTGAGAGGATTCCATGATGTGGCAAAATTGTTGAAGTCCAGCTGCAAGGCGTGCAGAGGATGCTTTTTCTAGCTCTGCTTTCATGAAACTTACCATGTGACAGTTCTGGTTTTGTTCTCTGTTTTGGTTAAAATTAACCACTAGAAATGAAGTTTGTTCACTAGGTGAATTTAACAAAAAATAAAAAACAAATAGTATATTAGCAACTATTAGGGAAAGAGAATGAAACCAAACCCCTTGTTTTGCCTCGGGAACAGGATGTCATCTGGAGTGCTCTGGGTCCTTTTATTCCTTCTTGCAAAGGTACTACACAGTAATACAGAGCAGACTGACAAAAACAATTTAGAGTGGGAAACAAGTCATGCATGAGAAAATTTTAAATAAAACTTCACCTGGAAAAAAGATGCATTGAGAGAGGTGGAAGATACAGTGGATGTCTGTAAAAGGATAAATAGCATGGGGGAAGGTGAATGAAGGGTGATTGTTTATTATTTTTTCAGTAGGAGCAGGGACAGTGAATGTCCAGGGAGAACGTCCAGATTAAGAGGAAACAAAAAAGGATTGTTCTTTATTATAGAACTAAACTCATAGCCCCAAAAATTCAAAAAGCACGAGAAATCTACTGAGAGATAGTAAGCAGCAAAATGCTGTCTCTGCCTGAGGAAGTCCCTGAGTTGCAAATAGCCAGCAGAGACATAATACCCATGGAATATTTTATTGAGTTACTCTCTGGGCATCCAGGGAACAGTTTGGCCAGGACATGAATTAGGTAGGCAGCCTTTGCTGTCACCCAGTGTGATTTTTCTTAGAACAAATAAGCAGAGCATGTGGTCAGTTTTTTGGAAACGAAGGTTGCTTGTATAATGGAAGGGCTAATGGAGTATTTTTTTAACAGCATAAGAAAATCCTATAGGAACAGACATGAAATAGATTTTCCTTTGGTCCTTAGGGCATTCCTTAATGTTAATGCAGTTCTTACCCTAAACTTACCAGACCATTTAAAATTTTCTAAAATGTCGTGGTTTGACGCTGGCCCAACGCCAGGCACCCACGAGAGTTGCTCATTCATCCTCCCCTGCCACAGCTGGGCAAAGGAGGGAAAAGAATTAAAGTTAACAAAGGCTTCATGAGTGAGATAAGGGAGAAATATTTCAAGGGCAAAACGGGCTCAACTTTAGTTGCAAAATGAAATTTATTACTAACAGAATCTGAGGAGGATAATGAGAAATAAAATAAGCCGTTAAAACACCTTCTCCCCGCCAGTCCCTCCCTCCTTCCCACTGACAGCACAGAAAGACAGGGCATGGGAGTTTGGGTCAGTTCATCACTGAGATTTTCTTCCGCTGCTCTGGGAGAGGAGTCCTTGCCCTGGCGTCCCTCCCAAGGGAGACAGTTCTCTGTGAACTTCTCCGGCATAGGTCCCCTCTCATGAGCAGCAGTCCTGCCAAAACTGCTGCAATGTGAGTCCCTCCCACAGGCCAACAGTCCTCCCAAAACTGCTGCGGTGTGGGTCACTCTTCCACGGGGTGCAGTCCTCCAAGGACAGGCTCCTCCAGCCTGGAAGCATGGCTGTCTCTCTCCTCGGGGACTTACACTGGATCACAGCCTCCTCCAGGCATCCACCCACTCTGGCGTGGGCTGTGAATCTCTGCATCTCCTGTGGATCCTCGCGGGCTGCAGGGGCACAGCTGCTTCATCATGGTCTTCACCACCACAGCCTGCAGAGGAATCTCAGCTCTGGCATCTGGAGCACCTCCTGCCCCTCCTTCTCCACTGACCTTGGTGTCTCTGTGATGTTCCCCATACATGTTCTCACCTCCTCTTCTCTGACTAGAAGCAAAACCCGTGACTTTGTTTTGATTTTCTTCTTAAATATGTAATCACAGAGGCGTTACCAGCCTCTCTTATTGGCCCAGTTTTGACCAGCAGCATGTTCATCTTCAGAGCCATCAGCCATTGGCTCTGTCAGACATGGTAGGAAGCTTCCAGCAGATTCTCACAAGAGTCATCTTTGTGGCCCCCCTGCTACCTAAAACCAGGCTGTGCCGAACCAATACGTAAAATTAAACAGTTGCTATTTTTCTACCAAAAGGATATTGCAGGATTTCTAACTCAGTACAAGTGAGCTGTATAAAACTTTCTTTCCAGCTGGAGAATGCCAAATTGTCCTCTGACCAAAATGACAAAGCTGCTGGTGCAGCTCGAGAGGAGCTGAAGGAGGCACGCATGAGGATAGAAGCTCTCAGCTACCAGCTTTCTGGTCTTCAGAAACAGGTAAAGGGACTAAATTTGCTTTCATCTCAAACACACAGCTGTTTAGTGTGAATATATTAACATTTCTGACCCTTCATACTTTCTGAATTTTACATAGAGCAATCTTTGTTACGTTCATTTGGGAGGGAGAAGGGGTTTAACTTTTTGAGTGGACCTGCATGGATGCGAAGTGGGCTTTTTCTTGTGCTGTGTGCCTAGGCCAGTGCAGCAGAAGATCGCATTCGGGAACTGGAGGAAATGATGGCTGGTGAGCGGGAGAAGTTTAGGAAGATGCTGGATGCAAAGGAAAGGGAAATGACAGACATGAGGGACCAGATGCAGCTTCAGCTTACAGAGTACCAAGAACTGCTTGATGTTAAATTAGCACTGGACATGGAGATCAGTGCTTACCGAAAACTCCTGGAAGGAGAAGAGGAGAGGTACGTACAGATTCCACTTTCTTTTCTAAGGACTCAACATGTGTTATTTTCATTTCTTGCACTTATTTTTTCTACCACTTGAGCAGGAATGCCCATATTTCCTTTCACTGAAGTTTTATTAGCTTCACACCACAATGTATTGCATGGAACACTTGTTCTCAACTGAACACTGTCCTTATTTTGGGTCTTGGAGTACAGTGAAATATATCATTCTGTGCTTGGTCTTCATATCATCTTTTTACTTAAGTGCTTGTACTTGTGTGGTTTTAAGTCATGGGGCCTGAGAATAGTGTGTTTAGTAGTAGCTGGCCTAGAGGGAGGGGTTAAGTGATGTGTTGCTCTCAGTAGCACTGCGTCTGTGTCACATGGTCATACTGCCAGAACATTCCTCAGGGATGGGTAGCCCTGCCTTCTCATGTATGCAGTCCTCTTGACATACAGGGTGAGGCTGGTGTCAGCCTTGGAGCACATTACAGTCTGGTTACTTGAGGATATTGTAGCTTTGTCTGCGGTTCTCTGCGTGAGTTAATTAAAATGCTTTCTTGGTTATGTTAAGGTTGAAGCTCTCTCCAAGTCCCTCCTCCCGTGTCACAGTCTCTCGGGCTACCTCCAGCAGCAGCAGCAGCAGCACTTCGCTTGTTCGCTCTTCCCGAGGCAAGAGAAAACGTATTGAAGCAGAGGAGCTTTCCGGCAGTGGAACAAGTGGGATTGGCACTGGAAGTATCAGTGGCAGCAGCAGTAGCAGTTTTCAAATGTCCCAGCAAGCTTCAGCTACAGGAAGTATCAGCATAGAAGAGGTAGACCTGGAGGGCAAATATGTTCAGCTTAAGAACAACTCGGAGAAGGTGAGCATCAGCATAACTCATAGAAAACAAGGAGGAGCTAAATTGAGATGATACATGGCCCTTTGCAGCATGAGTAGGTGCAGCCATGTGAAGAGCGGGAGCAGCATCTCAAGGTGCAGCATCTCAAGGTGCAGCATCTTGCAGGAATTAATGGGGGCTTTGAAAATTTAAACATAATGGTGGGGCAAGATGCTGCAGAAAGAGAACACAATTTATGTCCTAAATGCATAAATGTGTGCTGGGACAATGCTCACAGAAACAGCCTGCTGTCTAGCAGAATTTTGTTGTGTGAAATGGATATCTTCCAAAATTTTGCTGAATGACCTTATGGGATTTACACTTTAGACTCTAACTGGGTATAGGCAAATACTTTCAGGGTAGAATGCAAATGTCTAACAACCATATAAATAAATTTGTATTCCCTTTATTTTAATAACAAAGACGTAGATTCTGATGCCTGTTTGTTCTGTTTTGTTCACTCTGAATAACTTTCTGACACTCTCCATTAGGATCAGTCTTTGGGTAACTGGAGACTGAAAAGACAAATTGGAGATGGAGAAGAAATTGCTTACAAATTTACTCCTAAATATGTCCTCAGAGCTGGGCAGACTGTTACAGTAAGTTATATTTACAGTATGTCAGCAACATATTCTTCTTTTGATGCTGTGGCATCAAAAGATTGGAAATCTTTAAGTCTGGTAGAGCCTAATTTGGTTGTTTAACTTTTGAGTTCATGGATCTCACTTTAGAGGAGTAGGATTTCAGTTATAAAGATGCAAAACCATAAATGAATTTCTGTGTTAGTACTTCAGTATTTAAGACCATTTTTTTTGGGCACAGAGAAAGTTGAAGAAAAAGGTATTTGGGGGATTAGTCAAGGACTATTTGTTTCCAAACACCTTTGCCCAGGTTTAGAGTCCTAATCTTGCTCAACCTCTTAAAGAAATGGGCACAGTTCAGAGCATTCATCCAGACTAGCAGACTGTAGTTAAGACTCGACATTCTCAGCATTAAGTGTAGTAGAGTAGCTGCTTTTCAATAATTTTGCATTTTATTTTCAGTCTGCAACAGATATTCTTTTAAGAATAAACAAATGTATCTTAATCATTTTCAGCTATTTCTACTTAAATATCAATTGTTCAGATACATGTGAAAGATTAATTTGATACACAACATGCTGCTTTTTGCCTCGGCTCCATACAGTATAGTTAGAGACAGTGCTAGGAGAGATTTGTTAAGAAAAGAATTCATGACTGCAATAATAGATTTTTTTAATACCTTACAACAAGTAATAGTGTAGTTAAAAGTAGGGTAAAACTGCCATTGGAATTCAGAAAAGAAACATAGTATGTAGAGAGAAGTAGGAGAATTAGGGGGATATGTATATTTAAAAGAAAAAAATGGATAAACAGCTAATTACAGATTGTTGTTCTCACTAGATCTGGGGTGCTGATGCGGGCGTATCTCACAGCCCCCCGTCTGTTCTCGTGTGGAAGACTCAAGGCAGCTGGGGCACCGGTGGGAATATCCGCACTTACCTCGTAAACTCTGAAGGAGAGGTAGGCTGTGTCCATGGGCTGGGTTATCTCCCAGACTCTTCGTTTGAGGGTGGGGTGACATGACACAATGACAAAGTCCTGATTGTAAGATCTCTGCCATTGTCTTCTAATGTGACAGTTTGTAACACTGAAATAATTGTCTGTACATATCTGACATTTTTGGGATATTTTTGAAAACTGTCATCATCATAATTATGCCCATAGACACTTTTTTCCTATTTTAGAAGAATACCCTGCTAGTAGAGAATTTGTTTGGAATTTGAGTATGTACTTTCAGAAGAGACAAAGAAAAGAAGCATTTCTGGCAATTCACAGTCCATTATATAGTCCCTATGATGTTCTGAGATGCAATGTAAATATTAATGTAGGAAGATAGTTGTCCTTTCCATGTTAGAAGCATATCATAAGTTCTCATTTGGCAGAGGTTCCTGAGCATTCTGGATTGTCCTACATCTGCCCACAGTTAAGTTTTTTAAAACCATCCCTGCAGATGACTTTAGCAAGGGAGAATTGTGCCTTGGCTGTTACTCATAACCATGCCATTATCCCAGCAATCTGATAGCAGTAGGAAAAGGAAACAGACCACAGTTGTATCAGTTTTTGTGTTGCCTTTCTCACTGGCAGTTTTTTGGAAGAACTTTGTGGGCAAGATGAGGTAGGAGCGGTGTAATTTTTACAAATAGGAAGCTAACAGTCTCAGTATTCAAACTGTGTGGTCAAACTAGTGTCTGAAAAAAATTCAAATCCATGTGTTTTCACTATGGTGACCTTTAGTGTCCCTGCTTAGGAGTGTATGTTAAGGACAACTTTTTCCACAACTAGAGTTTTTCACCTGTTATTTCCATGGTGCAATTAGGCAGAAGAATTTCTTATTATTTAAAAGTGTTAAAAATAATTTAGTAATAAAGGAAGCTTCCTTGGGTTTTAGAGTTCTCTTTAGTGCCTGGCTTGTAAGACCATGCTGATAACCAACATGTGCAATTGACATTGAATATTTACTAGAAATTGGGAATATTCTTTATGTTCCGTAATCATACTGAGAAAGTTTAGTTTCTCACGTTACAGTGTATCTCAGACAGCTCCTACCTGTGTCTTCTGTGACCTTGTGTAAAATTGACTACTGATCACCTGAAACAGGTCTGCTTCCTCTTAAATCCCCAGGGTAATGAAAATTCAAGTAGCTGAATTACATTACCATGCCTTTTAGTGCACAGAAAAAGGAAGGATGTGGTTTGCAGGATATTACAAGTATTTTCTTGCATAGCAGATGTTAAATCTAGGCCAAGTTGCTTTAAACTCTTCAAAATTTATTAAGGATATTATACTGATGGTATAGCAAAAATTTAACAGATAGATAAAGATTCCTGACCATCTCCTTATCTGTCATTTTGTGTAGGAAGTTGCAGTGAGAAGCGTTACTAAATCAGTAGTCGTGCGAGAAAATGAAGAGGAAGAAGATGAAGCAGAATATGGAGAGGAAGACCTTTTCAACCAGCAGGTAATCAGATGCAGACCAGATGTTTAACTTGTGCCTCATTAGTTGGATCAGTCAGGCATAAGATTTACATGGGGGGTCTCCATTCAACTTTTGTCAGCTCTGAGCTTCCTGGTCCTTTGTTCTAATGGTTGCTTGCAACATTGCAGTGCACAGAGAGAGGACAAGGTGAGCGGTGCTGCCAGGAACTACTGCTGGGATCCATCCTGGTACAGCTCAGGGTATCTGTGCTTCAGATCATACATTTGCAGCATTAGCAGGCAGTTGTTCCTCCTAGTGTCTGCTGCTCTGTACAAGAGAGCTGGGGCATTCTTGCTGGAAGCAGAATATTACCAGGTAACCACTGAAAACCAGGAATGGGAGTGCTTCTCTTGCTGCAAGCTTCAGCTTATTGGTTTATTTTCTGATACAGTATATGTTCTACACCTGAAATAAATGTTTTTTCTTAATAGTACCAGCTGTATGTTTTGATAACCCTTAGCTTAATAATGTGAAATAAGCAACCAGCAGTTGACAGAGCAAAAAAAGGAGAAAGATATATAGGTGATACCTGAAAGTATTTTAAATTTGAAACTCAAGTGATTTGTTCCTCTGATCACTGGCTATTACTAGCTCTTTTCACAAAACAACCACATTCTGTGCAGGTTTGCAGGTGAGTTCTCAAAGCTTTTTTGGTCCCAAAGACTGAGCTGTGTATTTGTAGTATAAAGCAACTGATTTTTCTTACCCCAAAAAGCAGCTATGCAGCAGAGATCTCTCTCAAATGGAATCAGCATTTAAAATAAAGGAACATGCTGGTCTCAAGCTAATGACGTCGCAATTTTCATTTGTCATCTGTATCACTGTTGGAAATACAGAGACTAACTAGTCAACCCATCACAGGAAATCACAGCCACAGGAGCAGTGTGTCAGTCTTGGCAGCAGACAGGGGCATGTGCTCTACTTCCTCTTTTGTAGTGATGTTCCTTTAATATAACTAAACTACTAGAAAAGTGCTTTTGGCAACTGAGATGATAACCAGAGTCTAGGCTTGCAATCTGAATAGCTGGTAAGAATTGAATTCAACTCTGTCTTATTTTAGGGGGATCCCAGAACAACCTCCAGAGGATGCTCAGTGATGTGAAAAAAAGAAGAAAGAAACTATTATTTGTGCTTTTCCCCCTTCATTTATTTCTTTTTATTTTTGCTATTTTTTCCTTCCAGAGCCACTGAAAACTATTTTTATATGTATCACCTGATTTCTTTGAAGTTTACTCCTTGGTACATTTTTATAAAAAAAATTCAAAAAAACCTTTACTGAACAAAACTGCCAGAATTTTTAATAGATTTCTTTATTTTTCCCTCTTTATTGAAACACTATATTGGAATACAGTATTTTTCCCCATACGGAGTTTAAAGTCTTATGTAGAAACCTAAAGCAGATTTTTAGCTAAAATGAGATGAGACTCCTTGAGTGTACGGTAAATCTATAATTACATATATAACCAGTATAATACGCCCAGCAAAGGTTAATGAAGTGTGTTCATCTGCAGGGCCCTGGGAGAGATTCACAGAGTGTTTCCTCCACAGCTGTAGAAATGCTAGTATTTTGCCTGGTGTCCTCAGCAGTTCCAAGCTTAGGAAAATTAGACCTCAGATTCATTCAAAGTGCTGCTCCACAATTGCAATGACACAAGGAAGCTTCATTTTAGGCATTTTTTACTCAGGACCTTGCCATTGTGTCTTTCTCCAAGGTTTGACAGCCTAATAGTAAAACATCTGGGTCTGTCACACCTGAGCTCCATGTCATCATTTCAGAAGATGGAGAATGGTGAGTTCTGCTTCCTGAATATGCACACCATCCTAAGTTGGGAGTGTCAAACCCAGAGTTTAAACTGTTTGATTTTTAGGGGATTTTGCCATTGTCACAAGTTAAATCATGGACACAAATTGTGATATTCAGTATTTATGATTTAATGCTTTTGATTTCAGTTTAAAAATATTTGATTAAGATTTTAGAAGTAAAACATATTTATACTTTTGGCAATGATAAATATTGGGGATTTTAAAGGTTATCCCATATAAATGTTGACTTTTAAAATCAGAGCTAGTTACAGCTCTTCTTCTACATATTTCTCTTAGGTTCAAAGGGGTATTGTCAGGTATCCTGAGGAGGAATATTTGCAAAATAGAGCAGAAATAGTTTAATGACTTTTAAACAGTTCAAAGGAATTTCCTCTGTTAAGGACTTAAGTGATGCAGTGTTCAAGTGCTCAAGGCAAAGTCTAACAAGGAGTAAAGGGAGAATAATGTTTTCTGTAAAAAATACATTGTATGGGTAGCAGGTGATTTTTATTTTAATAGGATGCATTTTTTTATCTGACAGTGTCCATTTAGCTTAAGGTTTCTGCTGCTGCATTTCTCTGGAGGTAGAACTCTGAGTCCCATAAGGTTTAGTGTTCATCTTTAAGCGTGAGGAAAAATACTTGACTGCTCTAAAGAATGCAATGTTTTTTCAACTGTTAGTTGAAAAACAAGCTTACTAATTTGGATACAAAATTTGGATACCATTTTATTCCAGCATAGAATCCTGTTTTTACCTGCACTCTTGAACTCTGATCTTGTCATTCAAATAGTTACAACTCATCAGACAAGTGACAAGGTTTGGATGTTTTCGGTGGCTTTCGGACATTATGTTCTCTGAACAATATCGTGACTGACAGATATAACCTAGAAAGTTGGTTTAGTGACTCTGACTGATGGCTTTGTTATGCAAGCAGGGTGGGAATAAAAGGGGCTTTAAGCTTCAGGATTTATTTTGCCATTTAAAAATAAATCAAAGATGCTACTTTTCTCCCTTTGAGTGGGATGACTGAGTTGCTGAAGTTAGGCGAATAGACATTTAGAATTATGTTTTAATCCATTATCAAAAGACCCATTACAAAAAAACAGGATGAAGATTTGACTGGGCTGATGGGATAACTGCACATCATGGTGTGCTTGGCCATCTTTCTAATGTAATTTTCCCACTCTGCTTAAGTAGAAGGTTAAATATGTAGTAAAATCATTCTCTCTCTGTAAGATGTATCTAGTGAAATTATGTTTCTCAGACATACTGTTACAATTACATTTTCTAAATTTGTTGTTATGCAAATGAATGCAATCAATGTAAAGTTATTTTTGCAGTACACCTTCCAACCACTGGACACCATTTCCCTTTCTGACCCACAGCTTCTGTAATATACTGACATAGTGTTTGAGGGCTTTTTGCTTTTTCCCTAAAAATCAATATTTATTTTGTTTTACATGGGCCAGTTTTCAGACTGCTTATTCCTTTAAGGTTGTCCTGTAATTTTAAGATTATTTTGTAATCTTAAATACTAAAGTAATGAATGTGTAGTCAATTTACATTTTTCCTGTGGTTTTTGGTTTGTTTCCTGTAAAGAATGGCCTCAGAAAGGCAGCTGGAATGAAGAAAAACCTCTTGCTACCTGAGCCATAATTTTCTTAACAGCTACTGTATGGGGAATGTGTCTTCTTGCAGCCTTAAGAACTGGTGCTTGCAGATCTCTTGTGATGAGCACTGTGCCCTTGAGTAACAGCCTGCAGAATTTGTCCCTAGAATCGGAGTTGTGTCCTTTAACTTTGGAAACAGTTTATTTGATTCTTCAGGACCATGTTTAGGTATATACAGGTCAAATAAATCTGTGATTGACACTGTGGGACAAGCCAAGTCTGAATCTGGATGATTCTGTTACCACAGTGCTTTTTAATAGGCTACTACAAATATGATAAATAACTTCTGGCTGTAAATTACAAGACACAGAAGAACTGCTGTATTCCATGTACTTTCTTTTTTGTGTGTTGCATTCTCCAGCCACCAAACCAGTCTCTTGTTTTTGATGCTGAGCTTCAGTCTAACGGTGCTGTCCCAGCCAGACTGGGAGGCAGTTTTGTGGCTTTACCAGCCCAAAAAGCATTGTTTATTTTTTTTCAGTTTTTCCAATATTTCTTTCAATTTTCAGGATATTTAAAGCTTTCTGTCCAAATAAAATTCAGTGTCCTCTTGCCCCCTTTTTCTCTTTGATCCTGTATATGAACCAGTCCTGACAAAATTAGAGTGTGGACAGTAGTTCTACTCCAGTGCTGATACCTGGCATAAAGCATGAAGGAGAAATAGATTTGACTTGTCTGGAGAAAAATGATTTTAAGGTGTCTCTGATGAGGGAAATGAAGCTTTTATCAGAGTAGTTACTTGAGCATAACTATCCATATGGATGTTCATACTCCAGAAATATAACCTTATTCTGGATGAAATAGTAAATAGTTTTTTCTATGTGTAGATTATAACAGAGTATCATATAAAATACAATAAACGCATCCTGCCTCCTCCTAAGCTCATGCCACGTGAAAATACTTGTGTCAGAACAAGTCCATCCATCTGCAGACCTGTCAGGAACGTGGCGTCTTCTGGAGTGAGGTGTGGCCTCAGAGTCCCTGGCATTTCATGCCACTTTTTTCTCCCTTGCTTCTGCATTTGTTCCTTTAACTGTTGCATTGTAGTGCCATACTCGAGAGGAGTGGCTGGGATTCCCTTTTTCCTGCACATGCATATTTCCTGTGGTTCCTTTGCTGCTGCACAGCTGTATTTCCTGTTCCCTTTGTTGCTTCACAGCTCTATTTTCCAGCAAGTCTCTTTATGCCTCCAGCCTGGCTCTGACAGAACTCATCATTTGCACTGACATGTTGCTCACTTGTCTTCAGCTCTGTGTTGCCATTAGATGGGCACTTGGTTGCATAGTCTGTGTTTGTAGCAGGAACCAGAAGTCTCAGGAAGAATATGAATATCTGCTTCCTGTGATGTAAAAGCCAGCTGGGCATGTGTGCAAGCTGTCAGTAGTGGGGGAATTGTACTGCAGTGTGAAGCAGACTGTACTGTGAAAGGAGATCACTATGTGTGGTGTCTGTCCTCGAGCAATGGGACATTTCATGTTCAGTTCAGGGATCTTACTGGGTTTTATACAACTTTTTTTTTTTCTTTTTTAATGCTCATCCTGTATAAAGGCCCTTTAAAACTGCAATCTGAACAGAGGTTGCAGGTCAGAAGAGACCTGTAAAAATCCTCTTTACATCCCAGGACTTTGAAGAATCTGTTACTTTTATGTGCATCAGAAAGGTTTTGATGCTGCAGGAAAACATGTGTGCTGTATGTTCTAGCCACTTCTTTCATGTCTTCACTGTAAAATCATTCTATCTCTTCTTTCTGTATCTTCTTTTGAAAGTCTTATCTCTAAACAAAGGCATATCCATATTTGATCCTGCGTTTTATTGACACTGTTGGGTCCAAACTCTGTGTGAGCAAAGCCTTGTGAACCAGTGAGCGGAAGGTCAGATAGTGATTGCATTTTTCAAAGCACTGTTTTAGCTAAATGTTGGGACAAATTATATTGGAGAGACACTTTTCTCATTTAAAATGGCCTGGGAAACAGAATTTTTATTTGCCCTTCAGTATGCTTAGCTTTAAACCAGTTTAAAATTATTTAAAGGTTTTTGTTGTCTTTTTTTTTTATACAACACCATATTTACATGCAATTATTATTTGTAAACATAATGCCTCTCTTGAAATGCTAAGGTCTAGAGTGAAAAAGATGCTTGATATTCAGAGCCTCCATTTAGAATAGCACAAGCAGTGAATTGACTTGGGAGTTCCAGAAGGTAAGATGTGGTTTATTGAACTTCCAGGTTTTCTAGTTAGCTATTAGTGAAGTGACAAACCTATCTTGGTAAGGCAGATGTTATTATATATTCAGCTACCCAGATCATTACACTAAAATTACAAGCAATAATCTATTTTGAGCAAGTTTAAACCAAGATGCTTTCCATTTGGGCACAGTTGATATAATAAAAAATACAACTGATCTCTTGTTTTCATAGCAGTCATGCCTTGTGACTTGAATTGTGATTTTTATTTTTTAATTTTTTTTAACAAAATTTTATTTAGATAGGTTTGGCTTGAGGGCACTGCAGTAACCACCTCTAGTCAGCTACTGCAGACAAGTTTTTGGAAGGTTCAAGTTTCTTAAACAGGGAATTATGAAAAAGGTTGTTACCAAACATGAAGACAAAATGATGAACATGTTGACTTGAAACTTAGAAAAACTACATAATGACCTAGACTTTATCATTTCAAAGTGGTTTGTTTTTTTCTTTTTAGAATATGCATGCCAAATGTCTTGTCTTTTTCAATGATTTGTAATATACATTTTATGACTGGAAACTTTTTGTACAACACACTCGAATAAATGTTTTGCATTTTATTGGTTTCCTTCTGTCTGTTACCCAACACGCAGGTCATGTGGGCTGTTTGAGGTGATTCATCCCAGGAGGCCTTTAAGTGTGGAGAAAGGACACGAGGAGCTGTCTGTGCTCTTAACAGTGATCAGCTGAATCACAGAGTCTGTCCCATCAGGGATCATGGGGTGTTTCCCAGCAGAGGGATCGCAAGATGCGCTCCAAAAGCAAACAAACTTGTGACGGAGGGCTGGTGGAAGGTGCTGTCCTCTCTGATCAGTACCAACAAATGTAGGGGGAAGAATATCGGGAGCTGGAGCAGATAAACCTTCCCTTGCTTTCTCATCACCCCTGCACTAAACGGTTTTTTCGATTTAACCAACATGATGCTAAATAAGAATGAGATAAGATACCGATCCCTGGCAGGGATGGCTGCTTAGGGATGGACAGAAGCATTGCCACGAGCTGACGTATTTGCCAGCCTGGCTCAGCTTCCAGCCTGCTTTCCAGTCTGTACTCATTTTAAAATTGTACCTTAGGCGTCTGCCCCATTGTTAGCACTAGCTGATGATGCTTCTGCGAAGTGGTAGGAATGGCTTCTGTTTGAAGTGGGCAGATCCAAAGACGGGATGATACGGTTTGCAATACTCAGTGTGTGGGCTTGGGCTAGTGAAGATCAGCACAGTTTTGGCTTTAGCTCTGCTTGTCTTACTCAGTCCCCTCCTCTCATGCCATCTCCTACCTGCACATCACATCTCTCCAATGAAAAAGAGCTCCATAGCGTTGTCCTGTCCCATTTGCTTCTACCTCGTCCCACAGCATTCTTACTTAATGGAGGTAAGAGTAATGGAGTTGAGGCAGACTTTAAGAGCGCGGGCCTGTCACTCGAGTCACATAAGGCAGAGGGAAGCCTCGAAGAACAGAAGGATGAATTCCAGAGAGAACCCACAAGGGAGTTTCTCTCTGGGGATTCCAGCAGAGCTGGTGTTCCACAACGGGGTGCAGCTGGGCAGCGTTTGTATCTCTGGTGATGCTGGTTTAAAGCCGCTTCCCGTTGCTTCAGTTCGTGGGGCTGCTGTGCTGAACCCTGGTGCTCGAACGTCTGACCCGGGCCCAGTTCGGACCCGGGGAATCCCTTGGGAGCTCGCTCGGGGCCGCCTCCTCCGCGGCCGGCGGTGACACCATTGCTCGGGGACACGGGCCACGAGCCGCGGCGGGACGGGCGTCCCGGGGCTGGGGACAGCGCGGAGCAGCCCCGCTGAGGCGGCCCCGGCGGCCGCGGAGGAGAGCGGAGCGCTCGGTCCCACCCAGCGCGGAGGCGGAGGCAGCGGCAGCGCAGGGCCCGCCGGGAGCCGCAGTCACGGGCGCCGCCATTTCTCCTTCCGGTAGCGTAGGGTCCCCGGCCTCGGTGACTCTGGGCATGGAGAGCGGCTTCGGCTCCGGAGGAGGCGGCGGGGGAAAGCTGGATCCAGGGCTCATCATGGAGCAGGTGAAGGTGCAGATCGCCGTGGCCAACGCACAGGAACTCCTGCAGGTCAGAAGGGGCGGCGAGGCCGGGCGGGGGCTGGCTCCGTCCTCGTGCGGGTCGCGGGGACGGCCAGGCCGCCCTGCTCCCCTCGCAGCGGGGGTGGCGGCTGCGGCCAGAGCCCCCGGGGCGCGGTCCCGCTCACGGGCTCTCTCCGCAGCGGATGACGGACAAGTGCTTTCGGAAGTGCATCGGGAAGCCCGGCGGCGCCCTGGACAACTCCGAGCAGGTGAGGACGGGCGGGAGAAGTGGGGACCCGCGGCATCCTAGCTCGGGGCTGCCGCTGAGGCTCTGTGTCCCGCAGAAGTGCATCGCCATGTGCATGGACCGGTACATGGACTCCTGGAACACAGTTTCGCGAGCCTACAATTCTCGGCTGCAGCGGGAGAGAGCCAACATGTGACTCCTGCCGGCCTCCGGGCCGAGAGGGACCATGTGGGGAAGGGACGAGCGGCCAGTCCAGGTGGTTAGGGGTGACTCCTGCTGCCTTCCCAGCCCCTGCCATGGCAGAGCAATAAAACCTCACTGAAGCTTTTGCATCCATTGGCTTTTATTAGCACCAGCTCCAGGAGAGGATGTTTTTTTTCTTTTTCCGTGAGTTGCTTGGTTTACTTCTTGCTCTTCCCAGCTGTCCATACTGGCCCAAGGCATTATATCAGTTGATAAATCCCTGCTGAAAGGGCTGTGATGGGCAAGGAGCCTTCTGTGATAAACAGGGGCCAAGCCAGCAACACAGTACCCTTGCTCAGGATTCCAGCATGAACTCATCCATCAGGTAGTTACCCTATCTTTGGGCTTGTAGGCTTTGACTCAGCTCAAGCAGATTGTTGGGGAGCAGGACAGCCTTGCAAATAATTGTATGAGCACAGCTAGGGATGAACAGGGTTGGGAAGTACTTCGGTTCTTTTCTTTATAGAATAAAGCATGTTGTGTGGCTGTGGTACTCTGTAGTTTCTGGTTTGGCTCTGGCACAGACATTCCATCTTGGAGCCTACATCCTAAGCATCATTTTTTGGATGGAAGTGCATGTCTGCCCCAATGATGTGGGTCTGTTTTACAGCACAACTCTATTGTTTTCTGCTTACACACCACTCCTGAAAAGGTCGGTTCATGCTGTGTGGTCAGCAGTGGATACAACAGCTGGAAGAGGAGGAGAGTGTTGGAGATAAACAGTGGCCATGTAGTGAATTTTTTCAAATCCCTTCTTTTGAAGCTCTTCTGTATTTTATAAAAGATTTCATGGTTTGCTGGACACAGAGATGGACTGGAAGGATGACATCTCCATACCAGCTAGGACATTCAGAGGGATGTGGTAGAACCTAAAGTGTTCTCACACAAGGTAAACTACAAGGATATAATTGGGTATTTGGACTTACTGAAGCTGGAGTTTCCTTTCTACAGTGTCAGAATGACTGCTTGAAAATAAAATGCTTTGAGACATGTTTACTTAGGGGGCTTTTTACTTTTCTTTATGGCTGTATGAATTTTGTGGCACTGGCTGTGCAGCAGTCCCACTTCATTCATGGGAGCATCCCACAAGTGTTCCAGTCACAGATCTGAACCCATACGGAGCTGAGCCATGCCTGGAAGCCAGGTCTCCCACCTAGCTCGTGCTCTGTCTGGGAAAGTTGTGGGTCTTGCTGCCAGCTGGGTTGGGACAGAAGAAACGTGTTGCTATACTGAGATGCAGAGCTTAAAGCACCAAAAATGAGGAAGGGGTTTGAGGTACGAGCAGCCATTCAGTTTCAGTGGCTGAAGCGATAAGGTCGTGTCTAAGTCTGCTCTGCCCAAGACTTGGCACATGAGCTCTGCTGCAGTTCTTTGGTTGTGAACAAAGTTGTCTATGTGTGTTATGCTGGCTGGTGGGACCTGACAAGTATACTTGGCGCCACTATCTCAGCACTTTAAATTTTTCCCACCTAGCTTAGCCAGACAGTAGTCTGTGTGGCCATGCCTTAATCTTTGCCAGTTTAATCACCTGTTACCTAGTGCAAAAGGAGCTATGGGGGGATGTGTGGGAAGCCTGTCCTAATGCTCTAGTACAGCCTGTGCAGTCTGAACTCCCAAATGTTCTAGTCCTGTATTCTGTTGGGATCAAATGGTGAGCCAGGAGGTCATCACTGAGCTCTCTATTACCACGCACTAATTGGAAGCAGCATCACACCCTTCCCAAAAGCCACTGCACAGCACAACAGCTCTGTCAAGACAGTGGGGTCTCAAGCTTCTGCAAGGGCGTAACTTTGGGCTAGGACAAAGTTCACAAGTCTTGGTTTGGCTTTGGGATGACTGCTCATAGGCAGAGGTCAGCCAAACTCCATGAATCTTTTGCAGATGTTTCCGGCACCCATCCAACTAGAAAGGACATGTTTTAATGTGCAGTATATTTGGCCAGGTCTTAAGATGGGACAGGCCTCATTTATTTATAGAAAAGGTCTAGAATTTGTACCTTTCTATGCAAAGCAGTTATCAAATGCCTTGGTGTCGCAACTAGCAGGTCACACAACACTGGCATTTGCTTAATACCTGCAAGGCCATCTTCACCCCTTTGCAGCATCAGAAAAATATACAATGGCTGAGGGGTTAGTGCATCCTATGGAAGTTATTCCTCTCATTCATCATCTTCCCTGAGTGGTGAAATGCAGTTTCAGAGCTTGAGGTTCTGCACAATCCAGTCCTGGACAGCTGTGACTTTGGTGTAGACACCAGGGAAGTATGGCCTGGCACAGCCATAGCCCCAGCTTGTGATTCCTGCTAGAAACCACTTCCCTGAAGGTTCTTTACATGCCAGGGGCCCACCTGCATCACCCTGCAGAGAGAGGAAAAGGATCCAGTATCAAGCCAAAGGCAGTGCAGCTTCCCCAGCTGTGAAATGTTCTTTCTCTGTGGGGCATGAGATTTGCTGTCCTGTTCCCTACTTCCCCAGGAGCCCCATTCCAAGCTGGAGGACTGCTCAGTGATGTACCTGCATGAACAATCTGAGACTGGGGTTCTGGAACATAGAAGAGTGTGTTTGGAGGTACAATAGGGTCATGGAACAGGCTCCATGGTATCCCTGTGGTCTCTTACTTAGCATTACCTCTCTATGTAATTATCTCTCTCTTACCTTCCCTGACCTGTCAAAGGTTGGTGGGGCAAGCAGCATAAAGTGTATGCAGGATGAGCATGGATAAAAGCAGCAGCCAGTTGATAGATAGACTAGCTGAGCTAGGGGAGGCAGGGCAGGGCCCTCTTGAGAGAGTACAGTCTAAGAACTTGGCACGAGCTTGCTCTGCCCCAGCCACAGCATTTGCTGCTCTTGCACTCACTGAACAGCTGTCAACGGTGCCCTGTGGGAAACCAGCACACAGCATCCTGCTGCTGATCTGGACAGGGTAGAACTTCTTGCAAGCCTGGTCTCCGATCATGTTCACTGCTGCTTTTTGCAGATGCTTTGACATGAGACCTGAGGAGACAAGTGGTGCTGTTAGCTGTGTGAAGAGCACATAAGAAACAGCAGCACGTGAAGAAGTGGGGTCTCTGCAGACTTGCTTGCCAGAGGGGAAGACCTGCTCTGGGAAAGAGTCACACCTGGTTCAGCAGAGCAAACACAGGCAAGTCTCTTGGGTGTGTAGTTTGTCAGGCAGCTTGGCTGACCAGACACAAGTATTGGGGTGGTCCTTGTACAGCGGGAGCACAGCTGCTGTGGGGGTGAGAAGCACAGTGGCTGGCATGTAGAAAGCTTGGAAAGGCTCCAAGAGGGCAGAGGTGTGACAAAATGGAGGAGTAGTGTGTGTGGTTGCTGGGGAGGAGATGATGGTGACACCAGGCCTTGCCCAGCTTGGTATCCTCTGCAGCGTATGGCCTGGGATGGGAGTGCTTGGGGTAGTGGTATGGGAACTGTAGATGTTTGGGCTTGCAGTGTTGCAGTGTAGGTGGCATTGAGCTTGGCCATCATGGTTGTGGGAGGGCCCTCTCAGCCAGTACCTCCTTCCTTTGTGGAGCCCCAGCCTGTGATGAAGCATCTGGCCCCTTCATGGAAGATGTGAGAATTGTCTGGGAGACATATAGGTCTGATGGTGCTGCTGAACGTGACAGGTGTGTTCAGTTCCAGTAGTGCCACATCATAGTCTAGGCTGTAGATGTTGTAAAAAGGGTGTTTGTAGATACGGAATATTTTCTCCATTTTGCCATCGATGCCACTCAGGAAGGGTGTTCCTAGAAAGGCCACCCACATTTTGGGGTCACTGTAACTGCAGAAAGACAGCAAACCTGGCTGTTAGGAGCATAGCCTCACAAGGAGGGTTATCCCTCCACTTGTGGGGCTGGCACACCTTGGGAGGTCAGGACCCCTGTCTCCAGAACAGTGGGTGTACTCAGGCTTTGCTCCACTCATTCCTCTTCACACTTACCTGTAGGGGCATTTCTCTCATAGGGGGTGTGTGCTTCCTGTGGGGTACAGCATCCCAGGCTGGGTGCTGGACTGCGAGGGAGGGGAAGGGCAGGTGAGCTGATGGGACTGAGGCCAAGAGCCAGCTGGCTTAACTAGCTCATCTCAGACTTACATGTCAAAGCAGTGAGCTGCAGAGAGCAGCCACCGGTCAGCAATGAGGACAGCCCCACACTTGTGCTCCTTCTGCCGAAGCCAGAGACTGACTTGCCAGGGCCATTCTCCTCGAGCTGCACTGCTGCCACCCACGATCTTGCTGAAGGCCAGAGCAGTTGTTAAACCACAATCTGGAACAGAGGAAGAAACACTGTGATTTTAAGTAACCATAAATGAAAGGCATGTCTGCCTGCCTTCCATAACCTGTGCTGTGAGACAACCTTCTGGGGGAGCATGTATAGGACAGTAGGATGTGGTTAATTCAGTTCACACAGCTGAGGCAAGTCTTGACAGACAGAGTGTATTTTGCAGACTTGTTATCACAGATTGCACCTTCCAGCGATGTGGTGTGTGAGGAGCGGATATTTGGATGGACTGGCTGAGCTATCACATGGCAAGGAATGTGCAGCCCAAAGAGCAGTTCCAGGGATGCCAAGACACTTTCTGGGCTGCCATGTTGTGCAGAGCTGTCTTGCCACCTTGTGCTACCAGACTGACTGGCCAGAAGGCCAGTGTGCTGGGAAATGGGTTCTAATGTCTGAAGCAGAGTGGAAGAGGCCACACCTTTTGACAGTAAATTTGGATCCGGCTCATCCAGCTTCATGTTGTTTTAGGCTCTGGCAGAGCAAGTACAATCTGGACCACAGTGGGCTGGCCCAGGCCCCCAGTGCCTGGGCCCAAGACAGTGAATATGGTGGGTGCCACTGTGGAGTCTGGGTCATGCAGAGCACAGCTGGCAGCAGCCATGGGCTACAGAGGAGAACTCACCACAGTTGCGCTCGTCGAAGCCGTTTGCGCAGTCCACAACACCATCACATTCAGGATTTTCTTTTCCAATACACACCTTGCTGGAACACTTAAAAGTGAGGCTGGTACAAGGCACCACTGGAAGGCAAAAACCCATGGCTTGCTCAGTACCCTCTATGCTGGAGGCCTCCTGCCAACATGTCAATACATCAGTTACCAGTTTTACCTGGGGTTTGGGTAGGCTTGGCAGTCTTGGTCGTTCTCAGAGCTGTGGAGTTTTCACTCATGGTTGTGCTCATCTTTGTCCCCAGGGTGGTTCTGCTGGCTGGACTTGCAGCCATTGTGCTGGGCTGGATAAAAATGGCTGTGGTAGAAGTTCTAGGGATGGCTGAACTGGCAGGGATGCTTGTGCCACCACTGGGCAATTGGGAGATAGTGTCCAGGATCCAGTCTGTGAGTTTGGTAATTCTGGAGTACACACCAGGTCTCATAGCCTGGGCACAACCAAATCCCCAGCTGACGATGCCAGCAAGGTAAAACACTCCCGGGGTCACCTCACAGGCCAAGGGCCCACCTGAATCTCCCTGCAGAAGAAGCAAGGCAATGGCTGCTCAGTCCAATCAGGTCTGCCCCTCAAACACACCAGAAGGACTTAACTAACCCCAACTCTTCTTTCTCCAGCTTTGTGGGTCTGTCTGCTGTCATGTAGTAGGTATGCAGGGCATGAGTGTGCAGAAGTTGAAGCTACCGTCAGTGGCTCAGCCTGGCTTCTATCAGCACCTTTCCACAGCTACCACCAAATGCCACTGACTCACTGCCACTGGAGGAGACCTCCTTCATCCAGGATTTGTCTAGCCAGACAGAGTGATGGGCTATTGGTTTAAGTAATTCTCAACTTGGTGGAGCTTTATTTACTCTTCTAAATCTCCAAAGTAGTGGACTGGGGTTTTTTTGTGCTCAGGTACATGTGAATTACACTGCTGGATTACAGCAGTTCAGTTAATATTTCACAAGAATCTGCTGAAGGCAGAGTTAGCCCAGCTTTCTACAACAATCTACAGAGTAGAGAAATCCCACACTTTTACCTGGCATGAGTCTACCATCCCCTCCATGAAGCCAGCACAGATCATTCGGTCAGTGAGGGAGAAGTTGTAGAGGAAGTTGCAGGTGTTCTGTTCTATGATGCCCACAGATGCTTTCTGCAGGACCTTGGGCTTGGTGTCTGCATGAAAACCACAGAATTAGTGATTGCAGCAGAGGGAAGGAGCTGATGGCTTTTAGACTTATTCAACACATATTTTGGGAAAACAGGCTCTAATCCCACATGGGAATTGAGTTCTATATAACCTGTTTTCTCTGCAGCCCTGAAGCTTCTGGCTCACCCCATGGTGCAGTTTCATGTCTGTGCTAAAGATTCTGCACAGTTTGCATCCCATGCTCCTGAGAGTTTGTGGGGTTCTTGTCACGTGGACTTCTTTGGTAGCACATGTGCCACTCTCAGGCCTTCCTCCTACAGTGGGATCTTTGCTTATGCTCACTGCTTGGAACATCTCTGTGACCGAGAGTGGCTGCTGTGGCTGACATACCACCCTGCCAGAGCTGCAGCAGGCTCTGAGGCAAGTGCCTGACGCTTAGCATGGTAGAGATGCTGAGGGCAGTCCATCAGGTTTCTCCTGGTTTCCACCAAGCTGCTCTCTCCATTTTCTTGTTTGCTCATAACTTCTAGGTAACTGTGGTTTAAGGTAATGCTATGTGCCTTTATTCTTGCTTATTCTTGTGTTTCTGTCAGTTCTTGACTGTCCCTGTAACTGACCCCTGTCCTATACATTCCCAGGACTGTGGGTCACAGTGGCATGGGCTTTGCTGCTCAGGGTATCACTGCAAGGCAAATCAGCAGGTAATGCATTACTGCTTACCGTTCCCTTCCTGGAGGTCACCCCATCCAGAAATGAGGCATTTCTTGCCAACAGGAAACTTCTGCATGGCAAGTGGGAGGCACACGGGCTGTATGTATTTGTTGAAGACAAGAGGTCTTGCCAGTTCCAGTACAGCTACATCAAAATCCAGAATCATTGGGTTGAAGAGGGGATGTGGGATCACTCTTGTGACATTGACTTTCACTGCATTCTCATCTGTTCCATTTAGTGATGTTGTTCCCACATAGGCTTCAATCTCTTCGGGAATTGTCCTGCAAATACATAAACCTAAATGTGCATGTTCACACACTTATGCCTGGCATGAATTCTGACATTGAAATTGCAGACCGCTTTACATGACCAACATGCACCAGGGCAGCCCTGCTAAATCAGGCCCAAAGAACTGTTTCTAGCAGTGGCATCTGTTGGATATTACCCGAAGAGCAAATAAACATGTAATAATAATCCTCTCTTCACCTCCAGAAATTTGTGATTTCAGCAGTGTTCTGGCACACAAGTGGTGTCTCTGTATTCAGTAGGTCTTGCTGGAATTTTTGGTTTTATTTGGATTTTTCTAAAGTTGTGTTTTATTCTTTTTTTTTAAACCCCAGGTGAATTTCTAATATTCAGTTTAATGACATTTATTAAAAACTGCTTCCTTTTGATTGTTTTCCGCCTGCTCTTGGTGGTTATATGATATCTTAAAAAGACAGCTGAAAGGCATTCCCTAAACACCTTGTACCTTTCATTATTGTACAGTCCCATCAAACACTGCCTTCCCATTAGCTTTTTTTTCCCAGGTCTAGTCTGATCTATTTTGTTGTGCTTGTTATGATGCTGCCCCACACCCAGCTCATTCCTGAGCCTTGTGTGCACATTCACACAGTGTTACTCCTGCCCTCCTGGTGATGTTGGAACAGTTGGTGTTCTTTGCACTACCAGCAACATCCCCCTCATCTCACTTGTTTTTTACTGCATTCTTGTGCTCATTAACTGCCCCCGACACAGGACCACTGTTCTCAGGGCAATATCCACATGTTTCTGACCTCTTGTTTTGAATTCCAACAGCTGATGGAGACTCATCCTCATTCACAGACAGACAGCACTGCTGGTTTTGCTGTGTGCCTCATTTCAAACTTGTCTACCTTGCATTTCACTTGCTGCTTTATTGCCCAGCTGTTTAATGCATGAGGTTGTCTTAAAATCATTCAGAGTTAGTAACCCACCTTTTCTGCCTTCAGGAATTTATTCGTGACAAGCATTAGCTCCTTGCTACTCATTTCTTTATCTAGGCTACTTATAAATCTGGGCCTAGGCTCTTGCAGTTTAACAGAACTATGCAGGATTGAGCTGACCATTTTTCCTTTACCAGCTGACCATATGTCTCTATTTCATATATTACAGACAGTTTTTAAGGTTCATTTTATTAAATAAATTCCCTTGTGGCACCTTCTTCCACTCCTCTGAGGTGTGTTGTCCTTGCTCCCTGCTTAGGCTGCTTTAACCTTTCTCTGCCTCATTCCAACCTCCCCACAAACACCTTTTTACTATGAATGTCTAGTTATAGCAAAAATTAATGTCCAACATGCGTTCTTGATTTCCATTTCTTGACTCCAGTGCCACACTGGATTTGGCTGTGCAGCTCTGTGCTGGTGGGCAGGTGAGCTGCAAGCAGGGGCAGGGATGGGGTCTTACTCATTGAAGCAGTGAGCTGCTGACAGCACCCAGCGGTCCCCAATGATGGTGGCTCCACAGAAATGCCTTGAGTCTTCTTTCAGGCTGACTTGCCAGGGGATCTCTCCTCTGGAAGCATCTGTTCCTCCCACAATCTTGCTCGGTTTAGAGAACCCGGGTCGTCCTCCACACTCTGAACAAAAGTCAAAGCATGACTTGTGAGTATTCCTAGCAGAAGACAAGTAAGGAGAAACTTTGCTCTCTCTAACCAATAAGCCTTAGCAGGGACAGCTCAGGGCTGAGGTGTGAGACATCTACCCAAGCCCTGCCAGCTGATAGTGGCAGTGCCTGCTGGTGGCCATGTACAGTTGGGCTTTTACACAAACTGCTGTTCTGTATCTTGCTCTTGGCAAGTTGTGAATCCTGAGCCTTTCTTGAAGGAAGAGTAATAAGCAGCTCTGTGTCTCTTAGCCTTGCCATCCCAGATAAAAAGTTAATTCTAGATTTAGAAAAATACCCTTCATCTGCATTTCTCTGCAAAGCTGGGAGGGCTCCTTGGACTGGACAGGTCATCCTGCAGACATGTGCCCTCCTCCCCCTTCAGGGAGAGATGCATGGCTGCTGTGAAGGGGCAGCCATCAGTTTTGAACTGCTCGGAGCTCCTTAGGTGGCAAGCAAAAGTAAATGATCAGCAGGTTAAATAAATACTGTCAGATGCTGCTGTGCCTTAGTGACCTGTTCTGGGCCTGCCAGAGCAGACCAGTTACACAGCAAGATTGCACAGACAGTCACAAAAGCAAAGGAGCTCATGGAACTGCAGAGGTACGGAGTGACTTTGCCAGGCTGCTCTGGACTGAGCCACTCAGTCACTTGTGCCTTAGCACTTACGCAAAGTTGTGTGGCTTACCCTACAAAAACTCAGGTTAGGTCAGTGGAGGAACAAACCTGACTTTTGGACCCGTACCTGCCACTCTGCCTGCCAAGGGGCACCTGCTGTGGATGCTCATACCTTGTGGTCTTGCTGCAGTCACTGGCCTGCTGGCAGCTGGGGCTGGTGAGGTGGCAGGGGTTGCTCTGCTGGTGGTGTTGACTTCTTTAGTGCTGACCATGTTACTGTTAGTACTGAAGTGTACTGGAGGGACAGTACGGGCTACGGAGGTAGGGAAGGCAGAAATAGCATCCAAGATCCAGTCTCTGAGTTTGGTAACACGTGTGTAAACCCCAGGCCGCCTGGCTTCAGCACATCCAATACCCCAACTCACAATTCCCGCCAGGAAAAACCTGCCAGATGGTTCTTGGCAAACCAGGGGCCCACCAGAGTCACCCTGCAAGAGAAGCCAGATGGTGAGCTCTCCCTGGGGATGCACTGAGCTTGCTCTGGCCACCCTCAGCATCCCTCTACCAGCTGGGGTATGTCCCTATGTATCCTAACTCACTTCATATTTGCTCTGACCTAGTGATGAGTGGGGCATCTCTGTACTGGCCTTTGGGTGTTCTTCCATGTTGGCACAGTGTCCTGCTATTACACAATAGCCTTGTGCCCTTTATATGCCAGAAGAACAAAGGACACCATCTGTGAAATCTAGGATTTAGCATTTCTAAGCGTTTCTACTGCTTTAATAATTTGTTAAACCTCATAAAGGTTAATCTTAGCAGCCTGTACACAGCCAGATGATGGGTGTTCATTGCCTGATACACAACCCAGGGACACCACGTTAATGTTTCCATCATTTTTTCTTAATTTGGTCTATGGTTCCCTGGTCAGTTCTTGATTATTGTGGAGCTCTGTGACTATCACTGATGGACATGTGGTGTCTGTGAAGCTGGTAATGCCTTCTGGGGGATGACTCAGCACTAGATCAGTAATGACCCCAGATGTGTCACATTCATCACCCAACCTTGAATCTTCCATTCTTGGCCCCTTATCTGGTGTTTGTGCTACATTTGGTGCAGAAATATGAAGTGCTACCACCAGAAAAGTGCAGATTTGTTTAGCTGGTTTCTGTTGGTTTGAACAGTCCTGCCAAACCACAGAGACAGACCTGGAAATCACAGTCCTCATCCCACATCATAGTTCTCCTCTCTCCATACTATGAAAGGCAGGCCTGTCTCCAGCTGACCACTTGCAGTTCCAGGATGGATAAAGGCTAACTAAAAAAGCCAGTCTGTTGTTCACCAAAAACTGTTGTGTATGTTTTAGTTTCCACTGCTGCCCTTGGCCCATCTGGATTTGGATCTGAAGATCTGTGTGGAACATTGGTGAGCCCTGATGACAACTCAGAAAAAAAGAAAAAAGTAGTTTATTAGCTGAAAGAGCCCCTTAAACAACAGTGCCCTGTTCTAAGCAGTAGAGAACATATCCTCATTTGTGTCTTCTGCATCATTGATCTGTGCTTGCTTTGAGGCAGGGCCTCAAACAAGGGGAAACAGTGACCATAGTGTCAGTTTTCCTTCTTGAAGTGTCACTTGATGCATACTGGGAGAGAAAACCCTTATGTGGGCAGGTGTGCCATCTTCTCTGGGCAAAGCTTACCTGGCAGGAGTCGACTTTCCCCTCCAGGTAGCCAGCACACATCATCCTGTCTGTGAGGACATGGGTGTAGAGACTGGAACATAGGTTCTGGTCTAGGAGCTCCACTGTTGCTTTCTGCAGGAACTCGGGTTTCACTACTGAATGAGAAAGACACGATTGTGAGCTCAGTGCAGGGAGTCCTGCACAGGATCAGCAGCTCAGGGTACAGCCCACCCCAGCTGGCCAGAGCAAGGTCCGAGTTCCCTTCCCCAATGCCTTCTCACACCCCACCATGTCTCCTCTGCTGCCTGCCATGCTTTGCTTACAGAAATCCTCCTTGAGGTAGCCCCAGCCAGAGATAAGGCACTTCTTGCTGGTGGGGAAGTGATGGCTAGCATCTGGCAGGCACACAGGCTGGATGTACTTAGTAAAGGTCACAGGTCTCTTCAGCTCCAGCACAGCCACATCATAGTCAGCTGTGTCAGCGTTGTAAGAGGGGTGTGGGATGATCTGTGAAATGTCCATTTTCACTGCACTGCTGTCAGAGCCTCTGAGGGAGGTGGTCCCTGTATAAGCTGCCCACATGGCTGGGTCCTGAAAACTAGAAGAGAGACAGTGGGGGCTGTGTGAGCCGACAGCCACAACACTGTCCTGCAAACCAAAGCTGCCTTCTGCCCACCCTGCCATCCACTCCAGGGGTGATGGAAACTCCTCATTGTCCCCATGATGGGGCAGAGTGGTGCAGCGGGAGCTTGAGCAGATCCTGCAGCTTTTGGAATGGGGATGGAGGGTGGAAGGTGGCATGACGAAAACTTACTCAGTAAAGCAGTGAGCAGCAGACACCAGCCACTTCTCTGTGAGGATTGCAGCACCACAGAAGTGCTCATTGTTCTCTCGCAGGCTGACTTGCCATGGGAACTCCCCTCTGGATGCCTCTGAGCCTCCGACTATCCTGCTGGCAGTCTGCATGGCAGGGCGACTTCCACAGTCTGAAATGGAGGAGAAAACCAGTGCATCAGGATCCTGCCTCTGCACCCCAGCAACACGCTCTTGGGGGCAAGTGGGAAAAGCTGCTTCAGCTTTGTGTGTGCTGCTGGCATATGCTCAAGCAGCAGGATGGTACCTGGGATGTCACACGGCAGCCTTTAACCTGCAGGCTTGGAAAGAGCTCTGCAAAGCATTGGGCCATCCTCCCTGAAACTCTTCTAGAGCAAGAAACTGTAGAGCAGCATCCTGACTAGTTTGATGAGATCAGCTACTGCCTCATGATCAGCTTCCAGCAGCTCATGGGCATGTGGCTCTTGTCCATTGTGCCAGCCCACTAGGAAGATGAATCTTGTCACAACCCATCACAGCTGATGAGACCAAGGTGTTTCCAGGGCACAGTTTCTCTCATCCTGATGCAGCCATTTACTATTGGCTTGAAAAGTCATGCCATATCCTTGGCTCTCTTCAGTGCCTGAGAACCAATGGTGTCCCACCTGTCAAGGTCTGCCAGCAGTGGGTTGTGGCTGGCCCCTATGCCCAGGAGACCTGCTGTGGGAGATTCAGCACAGCCCCTTCCATCACACTCATCAGCACAGCCTGTTTGGCTGTCACATACTGGATGCTGGAGCAAGTGACTGCCTGTGTCTCATGGGCAGCTCCCTGGGGACAGTGAGGCTTGGGTCGCTCATATCTTCCACAGTCCACACAGCAACTTTCCCTTGGCTTCCCCAGGGGCAACCACCACTGTAGCCTTGTCACTCTGGTTCCTGGCTGGGCCACAGTCCCTGCAGGATGGTGCTGGGAGCAAAGCTGCAGCTTGTTTTGAGCTTGCAGGGCCCTGGGCCACCAGGCTATGAACAAGATGGGGCCCAAGCACCTTCTGTATCTGGCTGCTGGTGAGGAAGAGGAGGAGAACACTGCAGAGTGCAGGCAGTTCTTCCTGCTACCTGGCTCTTACCTGATTTCAGTCCAGGTCTGTGGGAAGAAACCTTGTTGGGACCTGGGACAAAAAGGAAGGAATCAGGATCAGCAAGAGCAGGCAGCCCAGCCTTGGGTCCTGGAGCTGTGTTCCTGGGCTGAGGCTGCCATAGGTTTTGCTGCGTCTTCCTGGTGATCTCTTCGCCCACCCGTGGCCAGTGTGAGGCAGGGCCAGGTCCCTGCTGGGGACCCCTGCTCTGCCACGGGGCAGGGGAGGAGGAGATCCCTACAGCCTTGCAGGCTTTGGGGTGACTCCATGTGCAGAGAGAAATTCCCAAAAGCTGTGGCAGTGAGCTGCCTCTCAGGAGCTGACTGGGGCTGAAGCTATGCAACGCTGTTTGCCTAAAGCTAAAGGGACTCCCAGCACCTTCCATTAGGTGCTGAGCAGCACAAGGCTCCCAAAGATCCAGGGATCTTGCCCATTGTGGCAGAGGGTGCAGAGAGAGCTGCAGAGGAGCCCACACCTTCTTGTTTCCCAGGCACATTTTTTTTAAAATTGGCTGGACCTTGAGTCCTATGGTCACAAGCAACTCCACAGTCACTGAAGGAAAGGAGAATTTCTTGTCAGGTGGTTTCAGAGAGTAATTCAAGTATGAGAGATAGCAACCTGAGCTGTAGTTACTGCTACAGCTCTAAGGTCTGCCTAAGAGCTGCTGTGCACAGGTAGGTACAGATAACCCAGCCATTAACCTCCTGGACCTTCATCCCCTGTCCCTCAGATTGATTCCAGATGCTGCAAGAAAAGCCAAAGCAGTTGCAATTTATGCTTTAGGTTCTATCGTTGCTGTGAGCCCCTCAAGCTGCTCTTGCAGCCCAGAGCAGCAGGACAGCATTAGTGTTGGAGACGTCACAAACATCTGTTAGCCAAGATCTAGGTTGGTTTCTGCTGCTGTCTGGTGAAGCTGGAGCAGCTGGAAGCCAGGCAGACCATTTTATGGGTTTTCTGGGTGCCTGGCGGACCCCCATTTCTATCACTGCTGCTATGCACAAAGCCTTGACTGGACATCCAGAACTAAAGCCCGGCAGCAGTTTGGCTGAGACACGTGGTGGCTTAGCTGTGTGACCTTGGGTGCCAGCAGCCCCAGCACAGGGCAGCGGCAGGAGGGCCGTACCTCTGAGAGAAGCTGAGGAGATGGTCCCATAGGCAGCCAGGGAGAGACCCTGCTTGTGCAGGGCAGCTGCCAGCCCATGCCTGAGAGCTTCCTCCTCCAAGGTAGAGCTCAGGGGTTGGGAATGCTGGGGGGTGAAGAGGAGGCGGAAATGGACGATCACACTGGAGTTTCCGTTCCTGCGGGGAGACAGAGAATTAACAGGGACCTTGGCTTCATGATCAGTACAAGGGAGAGGTTCCTGTGCTAGCTGTCTACAGGGAACTCAACAGAAACAAAACTTAATATTTTGATTCTTAATAATTTAGGGTTTCTTTGGAGATGTACTCTGGGTTGAAGTGGTCATTTGAATTTTTTTTCCTTTGGCCCAAACCTGCAGTTGAACAAAATTGTTTTCCTCTGCCTTTCTGAGTGCATTTCCAAATGAAAGAATCGAGAATATTGTTGCAATCCTAGATGAAAATCCAGCCTTGACTGAAAATAAGTTTCTCTTTGTACTAGCTTTGAAAAAGGGTACAGGTGTGAGTTCACCTTCTTGGTGGGGCTTGTCAGAATGCCCTGAAACATGAGCTGCAGGGTCTGCAGCAATAGCTGTCTACACTCACCTGTAGCCCAGAATGGTGCAACCAGTGCAACTCCAGTCCAGCTGGGAGTCTTGGAGACTGGACAGAAACTGCAAAGCAAAGAGTGATGGTCACACATTTACTGGACCCCAAGGAGATGGGAATAGATGATGCCTGGGATTTTGCTGGAATCTGGAGTTGTTGATGCATTGTCTCGTCTCTGCAGGCAGCAGAAGCACCCATGTCCAGTTCATATGTAACCTTTTTCCCACTCTGGCTTTTGGGGCATGAGATAGTACATCCTTGTTTTATGCCTTCTTATCTTGTTTGCAAGAAATAGGCCCCACAGTGTACCCTGCTGATGTTTAAGAAGTCCTAGTTTTCCTCCTGCCCTTGGCATACAGATTCTGCTGGTGCTACCACCAAAGTATTTCACAAGTGTTTTTCCAGAAGGCACAGATCAACTCACCAGTCTCTCAAGAGCAGGTGTCAGCACCCTATAGTAGTCTGAATTCTCCATCTGTAAGCTGCTGTTGAATGTGATTCCTTGCAGTTCCACTGTGTGCTCAAAGCTGGCCTCTCCCGTGGAATGGCAGGCTGCCAGAAAGGGAAGGTGTCTGTCAGAGGCAGCTTTCCTCACGACTTTGCAATGATATCATCGTGTCCTTTAAACTCCCTGTTTTTAGCAGCTTGACTGTCCCTGACCATCCCAGCTGCCTTGGGGGTGCCCTATAACCAGACTGGGATACCCTGCACATGTGCAGTAATAGCATTTTGCACTGAACTTGTTTGAACTTGAAAACAGTGGATTTTTGTCAAGCCTGAGACAGAAATTCATGAACAGATGGGTAAAGCCTGGCAACATGAGATTAGTGCTATCCTTGCAGGAATAGCCCCAAGAAAGTCCTGCTGGGTACTGAGGCCAGGTCAGAAACTGTGACTGTACAGGCTGGGTCTGTCAGTCATGTCACGCTGGGGTCCTCACCAGGGTGCTGGCCTGAGGTGGCCTCTGGCCACGGGGCAGCAGAAGCAGCAGGAAGGAGGTGGAAGAGGGAAGGAGATGGTGGTCATGCTCTGGAGTGGAACAGTAAAACAGGCAGTGGCTGCAAGTGGTTGTCATAGGAAATGGCAGAGGCAGCAAGGTACAGGTACAAGAAATTTCAAAGTCACAGAGAGAGATTAGAGGACAAAATAATAAAATCATGGAATTGTTTAGGTTGGAAAAGACCTTTGAGATCGAGTCCAATCATTCCACCAGCACTGCCAAGGTGACCACTAACCCATGTCCCCTAATGCCACATCTTCATGTTTCTTAAATCTCTGCAGGGATAAGGATTCCACCAGTGCTCTAGGCAACCTGTGCCAGGGCTGGACTGCCCTTTCAGTAAAGATATTTTCCCAATATCCAATCTTAAACTCCCCTGGGCCACCTTGAGGCCTTTTCCTCTTTCCTGTCTCTGTTCCCCAGGAACAGCACCCAACCCCTACCTGGCTGCACCCTCCTGTCAGGGAGTTGTGCAGAGCCAGAAGGCCCCCCTGAGCCTCCTTTTCTCCAGGCTGAGCCCTCCCAGCTCCCTCAGATGCTTCTCATCAGACTTATGCTCCAGACCCTCAATGTCTTTCTTGTCATGAGAGGCCTAAAACTGAACCCTGGGTTTGAGGTGGGGCCTCAGCAGTGCCCAGCACAGGGGATGGTCACTGCTCTGGTCATGATGGCCACACTATTGCTTCAGCAGATCAACATCTCATCCAGCTTGGGGTTGTCTGTGGACTGACTGAGGGTGCCTTCGATCCCCTCATGCAGACCATTGATAAAGAACAGAGGCCCCAAAGTGGCCCTGAGGAACACCACTGGTCACCAGTCTCCAGATGGATGTGATTCCATTCACCACCACTCTCTGGGCCTGGTCATCCAGCTAGTTTCTACCCATTGAAGGGCACACCCCTCCAAGCCATAAGCAGCCAGTTTCTCCAAGAAAATGTTTGTGGGAAATGGTATCAAAGGCTTTACTGAAGTTGAGGTAGACCAGATTCAGAGCCTTTCCCTCATCCATTAGGCAGGTCATCTCTTCATAGAAGGACATCTGATTGGTGAAGCATGAAAGGAATAGAGCATATGTATCATTAGACACTGGAGATGAAGTGCTCCAAAGCCACGTATTGAGAATATGAGCTGACTACAGCCCTTGTAGTTTTTGTGCATACATGCAGAAAGGCATCTGCATTTTGTCCTCAGTAGGAGGATTTTGACAATTTTTGCTATAAGCAGGGCAGACCACTTCTCTTTTAGAGCTGATAAACTGAAAACATGTACCTGTCTGCACACTCACCCAGCAGGATCCCCAGGCAGAGGGCTGTTGCACTGCCTGCCACAGCAGCAGCAGTGGTTACCTTCCAGCAGCAGGCCCCCAGTCTCCTTCTCTGGGTGCCTTGCCCTGGCTTTATCTGGTCCATGCTTTCTGAGCAGCTCTACAGAGGGCCTCTGTGATTAAAAAGAAGAGGAGGAAAATGGCAAGACTGGAGCTCCAAACAGTGCAATGCCACAAGAAGTGAAAAGGTAGATACACGCTGTGTCACCTGAATGTGCCCCAGGCTGCAGTCAGGAGATTCAAGTTGTATGACCTGAACACATCAACCATAGTGGCTCCTCCCTGCCTGGTTCCCCTCCTCTGTGTTCCTAGGAGGCCACCACTGAGTGGTGGTGCCTGTTGTGTTTGTGCTCACAGTGGCCACGGCCAGTGTGAGCATGACCCAGCCCGATGCCCCCATCTCCATGTTCTGTGCAGGCTCTGGATGGATGCTGAACACAGAACCTGTCCGGCAGCACTCTGTACCTGCTCTTCAGCAGGCTTAGCAGCAGAGTTTCAAGGTTGTACTGCCCACAGTGCCAGGGTGAACAGGTACCTGAGCTCTTAGCAAGGGCCGAGTAGCAAGGGACTTGACATCTTGGCTTGCTCCTTCTGCCTTAGACATCACCCCTCATAAGGATCCTAAACCAAGCCAGTGTCACTAGGGGATGCTTTGGTGCTGCTCAGGAGTCATGGAGCTGCAGTAACAAGTAGAAAAATTGAGCTGTAAAGTTCAACATTTATCTCAGAGTAGTCTTATGGGTCTGCAAACATGACTAGACTGCAGTTCACATCCCTAAACATGAAACTGCAGTTTGAATAAACAGCTGTGGAGAGAGACCTGCCTCAGACTCTGGCTCACGAATGGACCAGAGCTAACTGGCACTGAATACTTCAGAAATCATTGTCTGCTCCTGTTGGACCACTGTGTCCATGTTATATGGATTAAAACTCTCTAAGTGATAAACCTCACCCTGTAGTTGTTTATGAGGCAGATTCCAGGGTGAGGTTTCATATAGCCCAATGCTATTCCTCATTTTTTGCAGGAATTCTAGAGGAATTATAAAATCACAGTGGGTGGTAAAGCCCACTACAACATTTAGCTGAGAGCTCCCAAAGCCTAGTAATACAGAGTAATTAGTATGTCCTTTGATTACAGCTATGCTACCCTGATGAGCAGATTCTCTTTCCCTGTGGCCAGCACTGGCACTGGTGCTTCCAGTATTTTACCTCAAGTGGTCCTACAAAAGAAGCAAAGCTCCTTCACATCACCTCTCCTGCCTCCACCTTTTCATGGCCTTCTCTAGACTGGTTTCAGTATTTCAATGCTTTTCATGCACTGAAGATGCCCAGATGGGATATGGTGCTCCAAGTGTGAATTCAAAAATGCCAAAAGTAGAAAGAAATAGAAAGAATATCTATCTTGTTTGGTGGGGTTTTTTTTTGTTTGTTTGTTTGTTGTTTTTTTGTTTGTTTGGTTTTTTTTGTTTTGTTTTGTTTTTGTTTTTGTTTTTTTGTCTGCAGTCTTGCAAGCTAGACTATGTTTGACTTTTATTTGCACGTCATCAACAATTGGATATCATTAGGAATGAATGAAACCAGCCTGTAATAGCCATAGTTATTACATCATTCAGACAGGTTAGTCTCTGCAACAAGCCTGATGAGACAAGGAGGGGCACTGATTTCCTGTGGTCCTAAAATGTATTAAACTACTCTATTAATGTTTCTCCCTTATAGGCAGGAAGACACAATCCTTTTGTTCAAACTGGTAGGCTGAAATTGTCTCAGACAATTTGTGTGGTCAGAGTGGAAATCCACTGAAGTCCAACCTTCTTGTTCAAGGGTCCAGAGCTCCTCAGCTTCAGAGTGAGTTTTTTGAGGACTCAACCTCTAACTGTTGGGAAACTCAGATTTACAGGAGACGCCAGAAAAGCCTTGGCAAGGCACAGTCACCTCTCAAACTTACTCTGTCTTGATATCGACAGCCTCAAGAGTCAAAGCCCAAAAAGCTCTTCCTTCCTCAGTTCCCAAGTCTGTCCTGCCGAGGGACATCTCACCTGGTCACTTCGAATCCACTCAGACAGTGCTGTGAGGTTGGGCTGCCACAGCAGTGATTCCCTACTACTGTAAATCAGACTGCGACTTCAGAGAAGCTGCAGAGGAATAGCCTTTTCTAATGTAAATGCATCCAGCAATGAAAGGAAGAGGGGAGGAAAGGGACACAGGGAGAAGCAGCTCCCTGTTTCAGAAGAGCTTTTCAGTGTTTTCCAAGAGGCGTCAGCAGCTTTTTAAACCAAAGCTTCTAGATAAGGTATTTTAAAAAGTCACTTCTTTGTGAGGCAACAGACAGAGAGAAAGGGGAGAGGAAGGGAGAGTCTGTCCAAGATGCCTCTTTTTTTTCTAGCAGACATCCAAATCTTTTTTTTTCAGCTGTAACTGAGCCTGGTACAGATCGGCACTGTGGCCCCTGGGTTCTACTAACAGTATCTCTGTTTGACAATTCAGCTCTGCCTAAGGGGAGACAAGTAGGGAACCTTTTTTCCAGTGGTCCTTGTGGCCTGAATACATACAGGTGAGGGATCCCTCCTTCCCTTTTTTTCCATAGGTTTGGGACTCACCGTCTTGCTTGCAGTATGCTGAATGTGGGCACTCAGAATTGTAGTTCAGGTGTGCTGACCAATGCAACAGTGGACTTCAATGGACCTCAAAGGTAGGACAAATGCATCTGAGAAAAAAATAAATATTGCAGACAAAATTGGCTCTGGCTTGGTTTTTTGACAATACAATCTTAGTTGCATATAAAAGTCATACTACAATAAAAGGTACTTGGAACCCTAGAAAGAAGTTTGTGTTAGTGATTGCAGAGGCATTTTAACTGGAAAAAATAGAGAAAAACTTTCTACTTCCCAAAACAATCAGAACTTTTCTTTGCTCTCCCTTTTAGCATAAGGAAAGTTTATTTTCTTTTGGTGTCACTGGTGTGAGTTTAAAAAGAGTTAAAAGGACATGTAAATGGAAAGCCGATTTTGCAATTTTTTTTGCTGAAAGATAATAAGGATCATCTATAAATGCATAGTGGAGACCTGTAGAAGGAAGCTATACACAGTGAAAAATATCGTGGCACAAAATCAGATTAGCAAAAAGTAAATTTTATTAGTGGGGCAGAAATTTGGAGAGTATTAACAGTCATGAGTTTCCAGTAGGAATATTGAGAAGTAAAAACACATGTATGGTTTTTGTCAGCTTATAAATTGTGAGTGGTTCTAAAATATGATGCCCCTGAGAGCAGGGTGTGGGGAATTCTGCCCTAAGAGAGTCCTCTCAGTCCTGTCTCAGTGGGGTGTCTTTTCACTGTTGTATGTTAGCAGAGAAAGCATGTCTGATGTGCAGCACAGAGTCAGCAAGCTCTGTCCTGCAGACTGTCACTGTCTCTGGCTGTTCTTGAGGATCTGCCTGGTGCTGGAAGGTGGTCACCACCCCTGCTCTGCACTGCTTGGCAGCCCAGGGTTTGTTTTCTCCACAGAAGTCTGAATTTTGCTCTAGGGCAGCCTTGAATCATTCCATAGGATTTCCTCAGAAGATGGATTTTATTTCTCAGCTGGTTCAAGTAGGGAAATTGTAAAAGATAAAGTTATATGGTAAAAATATTCCTTTATCCAATTAGCTAAACTGTCACTAATGCCCACTCATCTTGTCAGAGGACAAGCAGTACGTGTGTGTGTGTGTGCGTGACCTCACATGTGTGTGATCTCACATGTGTGTGAACTTGTGTGTGACACTGTGTGTGTGATGCTGAGACCCCGTGTGTGTGTGTGACCCTGTGTGTGTGTGTGCATGTGACTCTGTGTGTGACTCTCTGTGTGTGTGTGACCCCGTGTGTGTGCGTGTGCGCGTGCTTCAGTGTGTGTGAGACTCGGTGTGTGTGTGACTGTGTGTGACTGTGTGTGCACATGTGACCCNTGTGTGTGTGTGTGCATGTGACTCTGTGTGTGACTCTCTGTGTGTGTGTGACCCTGTGTGTGTGCATGTGACTCGGTGTGTGACTCTCTGTGTGTGGGTGCCCCCGTGTGTGTGCGTGGGCGCGTGCTTCAGTGTGGGGGAGACGCGGGGTGTGGGTGACGGGGGGTGACTGTGTGTGCACATGTGACCCTGTGTGTGTGCATGTGACTCGGTGTGTGACTCTCTGTGTGTGGGTGCCCCCGTGTGTGTGCGTGGGCGCGTGCTTCAGTGTGGGGGAGACGCGGGGTGTGGGTGACGGGGGGTGACTGTGTGTGCACATGTGACCCTGTGTGTGTGCATGTGACTCGGTGTGTGACTCTCTGTGTGTGTGTGACCCCGTGTGTGTGCGTGTGCGCGTGCTTCAGTGTGTGTGAGACTCGGTGTGTGTGTGACTGTGTGTGACTGTGTGTGCACATGTGACCCTGTGTGTGTGCATGTGTATGTGTGATGTGTGTCTGTGTGTCTGTGTCTGTGTGTCTGTGTCTGTGTGTCTGTGTCTGTGTGTCTGTGTCTGTGTGTCTGTGTCTGTGTGTCTGTGTCTGTGTGTCTGTGTCTGTGTGTCTGTGTCTGTGTGTCTGTGTCTGTGTGTCTGTGTCTGTGTGTCTGTGTCTGTGTGTCTGTGTCTGTGTGTCTGTGTCTGTGTGTCTGTGTCTGTGTGTCTGTGTCTGTGTGTCTGTGTCTGTGTGTCTGTGTCTGTGTGTCTGTGTCTGTGTGTCTGTGTCTGTGTGTCTGTGTCTGTGTGTCTGTGTCTGTGTGTCTGTCTGTCTGTGTCTCTGTGTGTCTGTGTGTGTCTGTCCGTGTCTGTGTCTGTCTGTCTGTATGTGTCTGTCTGTGTCTGTGTCTGTGTGTCCGTGTGTGTCTCTGTGTGTCTGTGTCTGTGTGTCTGTCTGTCTGTGTCTCTGTGTGTCTGTGTCTGTGTGTCTGTCTGTCTGTGTCTCTGTGTGTCTGTGTCTGTGTGTCTGTCTGTCTGTGTCTCTGTGTGTCTGTGTCTGTGTGTCTGTCTGTCTGTGTCTCTGTGTGTCTGTGTCTGTGTGTCTGTCTGTCTGTGTCTCTGTGTGTCTGTGTCTGTGTGTCTGTCTGTCTGTGTCTCTGTGTGTCTGTGTCTGTGTGTCTGTCTGTCTGTGTCTCTGTGTGTCTGTGTCTGTGTGTCTGTCTGTCTGTGTCTCTGTGTGTCTGTGTCTGTGTGTCTGTCTGTCTGTGTCTCTGTGTGTCTGTGTCTGTGTGTCTGTCTGTCTGTGTCTCTGTGTGTCTGTGTCTGTGTGTCTGTCTGTCTGTGTCTCTGTGTGTCTGTGTCTGTGTGTCTGTCTGTCTGTGTCTCTGTGTGTCTGTGTCTGTGTGTCTGTCTGTCTGTGTCTCTGTGTGTCTGTGTCTGTGTGTCTGTCTGTCTGTGTCTCTGTGTGTCTGTGTCTGTGTGTCTGTCTGTCTGTGTCTCTGTGTGTCTCTGTGTGTGTGCGCATGCACATCTGTGTGAGAACACACATGCAGCACACTGGAGGACTCAGCTGCGGGAGCAGCAGGGGGACAAGGCAGGGCCATGAGAGAGGCTCCCTGGTTGTCTGTCCCTGCGCTGGGCACAGATCCAGCCTCACTGTGGCAAGTGTCTCTCCAGCTCAGGTGATCCCATGCCATGCACACCTACAGGACTGGCCCAGTCTCCAGCACAAATTGTGCAGGTTCTTGTTTTCAGGTACAAACTGTCTTCTTGCAAAATGCCAGAGCTCCTGAGTCTGAAGCACAGTGGTGATCTCCCAGTACTGTATTGGTGGCTGCCCAGCAAATGGGCTGGTTTTCTTCATTTACCTCAACATACCCTGGCCTTCTTTCTTTCACTGCTTGGTACTTCTCATCCTTCACCTCACCATGTCTTCCTCTTCATGTTTTCACCTCCTGAGGCCTTTTCTTCTGCCTTCCTAGCCCCCTCCCTTCAGAACAGAAGTGTTTACACTCTTGTTTTGCACTGCACTACACCAGGCTTCCTCCTGCTCTTCTCCAGTTTCTCCCATCCCCAGTCTGCCAGCCCCTACCAGCAGCCCTCAACCACAGGAACACAAGCTGAGGTGCCTTGCTCTGAACTGTTGGCCAGAGGAAAGAAAGACAGGAAAGAAATAGTGGTACCTGTGTTTTTGTTTTCAAAAGTCAACTTCATTTACAGATAACAAATGCAAGGAAACCCTGGTGTCCCCTAATGGACAGTGCAAGGAAACCACTCCCCCACTCCCATGCACCCCGCTGATGGCAAGTCTAAGCTGCTCTGGCATCTTTGTGCTGCATTTCTGTATTCTAGCATGCTGGGTTTCTCCCACACTGTGATTATAACAGGCAGCCAATATGCTGCAACCATTTGAATAGCCAAGTGTTAATAAAATATTTGCTTCATCCCATAATGGGGTAGTGTGACTCTTAGCACAGCAATACAGTGTCTACTGAGCCTTCAGACACAGGGGTTGTAAAACTGTCTCACTGTGACCTGTAATTCCTCACCCAGACAGAGCCTTTGCAAAATGATGCCACAGGTATGAAAAATATGCCACTTACTCAAGGCAGACCACAAGCTCAGCAGCAGATCTGCCTGCAGCCTCAGAAGGTAATGAGCCTGTGGCCAAAGGCAAGTGAAGGACTACTGATTTTATCACCAAGATAAGACTTGTGGCACTTCAGAGGAAAATACAGCAGAAGCAGAATATTTTTTTCCAGAAAGAAGTAGCCCAAAACCAGAAAGCAGACTCCAATATGCCTCACTTGGTAGGCTCACCATCCAAAATCACAGCCACCAAAACAACAAACCATATCTATGTCACCAAATGATGACCCTGAGCAGGAGAGAGAAGACGCTCATTTGCTGTAGGTGAAATGAGAAGCATGATCACAGGAGATAAGAGATGTGGGTGTGCAAACAGATCTGCTGGAAGAGCAAGGTGATAGGAACAGCAAACTTCAAATATCTCAGTTAAAATCGGGTCAAGCCTAGTGATTTTTTCCTTACAGTTGGGAATTTAGTTGTATTGAAATGAGGCTCAGAACCTGTGGCAGCAGCTACTAAGAAGGGCTGAATACTTTCATAGGGGAGCGGATCTATAACCAGTGGTATCTCTTGGGTGGCGGTGCAGTGCGAGAACATGTCAGTCTGGAGAGGCCAAGAACTGTGTGCCAGCTTCTCCTTATGGCTCAACGGTATCCCACGGCCACTCTCTGAGTGGGGTTCCAGAGAAGGCAATGTTGGAATTTATTCCAACACTGCTGCTTCCTGGTGAGCCCACATATTTCCCCTTAAACCTTCTGATGAAACAATCTTATGTCATGAAAAAAAAACCTGTGCAGAGACAGCAGCAGCTGGTCGAACAGAGGACAGAGCTCTCAGCATCAAAGGCAAACCTTGCTGACCAGCAGACACAAGTTTGGCTACACGGTCTTTTGTTTTGCTTCACCTACCACAACACTGGTTCCCTGGACCAGCCAATGCTGTATTTTTCAAATCCTTTTGCTTTAACCCATTTCCAGCTTCTGTAATGGATGTGTAGAGCATGTCCATGTCCCCATCTCTCTGCAGGTTAACATTAGAAGCAGTTGTACAGCACTTAAAAGGCTAGGCCCTACCTTCAAGCAGAAAGAAACTCTTGTCACCTAAGAGAAGGCAGATTGAGCTGAGGATATGTCTTGTGATTAAGGTGAGTGAAAAGCCCTGACACTACAAGTTCCTGTACCATGCACAGCCTGCAAGTGAGCAAATCTGAAAGTCTCTGCCACACAGATCAGTGAGGATCGTGAGTCCCTGCTCACCTGCAGCACTCATCATGGAGGTGCATCTGGTTCAGCTGTAGTCCTGCTCTCAGCAAGCCAAATGACACTGTGCCGGCCTTGTTTATTGTCCCTCTTGGTCTACAAATGTCTCTCAATTTACAAGTAAGAAGATCCTCTCCCTGCCTGCCAGCTCAGCAGTCTCGGCTGGGGCATGACAGACAAGCTGAGCTCCTCAGTTCTCATATTATCACAGGTAACAAAGGCTCTAACATCACTTCCACCTTGGAGACACTCAGTCCTGAGCTCTCCCTCTGGTAATGAAGTACTGGGCAGATTTGTACCTGCAATTACTTCTTAAACTTGTAGTCNCTGACAACTCAGTACAGATAGTAAATACTGAATGCACATAGGGAGTATCCAGTAAGCTAGGAAGTCCATGTTTGTCTGGTTAATTTCCACAATAGGGACACTATATAATTTGATACTTTTCAGCCCATGAATAACCAAGAAAAACTCACATGCTTAACTCATGGCATTTCCTTCACTGACATTCACTCACCTACCCTGAACACTGTCTGGCCTAGTGCAGAGGGTGTGGGAGAAATCTTGGTCCCAATGAAGCTGATGGACATACTGGGACCAGAGGCTCTTGGAGGAGCAGGGGCTGAAGTAGAGGTCTTAATTTTGCAAATAATCACATTTTATTCTTTCTTGCCAGCTTACATACATTAGAAGCAATGAGTGAATTACATTTTTACCTAGCTTCAGCTGTTACTACAGATTGTCAGGTAGGCATTAGTGTTCATGGATACTAAACTCCCAAGCTACCCTGAAATCAGTTACCTGCAATGCATGCTCCCTCAAAGGAAGAACTCACATAGAGAAACCAGCAAGTAATAAAAGGTATCAGTCAAGCAGTGAACTCACAGCACCTGAGTAAATGAGAGGCTGCAAAATGAAACTCTATGTGTATTGATCCAGGATAGTGTCTCATGCTAATCTCCAGCGCTGAAGCTGTGTGCCCATGTACAGCTTTGGCCAGCCCTCCTGCCCGAGAAGACCATCCGGAGCAGAGGCTGCAGGACGATAGCACACACGGACTGCTCAAGTCCTGTTCTGGGCAGTGTTGCCTTGTTTGCCACCTTTCTTACAGGGACCTCCCTTAGGCAGGATATGGGGCTGTGCTGGAGCTCTTTGCAGGGCAGCCCCAGTGGGTGTGAAGCAGCGTGACTCTCAAGCCCTTCTCTTCCACCATGGGAACAAAGAACCATCCAGCTACAGAAACATTTATTTAAGTTCACACGATGGTGCTATTTTAAGCCCATAGAGGTTGCTTTTAACTGTCCCATGCGTAGGTTGAAGCTGCTCACTGGCACGGCTGCTTCACTCTTGTATTTCCTACATTGATAATACGACTTTTCTCAGCATTTACGTCTGCATTACTGCCAAAGTTGCACTTTGTTTTCCATTAAGTACCCTGAGCTTTCTTTCTAGAATATTTCCTATTTTGTTATAGCTTTCAAATAATATAGATAATTCTCTGCATTTGATTTCCAAAGTGTTTCAGAAACTAAGATTTTTCTTAGTTAAGTACTTTCAGAGAAGAGGGTCTAGAGGTCACTTTTGACCAAGGCTCATCCATTAGGTCCCACATGTGGTGGTTGAACACCCACTGGTTGAAAGGCAAAAGATGAAATGTGCTACAGAGAAAGAGCGGCAGGGCACAACTGGCAGAAGGGTCAAACTTCCAGAGACATTCGATGGGGAGCCCATTTCTGTAGCCCGTGGGTTCCTTTGGTCCAGAATTAATCTCCTCCAGCACCACCCACTCGTTTGTGCAAAGTGCTCCCAACCTCCCCTGAATCATGTTAGGGTTTATGTGGAATCGAAACGCACTAAAAAGCACTCCAGCATTATATAAGGAAAACTACGTAGCCATCATTGACTAAAAAGGAGCACAGAAGTTTTTGCCATCTATTACTTTCAATAAAAGGTGAGTTGAGCTGTTTTCCCCACAGGCATAAAATTCAGAAATAGGCCGTTTCCTCAGAGCCAGCAAAGCACGAGGGATTTCCCCAAGCAGCTCCAAACTCCCGCTTGTCTGAAAATCCGCGGGTGCAGGCAGCAAACCTGTCTGACTCTGATGGAGAAGCAAGAAGGAAGAACAGAAACAGGTGGTGAAGAAGGAGGAAAAGGTGAAAAAAGAGCAGGAGGAAGAGGAGGACTGCCCGAGCCCCAGCCAGGCAGGAGGGATCGCGCTGGGCGGTGGGACCGCGGGGCCAGGAGCAGGAAAGATTGAGGTTTTCCTTTTCCTATCCGAGCCTAAAAAGCCCGACACCTTGAAGGAATTTAAAAGGGCTCCTAAGAAGGAGCAGGGACTCACCTGCTTTGCTTTCCCCTTTGCTGCCAGGTGCCTTCCTCCGGCAGCTTCTCCCCAAGAGGAGCCGCCCTGAGCTCACCCTCCCGGGCCCGCGGGGAGCCGGCGGGGACGGTGGGAGGCACTGGGGGAGTTCGCGGCGGAGCTTAAAGGCACAGGCTGAGAGACAGGAACGGTTCAGCCTGAAGAGCTGGTTTGTTGCTTCACTGAACTTTGGAATTAAGCACTTTCCACCCCCAACTCCCCTCCCCCCAGTGTTCCCCAGCTTGCGTTGGGGACTGGATTTGTGATGCCCCGGCTTCTGCCTCTCCCCAGTCACGGGACATTCCTGCAGTTCTCTGTACACCTCCCATCCCCTCCAGCAGCAGGACAGAAAGGAAAACAGCTGCCTGAAGTGGGGTGGTTCATACCCACAACGCTGAATGTTCCTCCATCACCAGAACTTGTCAGCCCCCACCCTGAAGCCGCGGGGATGATCTGCTAACCAGCATGTGGCCCATGCACACAGAAACCGTAAAGGAAGCAGTATTCCAAAAAAATCCCTACTAATTTCCTCAGTCAGACATCCTTAGCCGTTCCAGCTCATACTGTAGTTATCATCCTGACAATCGCTGTGTTAGAACAGCCTCACTGCCGCACAGGAACAGGCAGAGATTATCCAACATTACACACACTCACTGCAGAGGCCTAAACTGGACAGAGTTCCTTGTGCTGAAGTTCATACTTAAGCCCAGAAGTGACCCTTCCACCATCTTGAAAAGACAAAAAATACATGAAGAAATGAGAACTTCTTTTGCTTTAGTCTGCATTTTGGCCTACTGCTTGACATGGTCTTCTCTCATCCAATCGTCACTTCTGTCCCTAAGTGTCCTCAAATCCCTAAACTTCAACATTAACAGCAAACCAGCAGTTCATGTGTTCGATGGCAAAGCAATGAAAGAACATAGGATAATAAAATTATAAAATTATCGTAGAGATTTCTCTGAAGTTGATTTTATTTAGAATGTATGCTTTCATTCCTAACATCTGCTGTTCCATGGATCTCTCCAGACTGAGCAACAATGACTGAAATCTGTTGTAGGTTTCCTCCTGAGCATCAATAATGAAGACTTGGCTGGCTACAGAGTCACAGACTGGTCTGAGTTGGAAGGGATCCAGAAGGATCATCAAATCCAACTCTTAAGTGAATGGCCCATATGAGGATCAAACCCAGAGCCTTGGTCTAATCAGCAGCAAGCTAATAACCAGAAAAATGCTGCAGTCTCAATCTGAACATGTTTGGCTGTGAGCCAGCGAACACCACAAGCAATTCCTGCCCTTTCAGACAGACTGCACATCCCTGTGAAAGAGCTGAGTGAGGGACTGACATCCTTCTAATAGTTCATCAAATAAAGAGGATCTGCACGTGTCTTTGTGTGAATAGATACACAAAACTTCATAATCAGAGACCAAAAGTAATAAGGAGAGGAGGGGACATAAGACTGCAGTAAAAGAAAAAAACAAGAAAATTATCAGTTTTCAAATAAGTAAGAAATTAGGAGCAGCAGTCTTTGCTCTCCTGCTGAAAGGGCTGGGGGCAAACACATCAAAGTTAAGTGAGAAGACAAGTCACTATGGATGTGATCTCTGGCAACTAAACTCAACGGGAGCAGTTGGGACCACCCTTGTCTCTTATGTTTGCTGCACACACAGTCACAGTGTGCAGATAAAATGAATATTGCACTAAAGCAATATCATACTCAAAATTTAATAGAACAATCAGGAAAACATTGTGGTGCACCAGAAGGATTTAAATGTCTTTAACAGTATGTAGCTGGTTTGCTACATTTCATATTGGAATGCTGGAAAATGCTGTGCATGGGATATGGAATTATTTCCATGGTCAAGAAAATTTCTAGATACAAAAAAACACAGTAAGGAGAACTTTACATGAAAGGATTTCAAAGACCATTCACTTCATTCTGCTTCCCAGGAAGATCCTTTTACTGAGGGCATGGAAATAATGAATGTGAGGTTAAATGGTTGTGTCTCCTGGTTCTTTTTCCTGTGGTAAAACTAAGAAATGGAATGGGGAGAGAAACCAGCTTATGAAAACTGTTCAGAAACTAAGAGCTTTTTTATCATGAGAAACCCATTCTGACACATCAAGACATATGTCATACATTCTGCAGCACCACCCCAGAAGATATTTTAAGTGCAGATTTCCTTGTTTCATTTTCTTTTTCTGCACTGGGAAGAGACATTTCTCATTCTTGAAGGGGAAAAAAGTACTGGTTGACTTAATTAAATTTTAAATCTTGATATCAGAGTGATAAACAAATCAAGATATAAGAGAACATAAAAATAGAAAAAAATAATTCTCCTACATAATTTTATGAGAGACATTTGAGAAGAAAATTTTTTTTATAAAATTAAATTCTGCACTATTCATTTTTATAAACATAAAAAACTGATGGTTATGTGGCTTTCTTCTTCTCTCTCTTTTTTTTCCCCCTATGGAACTATCTCAGAAATATTGAGTGACTCACTAACTTCTTGAGTATGCAACCATTGAACATGTCTGTAACAGCAACAGAGTTGTGCCCTTTCTCTATCCCCATCCAGGGGATACAAAGCCACAAAATAAATATATTCTTCATTTGGACTTCTGGAGGTCATTTGGAACTAATTTCTCAGTTGAAATACCTCACCTGGAACACTGCATCTACCTGTGGGGTCCTCAGCATCAGGAAGGACGTGGACCTGTTGGAAAGTGTCCAGAGGACCTGCTCCGAGGGCTGGAGCCCCTCTGCCATGAAGCCAGGCTGGGAGAGCCAGAGATGTTCAGGTGGAGAAGAGAAGGCTCCAGGGAGACCTGAGCCCCTTGCAGGGCCTAAAGGGGCACCAGGAGAGCTGGAGAGAGATTTGGGACAAGGGATGGAGTGACAGGACACAGGGAATGGCTTCCCACTGCCAGAAGGCAGGGCTAGATGGGATATTGGGAAGGAGTTCTTGGCTGTGAGGGTGGGGAGGCCCTGACACAGAGCAGCTGTGGCTGCCCCTGGATCCCTGGCAGTGTCCAAGAAGGCCAGGTTGGATGGGGCTTGGAGCACCCTGGTCTAGTGGAAGGTGTCTTAACCTATGGCAGGGGCTGGAACAAGATGGGTTTTAAGGTCCCTCCCAACCCAAACGATCCTGGAATTCTGTGAATAGAACTATTGCCCTGATCACTGTAGTAGGTGTTGTGGATATTTTTGCCAGCTTTAAAGAGCTCCTGACTGTGGCTGACATGACTGTAATAATGTAACAGAGTACAGCTGTAAGGGCAAAAGAAAACTCCTCAGGTTCAGTAAGACTGAAAAATTCTTCCCCTGGGATGCATTAATCTCCATGCCACAGAGTCCACAAAGCTCCTTAATGTTCTCTGTCTATATTAGTGCAACCCCGTGTTGCGAAGCAGGCTGACCTAGGAAGGGGCAGCAGGCCAAGTCTTGCTGCTCAGGTGGTGTTTCCTTGTAATCCTTCACATAAAAGATGACTTTCTCTTCCCAACATGGAGGGAAACATGGAACATTTGAATGGCTGGGCTAGATGGCTGTGCATTGCAGAGGATGCAAACATACCTGACTATAACACAACCTGCTCAGGAGCATCTGTTGGGAACAGGGTAGTTCCTAGGAGCCACTGGAGACATATAGCACACTCTTCTGAAAGCTGCATCTCTTCCCAATGAACTCTTCTGACTGAGAGCAGTATGCAGATGTGGGCTAGAGAGTCAAATCTAGTTTGGAGGTGAGACTCAGAAACCGTGAATATGGGAATTGTATTTAAACAGAAAAACCAGAGATCACAATATGGTTGTGCCTCCTTAATGTTCCCACAAGAAGAAAAATAGGACAGATTTGCAGTGTAGCCAAGTCCTAGGGTGGTCCAAGAACTCCCAAGTTAATCACCTGCACAAGTGAGGCAATGAGCGGATTTGAAATTTGGTAATTGACTGAATATATCCACAAAAATGTATTTCAGCAATTGGCACTTGAGCTCTCCAGGTAGGCATTTCAGTGTGCCCTGAAACCAACCTTCAGGCAGCACCTGTGCACAGAGCAATCCCTGTGCTTAATTGAGCCATCATCCTGGGTGGAGAATGTGGAGAATCCAGCACTTCCTTCCAGAGATGCCCGAGGGGGTTTTGCTGCAAAACTGAGCAAGGTGTGGAGAGATAAGATGCCTGTGAATAGTCCACACAAAAGGTTCCTGCAGACATAGAAATGCTCACATAGGACAGATCTTTAGCAAATGCACAAGGTAGTTAAGGACAGGGTTGGAATGTCAAGATCTTCACTAGTGATGGATCTGGCACTGCGGGGAGAACTGTGGGCTCCACCACAAGTGTTCAGCAGACCAGCAGTTCAACAGTTCCTGTTCCAAGGGTGTCATTCCACATTAGAGCATTCCTTTGTGCCAAGACTACAATATGGGCTTTTTACAAAAACAAAACCCAAAACCAAACACCCTTCTAAAAAAAAAAAAAAAGAAAAAAAAGAAAAAGAAGCAATAAACCTCCCCAAAACCAACCCAAACCCACAAAACCCCAAACAAATGGTCCATCCTTGTCTATGCAACAGATAGGAATAACCAAGTACAAGAATATAAAAGTCACACAATTTGTTCATTAAGCTGATTCTGTACCAGTATGCAGATGTATGTCGAAATCTAGAATACCAGGCACTATTTCAAGTAATATAGGCTGAGGTTTACAATACTTTAAGATGGGCTTTGTGGCCAGATTGTATCTTAATATTTACTACCCTCTACTTAAAATGAATCCAGTCTTTCTGGTTTTGAACCCTCCTTCTCTGAATGGAAGCAGCTGTCTTTTGGTTCCCCAGTGACAGCCCAGAGAGAAAGACTGTCTTGCTGAAGCTATTTTTTTAGTGGGTTGGATTTTTGGAGGTTTTTTTTTTTGTGTGTGTGTGTGTGTATGTGGGGTATTTTTTAGTTTTTGTTTTTATTTTGGGGTTTTTGTGGGGTTTTTTTTGTTTGTTTGTTTGGTTGTGTTTTTTTTTTTTTTTTTTTGTTTTGTTTTTTTTTTTTGTTTTTTTTTTTTTAATTGGTTGTTGTTTGTTTTTACTGTTGTTTTTTAGAGTTAGGTATCACAAGAAATTTCTCAATTTCTCTCTTCTCAGCTGTACTGTGTATTTAAAAGTGAAATGCAGGACATACCAAGCAGAAACACAGGGTGGAATTGGTACCTGTTGTCCAGTTTTTACCATTCCTAGGTACACCCGTGACTTGCCTTGTAATTCAGTAGATATTCAGCACTTTTTTAGAAAAAGGGACTGTTAGTAAACACCTCCCCTTCCAAGGAACAGCACTTCAACATGCAACAGAGTAGTCAAACCCAATTTATCAGTACAACTGATCACATGGCTTTAAATGGCCAGGGAGGCCCTGGCACAGGGTGCCCAGATTTGCTGTGGCTGCCCCTGGATCCCTGGCAGTGCCCAAGGCCAGGCTGGACAGAGCTTGGAGCAACCTGGGACAGTGGGAGGTGTCCCTGCCCATGGCAGGGGGTGGAATGGGATGGGCTTTAATGTCCTTCCAACCCAAACCATTCTGGGATTCTGTCAGGGTTACAAAAGTCAGGGAAAGAGATTACTTGTGTGGACCATGTGGGGATGTCAAACACTGTTTCTGGTATTGAGCAAGTTTTAAGAATTTTGCATGGAATCCAGCTCATGGTGGGAGCTGTACACAGAGATCTTTAAATTCCAAAAGACATTTTATCACATCCTGGAGCAAACAATAAAAAAGTGTTTCAAATTTAAGGGTGATATAAAAAAGCAAAACTCGGTTCAAAAATTAAGTATCTTTATTTGACACTTGTAGAAAATTTTTACAGTTTTAAACTAAAACAGACTAAAGGAAATTCCAGTGTTTTTTAAAAGCAAAAAAAGGAAAAAACGAAACTACTACAATTTGACTAGCTTATCAGTCATTTTCAAGTTTGGTTTTTTTCATTGTATCTATATATGCCTGAAACAGGCTTCATTACTCCATAGAAAATTCACTCTGCAGAAACCTTTGGGATATTTCTAATCTCTTTGTCTTAAGATTCTGCCATCCCTATTAATTTTGAAATAGGGTTTTTTCCATGTTACATCACAGAAGGAAAGCTAATCTACATCTGGTCACTGGAAATCCTATGTATTACAATGTATTTACATATAAAAAATATATATATTTTTGATGTGCTGTGCAATTGGATACAAGGCTGTAATTCAGTCAGAGGGAGGGCTGGTATAAAAACCATGAAGATCCATACAGACATAGCACCCAGACTGAATTGAAAATCTGATGCTTGTACTATGGTAAGACCTACAGTTTTGGAAAACCAGAAATGTTTGCCAAAAATGTCTTTTAGTACTTGGAAACAAACTTGCTTTTTCCCTTGGTCTTAACAATGGCTCTCTCCTACTGTCAGCACAGGAAGGGCTCAGTAAGGTGACACAGTCAGTTCTTTGTTACTACTTACAAACAATAACAGCAGAAAAAAATACCTTGTACCATAGATATAAGATACTTGTATCATAGTCAAAAGTCACAGAATTACTGATTTATCTATTCTTGCAGAAATCATGCAATATGCACAATTTTGCAAGTCATCAAGTAGTAAATTCACACCTTCCCCAGCCTTTGTGAGGGGAGAGGGACCCTCTTCCCATGGGGAATCGACAACCCCACAATCAGCTACAACTTTGGAACTGATGCACGTGGTATATGCCATTGACAGACTGACTGACAAGGTAAAGGAAATACAAGATAGGAACCAGGGAATCCGGGAAGGACATACATTTTATCAGCAACACTGACTACATCCTTACAGAGAATTCCTCATTCTTTTATGTTCCATCTGCATTTCATTTCCATTGCTTATTTTTTTGAAATTTTTTTTGCAGGAAAAATACTCTAAGTAAGTTTTCATACCAGTCTTCTACACTGGTGAACTTTCTTAGCTGTTCTTTTTTTTTTTTTTTTGGAGAGAGGGGTTGTTTTTAGTGTGGGCTTTTGGGTTTTTTCTTTCTATTTTTAAAAATTTTATTAAGGGGCCAAAATGCATAGAAGATCTTAAAACAGCAAAAACATAAAATACATTGGATCAAGAGAAAAATGTTTCCTTCAGTACCTGAAATTCTTCATGCGTAGAGTTAAACAGATGCATTTGCAAGTGCTAAAATTAACAATCTTTTAGTTTGCACTCATAACACTATCCTACATACTACTATTTGAACACCATTACAAAGTCCTTCCACAAAGACATCCGACATTTAAGACTGTTTTACTGAAAATGTTATCTCCAAGCATCACCTTCCTCTCAAAAAGCAGCTACTCTCAAGCATCCAAGAAACAAGCATTAAGCAAATGGGTCTTATCTTGTAAATCATCTTTATACTGCTTGAAATTTTTGCTTCCAACCTCCCACCAATCCACACCCAAACCATTTCTGATTGTTTTATTAAAGTAACACTAGCAGGGGTCACAGGGGGCTCATTGGTTGCTGGTGGGTTATCAGTTCCTCCAGCCTTAAAGGAACATGGTCAGCAATGAGCATCCATGGGCAGGGCTGTAAGTTCAGATTTTTGTAGGTTTTGCTTTCCTATGTTGCTAGGCTGAAAGTACCAGAGCTCATAGGTCCTGTCAATGACTTTAGGACCAAAGAGGTTTTGTGTGTTCAGTCCTGTGAGGAACGCAGCACATGGCCCAGGCCCCAGACTGAGCACAGTGGTCAATTCCCTGCTTCTTGCCTTTCATACAGCACCAGGAGTGCACTGTGACAGAGATTCCTTCTTGCTCTCCCACAATCAGTGCTGGCTCTATGAGAGTTTGAGAGTCAAAATGTCACTGGAGGAGACAAGTGGCAAAGTATGAGTTGAAGACAAATGGGGGACATGTTCACCCCAGCACAGGCAGAGCACTGCACTCATGGCCATCAGAGCAATCAGCCTGTTTCCCACACAGGCTTGCTGCCAACTTAGGGTCTGCTCTTGCATCTCTGATACACATTTTTTGAAGTCTCCACTACTGATTATGAAAAAAGGAGATTATGACCCAAACCAAATTAAACTATGCCATTGTGGGTTGTTTTTCACTTTGTCAAACTAAACCTGAACCACTGCTTTGAAGTTTTTGTTCAACACAAATTGGAACAACTTCAGTCAGAGCAGAACAACAAAATACTCTTCTGGTTCCTTGCTGGAGAATGCATGTAAAGGACTGTGCTCCTCCCCAAATGTCACCAGCTTCCCACCATCCCAGTGTTTAAGGCTTGGATCCACAACAGAGAAGTGGCAGGTTTGTGGCAATTTCCTGAATTCATCTATATGTTTCAGATGAAAAGAGCTATTTCTATCCTTTCCAAACCTCTGGCTTAAGGAAGAAGTTCTTGTATTGGAAACAACATCATATCTGACTCTCATGTGCAACCCTACCCCAGGGGTCGGGCTCTGGGAAGTCTCGCTGGCCTCACTGCACCAAGGGAGCAGGGTGCTGCTGCTCGTGCAAAGTGTCACATTCTCAGGGCTGGACTATGAGGGGTTGGCTGTCTGCTCCTCCTACCAGCCCAAGCCATCACTTTTTTTAGGAGTTATGATAGAATCTTAGAATCACAAAGCAGTTTGGGTTGGAAGGAACCTTCAAGTTCATCTCATTCCAGCCCCTGCCATGGGCAGGGATGCCATGCACTAGATTCAGGTTACATTCAGCTCAGGGCTACATTCAGCCTAGCCTTGAACTTCCAGGGATGGGGCATGAGCTGGTGACGTGCTGGTTTGAGACCATGCCTCTGCGTATTTTCAGCTAACCAATATTTACATGAAACACTTAAAGTCAATTCACAACATGCAGAGCCTATCTGTCAGCAGGAAGCAGTTCTCAACCAAAAAAAAAACTAGCTTGCAGATCATCTCAGAATTTCTCAGAGACAAACACCTGGACGAAGTTTGCCATCTGGAGCTAAACTTGCATACTGACATGCAGAAAAACATTATGAGAAAACGGTATAAACTGTAATGCCACCTTCACCTATGGAAGGTGGCTCCAAATAATCGTAGGAGTATGTGCAACTGTAACCCCTGGCTCCTGGACTCACCAACAGTTTCAGAGAAACAGAACCAAGCCTGAGCCCCTGCATCACATGAAGTTAAGTCCTCTGCTAGTTCCTGAAATGACAGATGATTGCGTACACTAGTTCCCAATTCAAGAAAATCCAATTTAAACACATTATTCATCACCTATCACTAATCTACAGATGGCAAAATGTCATCTTTACTCCACATAATTTGAACATTTAACTCCAAAACAGGATAAGGTGGACACCTCACAGAAGAGTACATAATTGATAGAGAGGATAAGTGAAAAGAAAGTTCTTTTATGCCAGTGTCCAAAGGAAGCTTCTGGTAGCACACAAAGCTGTTTTGTTCTGAAAATGTTCCAGGGTGCCAGAAGCAATTCAACAAATTAAACATAGACAAAAAAGACTAAAACTGATGTGGTTTCTTTCCAGAGGATTTATCACTTTTAAGTAGCAGAAAACAGTCTTTGTATCAGAGCTGAACTGTCCATCACAGTGGTTACAGAACACCCTGATAGTATTCATGATATATAAATTGAGTACTTTGGGAAAAAGTTCATGCTATAACATCATTAAACCCAGGAATCCTGACCCTCAGACTATATCTGGACAGATAGGCCAGGGCTTGTTGGCTGGTCCCAATTGCCAGTGGCATGACATGACTCTGGTTGGTGTGGTTCAATTCTCTCCTCGCAGAACCAAAGGAGCTCATACAATGGGCACTGCCCTGTCCTGCTGAGCCCGTCACCTGTCAGCCACTCCTAGATTTTTCCTACCACTAGCGCCAAAATTTCCATATTGTAATTTAAGTCTATTAATTCTAATGTCATCCCTATTGGAAAATGACAGATTGTTTTCCCAGTTTGTAGCAGCATTTCAGATTTTTGGATATTTATCATGCCCTTAGGTCTTCTCTCTGGAGTAAACTCTTCCACTGCCTTTCTTGTTCAGTGTCTCCTCATGCTTTCTGAGTCATCTCCAGTTTTTTCTTATCCTCCCTCTCTCCATCCTACCCAGCACCACTGACAAAAACCTAAACTGAAAAGCTGTTAGTGCAGCTCTGTTCTTCATGTCCTGCTTGAGCTGGGAAACCACACACAAGATTAAAATACCTAAAGATTCATTGTTCCTTGTTGATGATGTTTTCTGGACCTCTGACCATAGTCCCTGTCCTCCTTTGCCTGAAGACACAGCCCTACATTCCTTTTAAGACATTAGAGATTATACTTGTAATGGAAAAAAGCACCACCTCTGCAGGCTTTGGATGAGTATTTGGATCTACTGGTATGTCTGTATTTCCCACTTGTGTCAATGTGCTATGTGCCAAACATTGATAATCATTAGTTGTATACACTGCTGTTTAGCCAGCATACTCAGCCCTCAGTGTACTACAAACAACACATCAAATGATGAAAGCATGTACAAAATACTCTGGTTTGTTCATGGACAGTCAATGAATCTGCTGTTAAAAAGAAGTATCACGGGCTTCACATCCTATTATAGCCTGGGTAGTGTGAAAAACCAGAAACACGTGCAGCCATGGGCTAAAGACAAGAACAAAATTACTGGAACTTGCACTAAAACAGCCCACATGAGCTTTAACTTCAAGGCAACACTGTTTTTAAACACCCAATACTGGCTTTTTTAAAGAGCTGCAGGTAAATTCAGAGCATCTCCCAGAGGCAGATTAAATTCATTAATGTTTGCAGCCACAGTCTGCAAGCTCACAACGCTGTTATTCCAGCACAGGATACTGGCTGGGTTCTATCTGGCTCCACAGTCAGCACCAGTTTCCAGCACACTCAGAAGTCAACAGGCACTACCTGAGCTAGTCATGATCTGTTCCCAGTTGGAACAATGCATTGGGAATACAAAAACCAAAGCTGAAACACAGAAACGTGCACAGCTCAAAAATACTATCAAGACATTCTTAAAAATAGCCACACTGAATGGTACTGTAAGGAAAGAGCATCTGCTGAAGGAAAAGCTTGATCGATTATCCAAGACCATGGAAAATATTCAAGAAATTTGGAAAGGAACAGTTTTCTAAACAAAGTTTTCTATGAAACAGGCTAATAAACCTTTTGGAAAATAGGCTGTGCTGCAAATTTTCTGTTGTCTGGCATCTGTCCAAGTTTAGAGAAAACATTAAATATTTTCACAAGTGTAATTCTTACACACGTGGATATGCTTTTATTAGTGCCACTGGTAAAACCAGAATATATTTTTTAATCCATTCTTTTGTGTTTCTTTTTTATAGATTCCATTTAAAATGCTCCTCATTTGTGACAAAAATAAAATCCACAAAATTTAAAGAGGTTTTGGAATACTTTTCTCATCACCCTCAGTAAAGTCTTTCATTCCAGTCTATCTTCAGCTGCATTTGGGCTATCCTTCAGGAGGGAAGAGACCAAAAGAAACACTTGAGGAAGGAATCTGATCCTCACTACTGTGATCCAAAGAGTCAAGTTTCCTCAAATGGATTTTTGTTTTAGTGGTGTTGGTTGTTGGGGTTTTTGTGTTTGGGGTTTTTTTGACAAAAAGAAATGCTTCCCCTGAACACACACAAGTTCTCAGAATAGAACCCTGACTAGATTTCTAGACAGGTAAGGCTTAGTATGTGAAAGACATAAACAAGAAGCCCATCAACATTATTTTTAACATTGATATTACTTTCATTACTTTAAATATTGGAACGTGTATCCGAAATCATCAAATAAAATCAGAGTCAGTCAGTCCCATTAAACTGATATGCATATTTTCCTATATAACATTAAGGTTTAAATTAAGCTGATGAGGGAGGTTTTTTAAAGATAAAAAAGCCTTGTTTTTTGATGGAAGCAATTGAACTGCCCAGGATCAGGGGCCAAACAGTCACAGCCAAACTGGAGCACAAGGGTCACCTGATTATTGTACAGTACTGAGATAGTCAAAATCTGTAAATTGTTGCCACTTCACATGCTTTAACTGGAGGTACTGCACTGAGAAGCTACTGGTTTGGTTTTTTTCCTGCATTCTTCGTTGTTTGTGGGAGAAAACAGTTACACTTAAAAATAGATGGAAATTCCCCAAAACCTGAGGTGAAGCAGACCTGTCCAGAATGCAACTGTGAAATGCCTAGTTCAGTGTGACCAGTTCTTCTGTTTTCATTAAGCTATGAACAATCTGAGAAATAAACTGTTTCCTAATCACACAGGAGAACAAATGCTAAAGTACACTTTCAAGTAGATGATAATACCTAATGCTTCATCATCAGAAAGCTACTGGCTTTCAAATATGTAGAAAGCTACTTCAAACAACATTATGACTAAGAGATGATCAAGGTAAAAACCAATTAAACTTTGAGTCAGTCTCCAACGTACCTTGTTATTTGTCAAGTTCATTATTTAAACACAAGATTGCTTTCTTAATTTAACAAACATACTTACACAATGACTTAAATTAAGGCATAATCCAGCTGATTTAAGTTTTCAGTAGAATGTTTCTCTTGCTTTTTATTAGTAATAACTGGTTCAGGTTACTGCTGGCCAAGTAACAGTCCATTAAAGAGGAGACTGAAAACCAGATTGCTTTAGTACTATCTTCGATTAGGGCAATTTTAAAATTAAATGTAGTGTTGGCCATTGGACTCAGGGAGCCTTCCAAAAAACTCAATAAATCATCCTATCAGATGGGGTTCAAGGCTTTAAGCAGGAGCTGGTAAAACTCTGAAGCCAGAGTGTGGTTTTCGAGAAAGCTGCTCACATTCTAGAGAAAGAATGCTACCACTGCCACAGAAGTTATCATCCGAAAAACACAGGGCAAACTTTTGAAAGACCTAGCCAAAAAGACAATGGCTGATATTTAACCGACAGATTTGAAATGAGAGCCCTTCAATTCAACATGCCAACTGGAGACTCCCAGTTTAACAGCAATGCCTCTGATTGCATCACTGTGACAATACTTTTGTAAATGACATTTTGGGCTCTCAAATACTCGAGAGCATTTCTTCCATGCAATCTGGAATCATATCCAAAGATCCTATAATATTTCGATTTTCTATTTCAGTTTTTGTGGGAAGTGTTTGAGGCTTTCTGGAATTGCAATTCAAGTGCAGAACAGACTCTTCTCATAAAGTTAAATATACTTAGATGGAACAAGTAATAGGCAAATCCCATCATCTTTCTATGTACAAAAGCTGATGCATAAAAGACTCAATCATGTTATACAGGAAAACACACAATTTCAGGAATATGAAGCAAGACCAGTTGCATCCCAAAATTTTTAAATTCACAAATTCCTTCACAATGTAGCAAGAGATGCATAATAATAGGTGAGATGCCAGGCTCATTCCAGAACCTGACAGACCATGCTTTGTCTACTCTTGAGACAAAGACAAAACATGACTTAGGCAGTTGGTAATTACTGAACTTTAAATCACAACTGTCTCTAGCACCATATGTGCTCTGTTGGGAATGAAAAAACAGACTGTTTTCTTCAGAATTAGAAATCGCAATTATATTCCTTGAATGAACAACAAATAGAAGCTCAAAGCCCCAAACATAAGAACATTTGCGCTTTAACATTTTCCCAATGAAAATACTGCCTGTTAAGCTTAGTATAGTGCTACTACCTAACTTTTTAAAACCTATTTGGCTTATATTTTATTTCTAAACATTGCTAATATGCATTTGCTTCCAGGCAGCACTCTGTGACCAACCCTGTTTATTATCAGAGCCCTCAGAGCTCACATGAATGCCCAGAAAGCTTCCTGGAGCTCTACTCACCCTGCCTGCCTTTTACACCAGACTATTAGCCCAGGTACCTAGAAGTAAAAACGAAGACAAAAATTTAAGAGATGCATTTAATGCACCATGGTAGCATAAAGCCTTTTGGAATAATGATAATTTAACCATTCTCTGCATTTCCTGAATGTCAGTTTATAATAATACATTCCCTTATACCAACGGCTTTGACAAGTGAGGAGAAGTTGACAAATGGTGACAATAAGGAAAGTGCCAAAAAAAAAAAAAAAAAAAAAAAAGAGGCCATGTTTCTCTCAAGTAAGCATTGCAGCAGAGTCGTTCAATGCTTTTCCTCCATGTTAACCTACACCATGGTGAAGCTGCCAAACAGCCACACAAGCACAGAGTACTGAGTAAATAAAGACTCCTGATGCTACCCTGCTATAATGCAAATGGAACAAATGGTCAAAAGCATTTACTAACAGTGATCACTGAAACCCACACATCAGAACTCCTGGAAAGCACCATATTTCAGAAAGATGTTTTAAGTGTATAGCTGTACTAAAGCTGGAGACAGAACATTCCTTGTTGGATTTGATGATCAGACTCCCAGCGAGGTTCCTCAGTGAAAGCAAAACCTACTAGATCAGTCCTAAATACATACTGGTTTTATACAGATATGTTTGTGAGGGAAAGTAAGGAGTTCTTATCACATCACTTATTCCAGCTGGTTTTGTTCTGCATTTAGGCATTTGCTTTCTAGGTCATCCTTATTCTGAGCAGTTGGTTCCTCACTGTGGGCAATAGAGATTTCTGACTGGTCTATCTTTGCACTGGTATCAGCCAACTCTTCAGCCGAGGCCGAGCCATGCAGCTCCTTCACATGGAGGGTGGGATTGGTCATTTGCTCTGTGTCTTGTTGAGAGGCTGGTACACTGCTGTCTTTGGGATGCTGAGGGCAGTTGACAGGAGCTATCACCACGGGAGGCTGAGGTAGGTCTTTCTGTAAAGGGAAGATCACAGTCAGAACGATGGAAAATAAGAACTATTGTGTCCAGTTATCCAAGTTTATGGTCATACAAGATGAAGATTAAAGATTCATCATCTCTATTATCATTCCCCAGCAGTGGACAGATGCATACAGTTATCCTTTCTTTGTGTTTTATAGGACTCCAGGGGAATTTTTTCTTCCAGAAAAGTGTTTGCTTTCTGAATGAATGCTCCTCACCACTTTCAGATATGTTCTGCTGATAAGGCAGCAATAGGCACTTGGCCCTTGCCCACTGTTCAGTTCTGCCCACTTTTACTATCAGTGTACAAGAACTGGCAACTTTTACATAACATTTCAGATGATCTCAAATATTTCTCTAACAATTGAATTAATTTCTCTAGTGGAAGCTTGTAAAGGTTATCACAAACAGTTGAATAATAAAATAAAACTCACTGGGGGAACCTCTAGCTTGACAGATTTGGCCTTCTAGTAAGCATTCAAAAACTAAAATCATGCATCATGATAGAAATTATTCCCTTTTGAATCAAGGTAATTTCACTTGTAGCACAGTGAAACAAAGTGATAATTTACTATACTGAATTACATTTCCACCTTCATAAACAGTAAGCTATGAAAAAATATGAAGAAAATATTTTTACGGTATATTTTATATTACTAAACCCCACATTTTATATAATACTGTAACCTTTTACGACTACTGATACTTCCAAGAGAAATCAAACAAGCAACATCTTGGAAGAATCAAGGGTAGACAAGGTCTACTTTACTTTTCATTAATCTGATTTAAGTGGCCATAAACATTGCAAAAACCAGAAAACCTTACTGAGGCAAAAAAAAAAAAACCAAAACTGTGAAAAAGCAAATAATCAAGCAAACCCAAAATCTTTGTGTGACAATACTGCAATATTTTACTCAACTTTAATTCTAGTTAGGTTTTTATAATATTAGTATTTCCTGAAGACACTCATATCAAACTGGTATTCACCGCAAAGCCGCTGCCCGTCCAGAACATGGCAAGCTCCCTTCTCCAAAGGGCCACCGCAAAGCTGGTGAGGAGAGTACAGGGCACCAAGTAGAGGAGAGCAGGCTGGCCCATCTGCATCAGTGCCAAGGCAACAAAGGTCACAAGAAGGCCTATGCCATATGCTGGAAGAAAACAAATCCAGCAAAAAACAGTTATTCAGATACAGCTTTGCTCAAGAACAACTAAATAACTAACTAAAGGAGCATTCTCACTGGAACTTTTATCAAGTAATATGTAAAACATCTCCAGAAGTTTTTCAGGCCGCTTTAGAGAGAAGCATTATTCACCCAAGGCCTGGAATACTACAGTTTTTCTACTGATAATAACATGTGAAAGTAGTGTGATTGGTCTAGTCCATACTGTGCAATTAAATAATTACCTTAAGCAAAATAAATATATGAAATATTGTGCCTCATATTATATTTATGAATTCAGCAGATACAGACAAATATTTTGACCATTATAATGTGCTTCTTGTTTGTGTTGACTTTGGCTGTTTCTTGCTATCCTGCCACACAGCTGAAAAGAAAAGCCAGCCTGCTCTAGCTTATACATTTTTATTACTTTCCATTTAATTTCTGCATAAATGTGGCAAAATTTATTTAGTAGAACAGAAGCAGCTTGGATCTCATAATATAATTATTTTCGATTGCACTTTCAGGACAATGAAGTTAATCCAACGGATTTTTCTTTAGAAGGTGAAGAAAGACATTGAGGGGCTAGAGTGTGTCCAGAGAAGGGAACAGAGCTGGGGAAGGGTCTGGACTGTAAGTCTGAGAGAAGCAGCTGAGGAAGCTGGGTGGTCTCAGCCTGAAGAAAGGGAGGCTCAGGGGGGACCTTCTCACTCGCCGCAACTCCCTGACAGGAAGGTACAGCCAGGTGGGCTCCCAGGAACAAGGGACAGGATGAGAAGAAATGTCCTCAAGTTCTGCCAGGGGAGGTTTAGATTGGATATTAGGCAGAGTTTCCTTCCCAAAAGGGTTTTCCAGTCCTTGCACAGTTGTGCAGAGCAGTGGTGGAGTACCTATACCTACAGGGATTTAAAAGATGTGTGGATGTGGCATCTGGGGACATGATTACATGATTAGTAGAGGGCTTGGCAGTGCTGGGGGAATGGCTGGACTTGATTATCTCAGAGGGCTGTGATTAGAATACTCAATAACTCTTTACAGTTCTTGAAAATGCTTTTATGGGGGGGCATATTCTGTTATTACTGAGAGTTCCTTGTATCTAGTTAAAATATTTCTTATTGTGATTTAAGTCCATTGCCTCACATCTTAAGTGCACACCTGTAAGAAAAGTCTCTCTGTCCTCTCTGCAGTCTCCTATTAGGTAGCTGAGGATAGCAATAGAATCTCCTCTTTGCCTTCTCTTCTTTTACAACCCTGTGTTCCAGCCCTCTGCCATCCTGACGGTCTCCACTGGATTTACTCCAGTATGTCAATGTCTGTCTGGCACCAGGGATCCTGGTTAAGACTCAGTCTTAAGTGACAAATTGAGAGGAATAATCACTCCTCTCATAACTGCTGACTCCATCTTGCTAACTCAGCCCTGTACGTGGCTCATTCTCAGTGCAGCAATAGCACATTGATGACTATCAATACAACATTTTCCTATTTCTGCAAATACATTTTGAAAGTACCAGATAAGACAACGATTTCATTTTAGTATATATGAGAGACAATGATTTGGAACATCAAAATAAAAGCATCTTTCTACCCCTGCTAGAAGTGTCCATGAACTTAGGTATTTCTTCAAAAGAATTTCTAAAGAAGTTGTTCATGACCATTTCTCATGAAATTTACATTGGAAGTCTTTGCTAGCAGAAGTACATTGTAAGAAAGACAACAGGAATCTGTTCATCAACCATATTCATCAGCAGTATCTAAGTTCATAGCACATAACTCTTTGGATTTTACAAACTAAAGAAAGAAAACTTAGCTAGATGTGTTATAGCCATCATAATAAAATTCCCTGCATCATAGGTCATGGATTTTTAAAACACACGAAAAGTTAAGAACAAAGTCAAAGGACGATATCCCTGAACCTGAATTCTCATGCACAATAAACTCAAAGATTCATGAATTAAGAAACCAGAATGAGTAGCTGTGCACATGTAAAGATAGCGTAAATACAAAGGGTAGAGTGAGACCCTTGGCAGCCATGGTAACAAGAAACTCCCTTACCTAAGGCAGACAAGACAGCTCAGAAAACCAACATCAGCTGGTTTGAAAGCACTTTGCTAAATATTTCTGTTTAATAATAAAAGGAGAAACAGGATAAAACCCCCAAACCATGCCTTGCAAGACTGATGATGCGCTTTTAGAGGGAGCCACTCCTGTAGGTCTGTGTTCAGGTGGCTCTGTGGTACATACCTATTGTGCAGGCTACAAAATAGACTCTGGAGGACTGCACCTGAATATCAAATCTATGGCAATAGGCTACCAGTAAGCCTAGGAAAGGAAAGAACAGTTACAATATGCTTTCAACCTTGTCATGCACTACATCATAAAAATAAAACCATCAAACCAGCTAGGAACTTTCAAGGTTTCTTTTGCCCCCAAAACTTCCTTGGCATCCTGTGTTTAAGCATCGTGACAACATAACCAGAAGGCTGCACAATTTACAAACCAGTTACTTGATGGCACAAGCCCTATGTATTGGAAGCACTCCAAAAGTAAAATAAACAGCTACAAACATGCAGATCACAGATAAAAATGTAATCCCATCCCTACTAAACATTTGTAAAAATACACTGTTTACAACAAGAGCAAGATTAAGTTCAGCCCTTCAAGCTGCTATTTACAACAGTAGAATTTTATGGTTAATGAGTGTGCCTGTTGCAGGCTGGGTGGAGGAGGGGACACTAATGGGGATGACAGAGTTCATATTTCCCAAAACACAAGAAAGTAAACAAATGATTTCTCACAAGAAAACTGAAAGCCAGAAGGTACATAATTTTTTTACCTGCAGTGATGCCAGGGATACTTCTACGTACTATCTAAAATCAAATTTGAGAGAAGGTATGGTAGAAATACTGGATATAGTGTGACTAACTGTTAGGACGTTTTGAGTGGTCAGGCATCTGTACTTAAACCATGTGCAAATGGACAAATAATTTCCTCTGTCACCACACTATTAAAGATGCTTTATAGTACGGAATCAGTTTCTAAATCAATGCCTGCAATTTCTCTACATTTCTTGACATCACTGCATGTGAGATTAATGTGCATTCTTCTTGTTGAAAAGGTGAATAATGCACAAAAAACCCCTATACTTAAAAATGTATCAAGTTTATAGTAGTCAAACCAAACCTACCACTTGAAGCAGAAGTACAAGAGTAATAAACTAATATGACAATGCAACACATAAAATTCTTAACATGCTAAGCAGTACCTGGAACCAAAATGTCTCCAAATCCTAGGAGAGAAAAAGGCCTGTCGCATAGAGCCAGTGGTGAGGAATTCAGTCGTGGAACCTTCAGGACCATTGGGAGCTTGGAATGAGAGAGACACATGTCTGATGAAAAGCATAGTGACACTACCTATCAGAACTTGTTCCTGTTGTACTCAAACCACAGGCTTCAAATACAGCAAATGCATCTTTTGATACATTAGTTACATACACTATTACTGACAAGTAACAAAATGCATTTAAGATGGGAGCAATGAAATACTTTCTAAATACTATGCTAATTTCAAAGTCCTCATATGCAATCGGGTATCAACTCTGCTTTAACTGCAGGTATATAAAAAATGTAGGTAAGCTGCTACATGCATAAGAAATAGTAATTTATACAGTTCATTCACCTGGGTGCAATAAAAGTCTCAAAAGAACAAGACATGAATAATTTTAATAAGTCATTTTTCAAATCACTTTAAAGACTCTTCTCCGCCCCCAGGGTTCCTATTTATTACATAATTTGCAACGTCAGATACAGTATGCTATGGTCCATTGCAAACCTGTATTCTCTTTACTATAGTACATTAAAGAAACTTTGTTTTTTTTTCTTTTATTAGTACCAAAATAATTTTATCTACTTATACTTTCATTACTGTTTTATACAATTCATTCTCTGCATAAAGTTGAATCTGAAGGGGTACTAAAGGGGTACAGGAGAGAAGAACAAAAGAAGTCAAAGAAATTAGTATGGACTGTATGGATTGATTCACATCCTGCAAACAACTATTTTCTTTGCTATTTTCCATTACATTCATTGCTGAAATAGATCCTTAATCTATCAATTAATCCTTAAATGAACAAAACCAGGTTCTCCTACAGATTTTTTTTTTGTTCTGCTCACTATATCTCATTGTCTCCTATATCTCACATACTTTCCTCCCTGAGTCAGCCACATCTTGTAAGGTGTTCATGCAATTGGCTGCTGTCCAACAGTGCAAACGCACTGAACACTGACTTCTGTTTCTTCTGTCTCTAATTTGTGTTTCTCTCCTTTACCTATAGCCTCAGCTTTTCATAAAGCAAATGTCAAAAAAGCGAAGGAGGGGGAAGAGACAGACTTATTATATGTTTTATCTCTTTAGGAAAAGATGCTTAAGCTTAATTAGCAGCAAGTTAATATTTACACATGTGGTCATGTTTTTGTGAAGCTGAGCTAACCAGCTTTCTTATACTGAAACCCTGCCAAAAAAAGATACAGGAAAAACAAAGCTGGTGTGATGAATCACTACAAGTCTGCTTTGCCCCTCCAGAATAAACATTCAGGAGCACTTACTCCCACATTAAGTTCCTTTCAGACTGGCATCTTAATTCCAGCTTTGTGGTCTTGAATTTTAGAGAAGCTAAAAGTGTAATAGTTGAAAATCAGTGCCAGATTTTCAGACAACACGCAGTACCTTTTCATGAGTGGCAGAATCAGATGGTCCTGCAGCCACCTCCACCATTATACTCTCCCCAGTCTAAAGAAAAAAACAGGAAAATTGTAAATCAGCACTTCAATCAGCAGCTCTGGGATTATTTAGGAACACACAGAGAAACAAGTTATTACACTTTGCTCTGTGGGCAGCAGGCAATAGAGAAGCACCTTACTTACCTTTGTTAGATAAGGTGTGATAAATACAAAGAATACATCATACACAAAAAGAACCAGGAGGAGTAACGTACAGCCCTGAAGGAAGAGACAAGATATTTGGTATTTACACACTATGCCTTAGCAAACAGCAAAGAATTAATAATTAGAAGGCTATTCAAAGAAAAAGCTAACAAAGACTAAAACAAGTCATCCATATATTTTTCTTAATTCCTAAATATTCTAGATGGAGGAATAGGGTCTTGCATGCACCATATAAAAGAAAGTAATTCTTAAACACAAAATTACATGTTAGTGCCCAAAATTCTTTATCATGTAAAATCTCAAAATGGTGCCATTTCAATTTGCTGGGAAATATGAAGAAGCTCTGCACTGGAGGATCCTAAGCATAGCTTGAAACACTATACACTCATTTACTGTCAGTCTACACAAACTTATAGGTGAAGATAATTTGAAGATCTGTTTAAGGGGCAACTAAATTACTAATACTGATTTCTGTGTTAGGATACTGACTACGGTCAGTAAGATTTGAAAAAAACACCAGATATGCATTAGTTGCATGTCAATTTGAAAACAAACAAAACCAAACCAATCAAAACAAAAACAAACAAAAAGCCCCAAACACATAAATAAATGAGTGGTGTGTGATTTACTAGTCAACACTCTACAGAATCTACAGAACAGTCACGTGCCACTTATTGGTCTTCACTATGAGTACATTGCATCCCTTTTTTCCACGCTACATAGGAATGGAAGTGCATTTCCAAGGCAATATACTCCATTGTAAGTGACTCCTCTTTTCAAACACATACATGCAAACATCTTCTCTTTACACCTGTTTAACTTTCATACCTTAAATGTAGGCAGGCGAATTGTTTTCAACATGTAAAGACAGAAAGCAATTCCTAAAGCATCTTGCAGAACCCAGGCCCACCTTAAAAAGAGGAGAGTAACATTTTTGCAGGAAGCAGCAGGAAAAGCAGACCAAGCCTTGTCCTCACTAAGGACCTGCTTGGGACACAAAGCCCCTGTATTCAAAGTGCTTGCTTGAAATCGACATTGTTGTCAGCATGAATTTGCAAATGGGAAGTTGTTCTTCATCAACCTGATAACCTTCCACAAAGAAGTGCCTAGGAGATGAGGGATGAACTGTGTGATAGTGCCTATCAAGGCTTCAGTGAGGCTTTCCACTGACAATCTTCCACAAAACCCTCATAGAGAAATTGCCAAAGCAGAAGATGAATGAGCATTGAGGTAGACTGAAAACTGGCTGAATCAAGTCAGTGGATACCAAAATGGGAGGTGCTGGGGTCCTTTGTCCTGTGTATGGGTGTGCCTCCTTGTGTGCTGAGGCAAATTTACAGCTGGGCCTCATGTTTTTGGGCCTCATTGTTTCTCAATTGTGTTTTGCAAGTTGAGTATAGAAGTGCTCTTTGCTTTACTCTCAACTGCTAGAGTCAAAGAGAAGCAGGATCTGAGGTAAACAACACTAAGGTTTCCCAAAAACTGCTATGGTCTAGGTGCAATGAGAGATGCTGCTGCTGGATCAATACCTGTGCACTTGCTCATGGAGCTTTGTGCAGGAGACACTCAGGCCCACTTCAGCTCTGAGGCAGAAAATGGATTTCTTAGTCCTAAATATTGCAGCTTGGAACATCTCTATAGTACTGCTGTACTCAGTCTGACACTTATCTCTCTAAAAGGTGTTTCAGAGTTGATGATTCCTGGATTTCAGTTCTGTCATTGGACAATCCACACAGAGCACAGACCCCATAAAGCACAAGTCAGACATCTTTGGTATTATCATCAGAAACACAAGTCAGCATTTCAGTTCCAATACTGAACCCCCGACAGAGGAACCAAGAAGATGAACACATCCTGTATACATGGAGAAATTGGAATATCTGGGAGTGAGGTAAAAAACCCCAAACAAAAACCAAAACACAACACTCCATAAAAGATCCACCTCTAACAAAAGTGGTAAGAACATGCTACAATTAGGTATCACAGCAACACTGGGCATAGAGAATTACTGACTCATACAAGAAAGCTGAGAGAAACTAAAGATCTGTCAATATTACCAGTTCTTATTCTCATGGAGAAATAAGTTAGACAACTTGTGTCCAACTTTCTATACCACTTCTGAAAAGCTGTCTTAAGTCAAAGAGATCAGAACACTGACTGGGACTCGGAGAAATTCAAGCTTAACAAGAGACAGTTCTCTGTAATTTAAATGAACAAGAAAAAGATGAAGTACATAAGGAACAACTAAGAATTTCTGCCTGTCTCTGCCTTTTTTCCTGTCATTCCTAAATTCTGAATACATGTATACTTCTATGAATGTCAGTTACTTATACTATAAAGTGTATTACAATTTTTAGCATAGAAACTAAAATGTACACTTACTGATCTTCATTTCTGAAGATTCCCCACACTACGCTGACAGAGATACAAAATACTGCCAAGAGCAACATCCGGACCTGGGGACGCTTGTGAAAATAAGGCAAGTTGTTGTCTGGGATTCTGAAAAACACCAAAGCTACAGTTGTCTATGTATATACCCTCTTCCTTTATAAACATTTTGAAGCATGAAGCTGCCTTTTAAACTCCACACCTTCCCAAAAGTATAAAAACATAAGTTTCCCTATTAAAATTTTGGAAGTTGCCACATACCTACACTTTCCCAAGGGAAATCTTCTTACAAAGGGAGACAGACAACTGTAAAGACCAATTGAGGCAGCCAGGCAGAATATTCCTATTATAACATAGACTGAGGGAAAAAAAAAAGTATTAAGTCCAAGTAGAATAAGGGAAGAGATACTTTTTTTGTATACTGGCTGAATAAAGAACAGACAGTCAATAAGACTAAATGAGAAATAAGGCTTACATTTCAACAGTGAAAGGTAATTTCAGAGACTTCAAATGATGGATTAGATTCATGCTCTTTAAGTATCTAATTCTAGCTCCTTTTACTCAGGTGTACTTTATGCAATACCTACTTCAACAAATCAAAACCTCTATCCTAATGTTCTTAAAGTAAGTCATAAGCCTCAAAGGCAACCCATGGTGAAACATTTATCTTCACTTTATGAGTATACAGGACATTATAAGGGAACACTAAAATCCCTAAGTAGCAAAATGAATTAATACAGATGGGATGCATGCTTCACTACTTCCTCAGAAATATGAAGATCGAAGTTCCAGTGCATTAGGCTCTCAAGGTTTTTTTGTCAATCTAATGAGTGATCAATAGAAAATGATAATCTTTATAAAGATAAAAAAAATTATCCTTGATCTTGACTTCAAATTGAACAATAATAGAGAAAAAAGAATAGGTCTGAAAAACCTTTAACAAAAATAAAAGGTAAAAGATACTAAGTCTGCATCTACTTAATGTTTGAAATTTAATGTTTGGAAGAAGCTTTATGACCAAGCTCACAACAAGAAGGATTAGAAATCTACTCAGTGAATTTTCTTACAGTATTTTAAATCATATTGGGATGAAGACACATGACAGAAGAGAGATGTTTCATTATTATTTTCACAATAAAATGTTCTTTGAATGATGACAGCCTTGCAATATTGAAGGTGTATCAATACAAATACAACCTTAAGAGTACCTAAGTGGTCATAGAAGAAATAAAGGAGGACGAGCATTGAGCAGCACATCACTACAAACACACAGATCATTATGGGAGTCACATCCACTGTTTCATCATCATGTTTCTCTGCCCCATCATCACGCTTGTGCTTCATGTACCTCCTGAAAGAGTAACATGGCTACCATCAGTTCACTGCTTCTGCAACAAAATACACAAGGACCTTGAATCTTCAGCAAAAAACACAAGGGGTTGAAAACATAGCACAACACCAATGCCTCTTTTGGTTCCCACTCAAGTCAGCGGAACACCACGTTTTCCATGGATGTATGAACATCAGCTACAACACAATGCATAAACCAGTAACTAACTGCTGCATTATCTAGAGTACTGCTTCATTTGCTGAAAACTCAACTGAATCCTGAAAACTACCATAGAATAATTTGATAACTGCAGAGGAAATCCTTACATCAGGTTGTGTATACAAAATAAATGTTAGAAATAATGTTAGCCATCCAATCAATTTAGTTTGCCCTATACCAGTAAAAGCAATTTTTTTTTTAATAAAGTATTTTTGTGGTAAATTTTTGCAAAAGCCCAAACAGGAAGTCTATTACTTAATAATTTTCTTTCTGAGCTTTTCAAATGTTTGGTCTTGTGACATGGCAAAATACTAAAATGCTCTACATGCAATTTATACTCTAGTGATTTCCTACAGTGACCAGACCAATGCAAGGCTCAGGGGCCTTTCAAACATCACATCAGCATTTTCCCATTCTGGCTACAAAGTCTCCTAACCTCACTAGCAGAGCTTCCAGGTGGTGCTTACATAAACACCATATATTGTTTTTTCTGTGAAAAATACAGGAAAACTGCTATTCTGCATTCAGTTACTCACTTTTTCACATCCCTGCTTCCTGCCCAGTAGCCTCCAATTGCAACAGTCCCCACAGCCATGACAAAGATAATCACCATGTTGTAGTCCAGCACAGGCTCATTTGGTGCATACATTGCTCCTTTCACTGAGCTGCCAAAACTCTGCGGAGGTAAATACAAGTTATGAAGGACATCCAAAAAACCACCTTAGCAAAGGTCCACTTATTTAATTTTCACTAAGCAACTTCAGGCTTTATTATAAACACTTCAGAGCCATCTATTGGCTCTTCTATTAGTGATATTTCCAGCACCAGGCTGCATTTTGATTTTATTCCAAAGATGAGAAATAACCTCCCAAGAGAATTGATTTTTTCCCCCAAAACACAGTAATGCAATCTTCATGAATATACTCTCTACATATTCAAAGCTCTTAAGGTGGACTTAATACTGTTGAGCAGTGATTCATTTACATGAGATAATACAAATAAGAGTTTGTAGTATCAAGTTTACCTTGCCAATATCTAACATATCAGTATAGCTAAGCAAAGCCACAGGAATATCAATCTCTTCATACTGACTCCTATTACCTCCAGGAGGGACCTGAAAGAGAGTTCAGACCAAGTAAGAATATATTTATTTCTGCAAATACTTCTACTCCTTCAAAAAGGTTAAAGTTGCAAGTTCTGTTCCTGCTAATTTGAAAAATATTCTAGAAGGGAACTTAAAGACAGCAAACACTCAAAAGTCAAAACATATGCCTGTTCCCAGTACAACAGAAGTAAAGTAAGATTGTAACAGCAAAATGCAGCAACCAAACTTCGAGAAGTATCTTCTGCACATCGGGGTCAGGGTTTATAACTGATGTGTGCCTCTAGTATTGACCAGGACTCAAAGCTACTAATTTTATTTTCAAAACTACTAATTTTACAAAATACATGCTGTTGATGCTCCAGCTGAATCTACAGCACTAGATTCAGTGTGATAGTATGATGGAGTCACAAACCAATGTCATCCTTTGGCTCCAGTATTTCATTCAGAACAAGGGTAATTCTGAGCCCTTAACTTGAATGTCACATGAGCTCTGTGCAGACTCTTCCTACTTAGTTTCATTCATTCTTTCATCGGAGGCATGATTTCCACACCTAACTATGCAACGTATGTACATGCAGGAACACACATGCATTATTTACTTTAAAGAGGAATGTCAAATACCAGCAATGTGCACTGAAGACAAGACAATATCTAGCAGCAGAGGAATATCAGCAACACAGAAAGATAAAAATGCAACTTACCAGTCTCTCTCTACTAACAATCAGCAGTCCACGAGCCCCATTTATCTGAGCAAGCCTCACTTTCTCATAGAAGGTGCAATTTCCTCGCATCACCATGGGGATTTGATTATTAAATCCCCCATCAGGTACATCAGAAGGAGAACACAAAACAGATGCTGTCTGATCCTGCAGTTGCAAGAGTGACTGAAAAAAAGAAGTTAGTTAAATACATATATATATAGCCCAAAAAGATAAAAGTCAAGAACACAAGCCAGAGTTTCTAAAGACTAATTTAAAACTTTCCAGTAATGGAGTGGTAGAGTATTCTCAGAGCAATACAAAAGCTGAAACAGCACTGCCTTCTCTATTATGTAGGGTCCAACCTTATTTCACCTTATTGTACAGAATTCTGCTGGTAATAAAATTTGGGATATGACATCCACTTGCATTTATTTTCTTCAGCATCACTGCTGTTCTGATGCATATAGCCAGGATGTGCGAGAGTACAGCAGTTTTATCTTTGATGGGGTGGCAGAGTGGCAGGCTGGGATGATGGAGGCTATGAACAGCTAGAAACCAAAACGGGCTGGGGAAAAGTACAAAAGCATAGGCAATAAAAATAAACTTCCATATTGAAATCTACTGTATCCAGTGAGCTGAGATTTTGCATCCTAAGTACATGAATACTGGATTCTAAGCTACTTCTCTCACCACTTGTGACCCAGAGATGTTGCAAGCCTGTCCCAATTCCTTAGTTTTGGCCCTCTTCAGACCCAAAGACATCTCATTTGGTGTGTTTCAATGAGACATCCCAAATTCACTTCAAGGTTTTAGAAATAATACTGGCACAAATTGTTCCTTGCAAAATCTAAACCACCAGCATCTTTGCCCAAGTTCTATTTGCAAGTTACCTGAAAACTGCAATTATCTACCAAACAACCAAGCTGTGCTAAGAGAAGCAGGTGAGGTGAGCTCTTAGATTTGAGAAGAGTCAAGGTAAAGTTTTAACCTGAAAAAATGACACATGGAACAGTTTGTATTAGAAATCCAGAGGCAGATGATACACAATACCTGTGTAACGGACTCTAGTTTTAGGAGGGCAAGGGAAGTGTCAGGCTGTCCATAGCTTCAGCCTTATTCAGAAAACTGCTGCCTCCAGCCTGACCTCTAAAGACAGTGAAATGCTCCTACTCACACTTGCTGGTTGTCCAAGTTTCAGAGCACAACACAAATGCAGAGTGAGCTCAGAGTGGAGTACTGTTAAAGAACTGTACTGCTAGGGTACTGGAGGAGGAGGAGCGAGAATGTGAAAGAAGGGAAAATCAGGAAACAAGCAAGGAAGGAGACAGGGATAGGCAAGGGATATAGCATGTACTACCCAAGTGTCTGTGCAAGCTATGCTGGACTGTATCAGCTACTGAGATATGACTCAAGTGAATTTTCATGAGACTGATTTAAACAAGATATCCACAGTACAGTCCCCAACTCTCATAAATACTACAATCAGTCACGCATGTGCTCATTCACGTTACACAGTCTGGGCAAGTGCAAGAGTTCATCAGCTATACAAGTCAAAGGCTTGATGTATCTATGGACTAATCTACAGCTGAATAAACCCACCAGAAGTAACTGAGACTTGCCTATACATTGGTAAGGAACTCTAATAATTCTGTAGGGAAGTCAATTGGCTGAATAAAATGAGTATCAGTCAACTACACCTTCTCTTATTAGTAGCTCATTCAAAGTGCACTTGCTGATTTCATCATTCAGTGCCAGTAACTTTTTCTCGCAGAAAAGAGTGAAGAATTTACTCAATTTTCAGCTCATCCTGCTTTGGATAATGCAGCAAAAGCTTGACACAGTTTATGACTATTTAATCTTACACTTGACACGGAGAAAGCACTAAAGGCCACAGTTCACTATATAAGAAAATAAGATATCTTCTAGTACCATGCTGATGTACAAAAGCTCCTTTGCAAGCCCAGGTATGTGCCATTTTAATTTCATGGATCTCATCATTGAAAATGGAAGATTTTTGCTCTGAACAGCAATAGTCATTACCTCTGCACAATGCCTGGAAATGAACATTGCCATCCTAGCACTGCCTAGAGTGGTCTTAACAGATAAAATATTTTCTAAGCAGCGCAAAAAACCCCGTTGCTTCAAATTCTACTAATCCAAGTAAGAAATTAGAAGTTTCCTTGTAAAAAAAGACATTTTCATACATTTATTTGTCATTGGTTAGCTAGGTACTTACAGCTTTACCCAGATCATGTGGCAAATGGGCCCACTGAGAGTTGAAGAGAATACAGTAGTCTTTTCCTTTGCTGGTCCCCTTCTCTGAAAGGACATGTACCATCCCATATTCACAGTACACCTGAAAATGTAACAAAAATTTCACAAGAACTTTAGGTTACATAAAATATGAGAAGTGATGGGAGTAACTTGCTGTTGACTGGCCTGCTTTGTATTTCTAAAGAAAAACAAGTTTCCATATCTGTGCAGGGAATACCGTGGAATTTGTTATTATTTCCATCATGCTTCAAATACATTAGGCAGATTCCCTCCTACACAGCAATCGGTCAAAGAATCAAATGAAACCTTATTGGATGTGTTTAAAGAAAAAAAAAAAAAAACCAAAAAAAAACCCCAAAAGGCCAACCTCAAACAACACAGCTAGATTGGTGCACACATGTATCTAACCAGAGCAAGGGAAAGAAGCTGGACTAACGCAGAACAGATATGAGACTTGGTGTAGTGTGTTCAGCTCTGGGGCTCCCAGCATCAGGAGGACCTTGAGCTGCTGGAGGCAGTCCAGAGGCTACAGAGATGCTCCCAGGGCTGGAGCCCCTCTGCTTTGGAGCCAGGATGGGAGAGCTGGGGGTGTTCACCTGGAAAAGGGTCCAGGTGAGACCTCAGAGCCCCTTGCAGTGCCTAAAGGGGCTCCAGAACAGATGGAGAGGGACTTTGGACAAGGAACGGAGGGACAGGACACGGGGCAATGATTTCCACTGCCAGAGGGCAGGGTTAGATGGGATATTGGGAAGGAATTCTTGGTTGTGAGGGTGGTGAGGACATGCCACAGGTTGACAAGAGCAGTGGGCTGCCCCATCCCTGTCAGTGTCCAAGGCCAGGTTGGATGTGGCTTTGAACAGCCTGGCCTAGCCCAGCTCATGTCAGGACCCTGGAACTAGATGATGTCTAAGGTCCCTTCCCAGTCAAACCATTTCATGATTTTATGAATAAGACATCAACTCCTGAAAGTACAGCCTGAAATAATGATCAATTCTAGATACACATCACTCCAAAACTCAGCCTTGGACACCTTTGCTGAAGATGTGGCAAGACCCCACAGCAGCAGCAGCTGTTTTTCTGTCCTAGGTAGCACATGTAGACTCAAGTCTACTTATCACTGGTTCAATGATCAGTTGTTACTGTTGTCAAAACTCCAACAATATCTGCAACAATATAAGTAGTGAAGATTACATATCTAAGATTTATAATTAAAGGCCTGTCCTGGGTCTGGCTGGGATGGAGTTAATTTTCTTTAGAGCAGCTGGTATGGTACAGTGTTTTATTTTTGTGCCCAAAACAATGCTGATAACAAATGAATGTTTTAGCTATTGCTGAACAGTGTGCAGAGCATCAAGACCTTTGTTTCTTATCCTGTTCACCCAGTGAATAGATGCCCAAGAGGTTTGGAAGGAGTCACAACCAGATGGTTCAACAAAGAAATATTCCACACCCATAGAATGTCATGTTCATTTCTATAAGGAGGTTAGCTGTCTTTTGCATCATGTACATGTTAGACTTCTGAAGAACTCCTAGAAACTGAGATAACAGAACACAGACCCTGTAGTAACATGGAGAAAGAGAACAAGAACTATAGCAAAAATAAACATAGTAACATGCAACGAATCTCCCAGTTTTAGACATCTCAGTTGTGATACGCAGTGTGTAACTTGCTTGTTCAGTGAACTGCCCACACTACATCTAACTGCAAGATGTGCTGATTTTAACACAAATATCTTCAGTTTCCCATACCTGCAAAAAAATACACAGCAAACACAGTAATTTCCTCATTATTTTGGTTATGCCAGATTGTACCAGGCCAGGCCATTTCCCAGCAAACCTGAAAGATCTGGGGGCTCACAGCTAACTAGCAAACACTTCCTTAACACAGACTTTTTCACAAATCATCTTATTCTTCATGATGAGGTCTGTTCTTTTAAATGTCTACTCCTTTCCTTCCGTTTCCTGTGTATAGTGACAGAAATTTGTGAGTACTAGGTATATTCCTCATCTTCCAGCCCACAAGCTAAACCAAAATCACCTACAAGACTCTCTCTTTCCATACATATATATGTATGTATATACATAACCTGCAAAATAAAGTACTTCTGTGGAGTTGATGCAGTTGTCTGCTTGTACCCCAAGTCCTAGAAGATGTTTACCCAGGGAATCAGAAAGTAGGAAGACAAACAAAACAACATAGGAAGTATGTATAACTTCCCTATCACTAATGGTGATTTTCTGTAATTCTAATTAGTGGTTGAGCCAAAATAATTGGAAATCCTCCCTGATCTTGGAAATGGTTGAAGAAACACAGTGTATCATGAGGTCTGTCTGTACTGTTTTAAGGACTCTGAAATATATCCTCCTGGCCATTTCTAAAAGGCAAACTGGTCCCTTGCAATGCTTCTCTCTCTGACGAGCGGCTCAAGAAGGCACACAGAGCATAGCTTTAACAATCAGCCGTCAAGTTCTATGGGACACTTCTGTGCTCCTCAGGGCAGCAACACTGGGATTGCAGGTTCTGTCTTGGGAGGACTGTCAGGCACCATCCCCACTCATTGAAAAAGTGTTAAGTTAAGAAGTCTTTTTATACAAAACACTGAACATCAGCTCCTCAGTGCAAAGTCTGCTCATATACATTCTGTGACCATCTGGTCAGGTTTGAACATCAACACATTAAGAATCCAATTCAAGATTAAGATCTGACCAGCTGTTGCAAAAAGATTTTAATGCTTCAGATAAAAATACATTAGATACAAAAGTAATGCTCAGAAAGCAGGACAAAACCTAACTTTTAAAATGTAATTCAATTATACAAATCCAGATCAGTGCTTCTTTTTGAAGAAGAGCCTTGCTGATTTTAAGTTGCTGCTTTAGAGCCTCACAGTGCTCTTACAGAGCAACTTCAATGTTCAAATAGTGCTGTCTGGTAGTAATTATAAAAGGACAATGCTGAGAGCAAATGCAAATCATACCTGTATTTTAGCTTCAAACAAGCTATTAGATAGTCAGGAAAAAATTACCACATATTAAATGCAGCAGTCTCAAAATACTGTTTCAGCCCAGTGATTTGGAAATCCAGTCCTTAGGAATACCAAACACTGTTAATGTAACTGGGTTCTTCCTAGTATCATTTTTGTGTTCCCAGAGCATTTGTTTCCTATTGTAACAGGAAATTTCTCCATTTTATTGAGGACAATCGCTAATCCTTACTAGAACTTAGCACTTGGAAGTTTGTTTAAAAACATACATAAAATATCTGAAACGTGCAATAATTGATCTGGTTCTCATCTGAACTGGTCACACATTATCTGGTGGAACACTGTCATTCATTAGTGACCCCAGGACACAGGATGAGAACAGACTATCAGTTCACAACCAGCAGCAGGTTCAAAAAAACCAAAACCAACCAACATCTCCTTAAACCAAACAAACAAGCCCCCCTCAATCACCTTATTTTTCTACCATCTCCCTTTGTGTCATACTCCTCTCTACCCACACACCCGATACCTTCCTTTCCATTCTTCCTTCTCTCTTTCTCCTGTCCAGCACTCAAACAAAACTGAAGTCATTGACTGGAGATATGTTTAATTTCTCTATTGCTCTGATTTAGCTTTTCCCAAGGAAATCAGTTTCTGCCTACCAGAACTGATGAAACTTTGAAATGTATTATGTCATATCCCTAACCATCGCTGCTACTAATTAGAGAGTTGTGACAGACTAATTTGTCAACATCTAGTTTAACATTCATAACCTAAATACACCAATGATTTGATAATTATGCAGTTACACTCTTACACCTTACACACCTGTTTCTTCACACAGCAGCCAAGGAACAAGATGTTCAAAGTGACTGGAGTCAGCAGCAACATTGTTTCTTAACACGCTTGTTCAAAAATCCATTAAAAGAATCCATCACTCTTATTTCTTCCTCTTTATTTCAAACCCTACTACACATAAGTTACCATGCATCCCTAGGAGACAGTCAGGGTAAAAAGATGGTTTTTGGAAAACTTTTGAGAATCACAGAATGGTTTGGGTTGGAAGGGACCTCTAAAGGTCACCTTGTTCAAACCCCTGTCAATGGGCTGGGAAATCTTCAAGTAGACCAAACCCTGTTCAACCTGGCCCTAAACACTTTCAGGGACAGGGCACCCATGACCTCTCTGGACAACCTGTGCCAGTGTTTTACCACCCACATTGTAAAATCGCTCTTTAACACACACAGTGTGCCCAGAGGAAATAATGGTATTCTGCTGCAAGATGTCAGCAAAGCAGTAAAGAAACGTCATTGTAGAAATATACAGGAGGTAGAGATTTTTATACTTAGCTCTTCTGCACATAAATGGTCTTTGTTAAATTATGCAGCATTCCCCCCCCCCTTTTTTTATAACATTAATATTAATTAAGTCCTCTAGAAGCAATGACATTTTTCCTGAAGCATGATGATACGGGAGGTCACACAGTGCAGATTAAAGCCACTTGAGCACAGTGCAAGTTTCCAAGGTAGGTGTGGAGAAAGGGAGACGCTACTGTGCATATGCTGTGAGGAAACACGAACTCCAAGTCCCTGCTATAGTGGACTTGTTAACTCACATCTCAGGTATCCAACCATAGCACATAAACGACTTTCAACAGAAGCAAGTAATTTAGAAGAGTGACCTGTACTTATCTTGAATTTGACTTCCAAGAGCAACAAGCAACAGTCACACACAAAAGACAAGAACAAAAGAACGTTCCCTGCTTATTGTACAGTGTCTGACTGGGCTTAGATGAGCAAACAAAACATGGAGTATCTTAGTTTTGAATATCACACATACAACTCTCTCCAAAATCTTCAGGCAGTTTTGCAGGAGCTAGCTACTGTAACTGAACAAGTTTATGCATTTGGGAAGCAATCAAGACGTACAGTTAAAAATTTTACATTTATAAGATATATAGCACACATCTTTAAAATGAGAATAAGTAGAGCGTGTGTTGTTACATTTCCATGGTGATAACCATCACTGGAACTCAGGAATAATTCCTGAAAGGCACCCAGGAGACAGTTATACACAATTTTGCTTTCTGAGCTATTTAATGGATGTTTTTCAAAGAAATATTAAGGGAGTAAAAGGTTCCTAATGTGAAGCACTTAAAACATTTTAGAAGCTATATGCATTTGTGTACCAAAAGCCAAATAAAAATCAAGCAAGAGGAATTAAAGGCAATATGAGCAGGGCTAAAAGCAGAAGAGGGAACAGTGTTTTAGGAACTCTGTGGAGATTATAATCTGTGGCTAATGTAGACATTTTTACAAAGCTATTATCACTTAGAACCAAAGCATAGTTCTGAAGTTTGTTCTTATCCACTTTAATGCTTCCAGTTTTGTTTTTATTCACGTCAGTAGGTGTGAGACAAAAGCTCAAAGCAGTGCTGCTGATGCACTGGCATGGTGGCAGCATTTATGATAATTCTTAATTCTGAGAGACCACTTCATATCCTAGATTAATCCAGGAGAAAATGTCATCTCCTGTGCAGATCCTATACAATGTGCCTACAACCCCAAAGGCTCTTTTCCAAGTGTTTGGATAGCAAGTCCAGCCTTTTTCAAACACAGAAAAACAACAGCTGCTGTGACAATAAGGTATATTATAATATTTGCTTCTTACTGATCCTATGGCTTAAAAAGCACACAATAGTGTATAATTAACACAAAAGGAAGTGTTTTCTATAAAGCTGCAAGATTGGAAAAGGTTTTCACACAACAGAAATGTAAAATCTGAGGGCAGATTTTAACAGGCAAATGAGCTAATCTAATGTTTATGGTAACAGAAGGGCATACTTGTTGGCTCTGAATCTCACCAGGGCCTTCCACAGATTAATGCATAAAAGAGCGGAATACTCTCCAGTTTTTTTGCTGTGCAGGTTTTTTTAGGTAAATTAATGTAGCTCAGAGGCAAGCACTGGACTTGCAAGAAGGTGGAGAGGAAGAATTCAGCTCATCCATATTTCAAGAAACTTCAGTGTCAGTGACTGAGCCAACCTGTCTTGTTTGTTCCTCCCTGCCTCTGGCCCCACACTCACCTGCATGTCCTATACAGCTTTTCCACTTTCAGCAGCTCTGTTAACTGACCTGGTCACCCTAATCTCAGAGATTTCACTGACACTGGGAGTTGTGTTCCTCGAAGAAGGAACAAATGAGCTATCCTGCTCTTACAGTAGGTACAATATGAGAGTTCCCAGGAGCTGGAGTCATTCTTTCCCATGAACTGCACTGATCCATCTGGAGATCAGCAATAGCAGGCATCAAAGCTGCACACAAATAAAACACTCCTTCAACAAACGCTGTACAGTGCAGAGACCTACATATTCATAATGCAATAATTCCAGGAGACTAAATTGTCAGCCACCACCTTAATGCAGAATTTCAGAAAGTCTTTTCAACTCTTTGGACCCGTATCATAGTCAGTGCCCTGACTTAAAATACAAACCCATCAATTCAATATATTCTGCTGAAAGCTGCTATAGTGAAGGCCAGCTAGATCCAACACACTGCAGATCATGTTACTATCTTTGTCACTAGTCAGAGGCTCGTGTATTTGCTGTTACAGGACAACTGAGAGGTAACAATGCCTGGAAGGAATGGGAACTTAAACAAAATGTGAGAACTCAAATACCAAAGCAAGATCTAAGTGCAGATTGTACTTGGATCTGTAAGATCACACTCCTCTTAAAGTGTTCCCAGATGAGGACCCAGATTTGGAAGACCCATGCTTCAGTAGCCAAGCTGATCCTTCTCCCTAAATCAGAATATAGAAGTAAATGTGGACAACTACCTCCTCTTGCTCCAGGGAAAACAAACAAAAAGTTTCTATTATCCTGTTTCAAGGAGGGAGACAAAGGTATATGCTCACGACCATTAAGGCAAGAGTAAGGCACTGAGAATGAGTACAGCTGGTGCACAGCAAATGCACAGAGCAGCTCCTGACAACAGCTGTCAGCTCTGTCCCCAGGAATAACTCCAGCCATCAGTCACAGGGCTACCAAACCAGGACGAGTGCAGCAGAGCACTCTTCTCTGCCTCACACAAAGGAGGATGTACTACCCAAAACCATCCCAACAACTGCAAGCACAAGAGATGCAGAAGTAATGCACAATACAAGGTATTCAAGAAAATTTTTAAAACGCCAGCTTAGTGAACAGAAACATATTGGCAGCACACAGTACATCCACTTTTCACTGCAGGAGCAGGACTGTTTCAGCACCCTGGCCAGTCTGCCCAAGTTTAATCAAGTACATTAACACTTCCACTGCACAAATATACCAAACACTTATAGACAGGAATGTGCTGCAAGGCATGGAGCTGAAGGGAAGACCTCCAAGTAACTCACCAGTGGACTATCTCACCTCCTGTCCTTCTGCACTGCCATGCATTCCCCTTCTCCAAACATATGGATCAAACTGACTCCATGTCAGTCGTTGACTCATTCTAGCTAATTTTTTAATTAAATTAATCCTGTTAATCTTGTTAATTAAATCTTATTCCTTTGTGGGGCCTACACTGGCACTACCAGTACCTGTGACACATCAGTGGAGATGAGAAAATGCACGAGGCATGCAAGGGCATAATGAAGAGATAATGCAGAAAAAGATATTGGATGAAAAAAGAGGATGATACAGAGATAAAGTTAGCTGACAACCAGACCACTCTGTAACTAAAGATTATTGGCAAGGAATCAGTTAGGGGACAGATGGAGAAGAAGGAAAAATTAGAGTGTCATGTTAAGATGTTACACCAATAATATTCAATAAGGCATAGTATGCTCCAAATTACCTAATAAACATTCAAGAAGTTTAAATGACACATTAAATGACATTTCAGAATTTTCAGAACACAAAACACCGAACTTAAAAGGCAAAAGCATGCAATGCAATTCCAGAAATTCACTCTCTTCTGTATCAGGATTACATGCCTAGTTAGTCACACTCTTAGAAACGTATCCCACAAAACATTAGTATTTGAGTAATTCCAATACAAGACTCAAGACAGACTACAGGGTCAGGGACAGCAGAAATCCCTTCTTTTCTACTGAATGCTTCCTCACAGGGAGTCTGTCAGTCAGGATAAGCCCAGAGTCGTCCCTGCGGGGATCCGGCCCGGGGGCTCGGCTGCGCTCCCCTCCCTGGGGCTGCCTGGCGAGGATGCTGGGCTGGGCCCACGGGGGCCACAAGGTTTTTAAAACAGCGAGGAAAACGCTATGTACTGCGAAAAGAAGAAAAAAGTCCCAAACAAGCCCAAACCCACAGATATATCAACACTGCCAAATCCCAGAGGGCAGGACCAGCAGCCCCATTCGCTTCGCTGCCTTCCTGCGGCGACGGCTCGGCCACGGCCCGCTGCAGGGCCCACCCGGCGGCTGCAGCATCTCTGGGCGCCCGGGCCGCTCCCGCCCGCGGGAGGCGGCTCCGGGCACGGACACACCGCACAGCCCGCCCGGGCCTGGCAGCGCCCGGGCCGCTCCCCGCCCTCAGCCA
>VZTR01021943.1:77502-100823 GCA_013400775.1 Chaetops frenatus | reverse complement strand
TGCGGTGCCGGTGCTGCCGGTGCTGCCGGTGCTGCCGGTGCTGCCGGTGCTGCCGGTGCTGCCGGTGCTGCCGGTGCTGCCGGTGGTGTACCCGCGCCCCTGTCCCGCCGCCGCGGGATCCCGCAGGGGCGTTCCGGGGCTGTGTCTCTGCGGATGGCGCGCTTTAACTGGGCCGCCTGTGCTCTGCCGTAGGATAAGGAGAAGAAGAAGAAAGAGAGCATCTTGGACCTCTCCAAGTACATCGACAAGACCATCCGGGTGAAATTCCAGGGCGGGCGGGAAGGTGAGCCCGGCGCGTGGCTGCAGCACGAAGCTCTTTCGCCTTTCGGCGTTTTCCCTCAGACGATGCCTGTCGGCTCTGCCGTCCTGTCACACTGCTTCATTTCAAAGGAAGGCGAGGAGTAGCTTTTACTTGTTAGTGGTTGCAGTTACTGGTGTGAAGCTTTTCTCGTTTAACTTTTCCGTTCATCTCCTTGGTGCACTTTATGGCTCATCTATGCATCTCTTCTTTCATTAGTTGTCTTGAACAGCCTTATTTTGGCTGTTTGTTTGGTGTTTGGGGGTTTTTTTTGTTTTGTTTTGTTTTTGGTTGGTGTGGTTTGTTGTGGTTGGATTTTTTTTTGTTTGTTTGTGGTTTTTAAATTTTTTATTATTATTATTTTTTGTTTGTTTGTTTGGGGGTTTTTTGTTTGGTTGGTTTTTTTGCATTGCAAGGGTGCACTTAAAGGAACAAAGAAACATTGATTGATGGAACAGTTAATACAGCTGTTGTGCCTTTCATCTCTTGACATGGTAAGCATGCCCGGAGTTCACGATTCAGTACATGCCACCGTGCTTTTCCATCCCTGTCTCTTCCCAGTTGGGAAGGTACATCCCAATGCGGTTGATGCCACCCACAGGCACTTGTTTGTCTGAGTTAACCATGTGCTGCATTTTAAAACTCCACTGGGATCTCATGCTTATAAGGGTTTGGAAGTTACTTGGACTCGTTACTGATATGTGTATTTTTCTCGTTACTGGTATGTGTATTTACTGATATGTGAAATTGCTCTGTGTAATTTTGTAATACATTTAGTGACTAGTCTTGTGGAGTCATGTTCTGCATTAGGACAAAGTGCTGGTCTATCTGCAGTGTCTTCCTGTGAGGCAGTGCTTATGCTAAAGAGATGACGTGCCAGGAGGGCACCTGGAAGATGGGTTTTCTGAGGAAAGAACTTAAAATATGGTCTTGTTTTGTTTTTAACCATACCATTTCATTAAGGATATTTATTTCATTTTGGAGTTGCCTCTTTTCTTTCCTTTGTGTGACTTGTACTGATTTATTATACCGAAATATTCTTAAAATGCCCTTGAAATTGGCTGAAAGCAAGAATGTTAGTGTCTTGAAGAATATTTTGAAAAATTGATTGAAAAGTCTGTAAGTTTTAATTGGAGCAATGAAGACAAGCTTTTCTGTATTTGCCATTGATAAAGAGGACACTCTTTAATATCTCTGGCCTCATTAGCTTGATCTTGCCTGAAGGAGGGAACAGGGCTGGAGAACTGAATGTACCTTTCATGCAGTCTTGTGTTGCTGTATACCTTGTTTTGGTCCTAATCATTGTTTTCTGTGTGGTCTTCAATAGCAAGTGGTGTCTTGAAAGGATTTGACCCTCTTCTGAACCTTGTGCTGGATGGTACCATTGAGTATATGCGAGGTAAGTAATATGCAATCTTTGGAAAGTACTCCCTGAGTGGTTTTCTTGACAGAAATCTTACAGCTCTGTGAGTGAATAAGCAGAAACTGCAGATTAACATCCCCGAAACCACAGTGTGCTTGGGATAACTCTCTTGTAAGGAAAGAGATAAGGTGACAGGTCTACGGGATGTGATAACACGCACCTGAGGTTCCTGAGGCAATTGGCTGATATAGTTCCCAAGCTACTCTAAAACATTCAAAAAGTGATGGCAGTCAGGTGATGGAAAAGAGGGAAACATTGAACCCATTTTTCAAAAGGGTAGAAAGGAGCCTGGAAACACCTCTTGTGCCTGGGAAGATCATGGAACAGATCCTCCTTGGAGCTGTGCTAAGGCATATGGAGGACAGGGAGGTGATTTGAGACATCCACCATGGCTTCACTAAGGGAAAATCCTGTGTGACCAACCCAGGATTCTGCTCCTCTGCCCCACTCAGGTGAGACCCCACCTCAGAGCTGCCCCAGCCCTGGGGAACAACATCAGGAGGACGTGGAGCTGCTGGAACCAGTCCAGAGGAGGCCACAGAGATGCTCCCAGGGCTGGAGCCCCTCTGCTCTGGGGACAGGCTGGGAGAGCTGGGGGTGTTCAGCCTGGAGAAGAAAAGGCTCTGTGGAGATGTTATTGTGGCCTTTCAGTACTTTAAAGGGACATAAAAGGAAATGACAGGGGATGAATGCTTCATCAGGCCCTGTTGTGACAGGGCAAGTGTTAATGGATTTAAACTAAAGTAAGGTCGATTTAGATACAAGGAAGAGGGTTTCTTATAATGAGGGTGATAAAAACACTGGGACAAGTTGCTTGGAGAGGTGGTAGGTGCCCCATCCTTGGGAGCATTCAAAGATGGGACTATGAGCAACCGGGTCTCGTTAAAGATGTCCTTGCTCATTGCAAGGGGGCTGTACTAGATGACCTTTAAGGGTCCCTTTCAATACAAACAATTCTATGATTCTACAGCAGGAGTTAGCACATTCCCTGTGATAGGAACATGCTTTGTACTCCTTGCTTGAGCTCCTCTGTCGTTATCTCATTGGCTGCTCTTGTTCTCTAAAGCTTGAATAAAGTAGTGTTTCTTTCTCCTCTCTGAAACAAAATGTATCATTTGATAGGACAGTGTATCTGATAGGTCAGTGTATCTGAAGAGTATTTTCTTACCTGCTTAAAAGGAAACACCTGGAACTTTGAATTTTCTCTTTAAAAGGGAATTTTAAAATATATTGTTCATTTCTATTGACTATAGAGATATCTCATGGAAGATAGAACTGGCTGATTTGTAAGTGTCTGTCCTGATCCAGCCCTGTTTGGCCTGGTCTGGGAATGAACCAGTGCTATCTTCCCTAGTGCATTTAGAAGTCAGGGTCTTTTTCTGATTTGTATTGATCCCCAGGTGTTTGTCTGTAATGACATTTGAAATGGGATCGAGCTTTTTTAAATCACTTGCATGTGTACTATTGGTTGGATGAATGAAAAGGCCTTTGAATTCTTTAATAAATGTGTTCTGCTTTTTGTTGCATACAAAGCAAATTTCTTTATTGTTCACTGTCAGTAAGATCTTAAAAACATCAGATGCCACTGCTGCATCACCTGTACAATCTATATGTTCACTAAAACAAAGCAGTTATGCCAGGAGAGAACATGCATGTCTGTGCCTTTTGAAACTGATGGAATTTGGTTTCTTTTTTTTATTTTCCCTTTCTAACCGTGGATCTCTGCTTTTTAGATCCGGATGATCAATTCAAATTAACAGAAGACACACGTCAGCTGGGACTTGTGGTTTGCAGAGGGACTTCTGTGGTTCTGATTTGTCCACAGGATGGAATGGAAGCTATTCCAAACCCTTTTATTCAGCAGCAAGATGGCTAATGCTTTCTTTGGATTGTCTCTGAAAACTTCAGGGGTGCAAGTCATTGGAGAAAACTATCAGTGTGTGAGAAGCTTCCTGGTTNGGGGGAGGGGGGAGGGGAAGAGCTTGAATGTGTATTTGTTAGTGTGAAAAAAGGTCAGCTTTTAATTTTGTGGCTTTCATAAATGATGAGAGGATGGGCAATGGAAGAAATATGTTCTTGTTTTCCTCCCACCCCCAAATAAGTGTGTAACTGTTGTTTAGAGCTGGCAGGAGAGAACATATTGTCATTAATTGTCTGAGACGTTCTTGATCTTGAGAGTTTTGAAACAACCCCATAAAATTAGTTAATAATGTCCTGAATATTAGTTATATTTTTTCCATTTTTAAATACATTAAAATGTATTTAATCCAAATTAAAAGCCTAAATATAGTAGAACATGTTTTTCTTCTTCTTAGGTATCAGTACTCAGCTGGGGGAAGCATTATGTTGTAGTCTTCTGCTGTAGAGTTCAGTCTCCTTTGTGCAGGAAAATTACTTCTTTGAGTAGTGTCATCACCTTTACGTGGGATGTAGCCAAGGAGGTCTTTTTCAGCACTTGTTCCAGATCTGGTGGTCTGTGATCTGTGTATCAGCAGGCTCACACATTTCTACAGGAGGAATAGTGTAACTTATGGGTTGATTCTTGGTTGAGCAACTTGAACCTTATGGAGGTATCTATTTGATACTTTGAATTTTAGGGGAAGAATATTTAATATCCTAACATTTGTTAAATTGTAGGCAGTGTCTGAAAATACTGTATATTTTTATATGGTAGCTATCCATTTGTGGTTCTGCTTGTTATAACTTCATTTGTAAGTAAACATTTTTATTTCTTTTATACTGCAGAAAATGCAAGATTTGAGGAGTTTTGAGTGAATAAAGAGAAATTAATCTGTTTCTAAATGTCTGGTTTTTAATCTGTAAAAGTATACTACAGCTGACATTACAGTTCTCCAGCCATAAATCTAATTTGAATCAGTTCAGGAGGTGCATAAACTCTGCAGGATCAGGAAAGACCAGAGCTTCAGGCAGGGAATTGATGGGAAAGGCGTGAGTGCATCTGGTCCCTCTTCTGAGGTGTTTTAAAGACTGCCCAGTTGAGGTGTGTGCCTGGAGCCTGTAACCTGCTTCTGCCACCTGCTTTTCCCTTTATAGAGGACTCTTTATGAGGTGGCTGTGGCAGAATGAATTGCTGCTGTTTTGCTGGCTGCAGCAGTTTTTTTCCTGATGGTTGTCAAGAACACATGGCAAGTACGGATTGTATTGGTTATTTTGGCCACAGCACTGTTCTCCTGGGCATAGCCTTTCCTGGGTCAGCTCCAAAATGGGTCAGAGTTTAAAGTAAATTTCATTTCAGTGAATCTGAGTTTTTTAGGAGGCTCTGCACCTAGGGACCAGGTGTCTTGTGTGAAGTACTGCCTGTGTGAATTTGGGTGCTTCTGGATTTTAATCTGGGGGCTCACAGAGCTCTCTATAAAGTTGTGCTCCTCACAACCTAGTTTCTTTCTAATGCTACAAAACTTGTTTGTGCAACTGCACAATTCAAAAGCGAATCCTTCTTTAGAGCATGAGGAGTAGAATTTGCTCACCATAAGCGTGAGCAGAGTCTTGAACTGTCCTTTAGTGGGAGAGAGATTGCTGGTATTGATGCCAATAATATGCTGCACTATCTTTGCACTCTGTGTAGCATCAGAAACGGACCTGCTGGGGCTCTCTCTGGGGTGGTTCTGGGCTCTCAGTGCTGGGAAATCTGCCTGAAGCCATGGGTCAAATGTATAAACTCTGGTAAGGCGCATGTTCCAAGCATTGCCTGCTCAGGTGGTTGGTTGCTTGGTCTTCATTGTGAGCTGCATGGCTCTCCTTTTCTGTAGTGCAGACTTCAGGGTTATACTTGGGAGTCAAGTACCTGAAAAGAAGAATATGAAAATGATAGGGGACACACATTTTAGCAGGGCCTGTTGTGACAGGACAAGGGGTAATGGTTTAAGCTAAAGACGGGCCATCCAAACTAGAAATAAGGAAGAAAGTTTTTATGATGGGCATGGTGAGACACTGGCACAGCTTTTGTTTGCTGAGCTCTGCCAAGAACTGGGAGTGAGTCTTGCTGGTATGGACTCTTTGGGTAAGGGGCTCTACTTCAAGGTCGCTATTCAAATCTCTTTACTTAATAGCTTTGGAAAAACTCACTGTGCATTAGCTATTGATTGTCCTACATCTGTGTTTATTTAGTGCATTCAGATTGCAGATGACTGAACATTTGAAGCCATCTGGCTTTGAATGGGGGCTTACTCCCTCTTCTCTTACTCAAGTATAAAGCTAGATACATAACAAAAATTGTGATCACTTTGGTATTTGATTAAACTTGAACTAATGGAAGATGAAGTAATGGTTGGTTTTTTCCAAATGAGTTCAGTGTTCTCTTCTTGATATTTACTCAGTGCTTAGGAATCTTTTGGTTGTTTCTCCTGTTTTTTTCTTTCTAGCTCAGGCTCTTTGCTTGGTTAACAGCTCCCCTGATTTACTGTGGCCTTACCTGGTAAAAGTAGATGCCAGTCAAATCTGTATTTTTTTGCTTATACAGCTGTTCTGCTATTGCTGTTCAGAAAGCAGCAGGAGAGACAGAAGAGCAAAGCAGGAGAGTAGAAAACATTCTATTTTTAGGACAAGATTGGCTTATATTTATCCTAGCTAGGGGGATAATGTTTCCAGAGATCTCACATAGGTAAGGGCTGCATAAGACTGAGTTAAAATTAACTGCCTGTCAATCTGCAAGCATGGAGCCTGCACAAGAGCCACAGGAGCTCGGACCTCAGACAGAAATGACTGCAGACACAATTCTTGAGGTTGGAGAGAGACTCTTTCAGGTCAGCCGTAGGGCACTTTCAGTACACAGTCGGTATTTTGAAGCCATGTTTTTTGGAGGAGCAAGAGAGAGCTCTGAACAGCACATAGTGATCAAAGGGATTGATGCAGTGCCTTTTCAGGCACTACTTGAGTTCACTCGCACAGCCCAAGTGCTCATAGGTCAAGACAATGTGACCAGCTTACTGGAAACAGCTGATTTTTTTCAGTTTGACAGGGTGAAACTGTTGTGTGAGAAATTTCTGGAGAGAGAACTGCATGTTTCCAACTGCCTGGGTCTGATGACCTACTCACAGCAATTTGCCTTTACAGAGCTGTATGTGTCTGCTATGAACGTGGCTCTCACTCACTGGGGGGATGTGATATGCCAAGAAGAATTTAAGGCACTACCCAAAGAAATGCTGATGCACCTCCTGAAAAGTGATGACCTCTTCATTTTAAGAGAGGATGTGGTTTTTGACAGTATTATGATTTGGATAATGGAGGACCCGGCAACAAGAGAGGAAGAATTTCTGGATTTGGTGGGCCAAGTCAGGGTCCCTTTTCTGAGTTTGTCCTTCCTCGATATCTTGGTGAAACGCAGCAAACGTGCCGGAGAGACAGATATCTTTTCCAGACTAATAAAGAAGTTAGACAGCTGTCCTCCACCCAGCTGGCAAAATCCGAAACTGTGTCCTCATCCTGGTCGACGCTATGATACCTTATATGTCCTGGGAGGAAAGCATGACAAGAAACAGCAAGAATTATTTCTCTTTCAAGCTAAAACAGGGACCTGGCAGGCTTGTTCTCCACTGCAGCGCAGGAACCTCACCCAGTATGCAGTGGCAGCAGTAGGTAACTTACTGAGAAGGGAGACTGAGTAAATGCAAATTACAGAAATTGAGACTGAGAGTCCCAAATGCAGGGAGTCCAGCTGTTGCTGTAAAACTGTTGTGCTCAGCATTGCTAAAACCTCATTCATATTGGTGTTCATATTTGTTCAAATAATGGTTTTGTTTTCCTTAGTTCTGAAGGAATGCTAGACAGCACTATTTCTTCTTGTATGGCAGAAACCATGCAGTCTGCTGAGCTCCTTACTTTGGCTTGATCTGGAATTAGTCTAAGGACTTGGTTTAAAGCAGTGTATTTTTTTGGCCTTCTCTTTTGTGGTGGTTTAGGCAGATAACAGGCAACTTCTGATTTATAGTTGCCATTACATTAAACTTATCTGTAGATGTTGGGAAATATTCATGCTTGGAGACTTTCAAGCCAGCTCAATACTATGGCTTCCTGGTAATAGTACCATTTTGGGTAGGAGTTTGGAAGTGAAATCCCCAAGGTTCTTTCCAACCAGTGTTTCCATGATTCTGTTCAAAAATGGGAGTAGGCTTGGAAAGACTGGCTGCATACTGCAGGCCCAATGTATCTGTGTGGATGAGGAATTAAGTACTGCAAACTGGTTGACAGAGCAGTGATTTTCTCCCCTCATCTTACACCTTACCAGTACAGCCCAGGGAGAAATGAGAACCCCAGCTATCAGGAGCAATTTTTAGCCTTCATGTGACTAGTATTTTCTTTGCTGTCTTTCCAGGGAGCTTCCTTTTTGTGACAGGGGGATATTTCCGTGATGAGTTTGTGTGGTACAGTGTGGATTGGGTGCTTATCTACAACTGCTTGGAAAATTGCTGGCTGGAAGGGCCAGCCATGAAGAAGTCTCGCAACAACCACTGTGCAGTAGGAGTAGGGCTCTACCTGTATGTTCTTGGAGGGAGCACAGATGAAGGGATAATCCCAGCAGTGGAGCGCATGGCTTTGCTGGAGTCAGAGTGGGAAAGCATGAGTCCTATGGCTCAGCCTGTGGAGAGAGGTGATGCGGTCAGTGTAGGAACCAGAATCTATGTGGTCTGTGGCCTGGATGAGAATGGACATGTATATGATGGAGTGCAAAGGCTGAACACGGAGACAGACAGCTGGGATGTCATCTCATTCTCCCCTCTTCCAAGGTAAGAAATAATATTCTGGGACCTGGCAGAAGATGAAGGGTTCTGGTGTTGGTCCTGCTCCAAGAAGAGGTTAGACTGTTGAAATTCAGAAGTCCTGTACATGCAACACTTCTGTGATTGTCTGGTTAAACAGGACTTCTAATTTGAGGACCAAGGTCACCCTGAATATTTCAGAGGCCAAATCTTTCTGTTGATTCTGATCAAGGGTTTCTTCCCTCTCAGGTATGACCTCTGCATCACATCCCTGAATGGGGCTCTGTACACTGTAGGAGGGGGAGCTTTTCGATTTGATGTGGAGACAGATGAATGGACCCAAGTGAATGAGGAATGCTTGACCCAGAAGTTCTTCATGGGATGCAGCACCGTGAATGGACAAATATATCTCCTTGGACAGAGGAAGGGAAACAGTGCCCTCCCCACTGTAGTCCTCTTTGATCCCTACATTGATGTGTGCCAGATCATAGATAACAAACTCCCTTGCCCCCTTCCAATTCATGGCTGTGTCTCTGTGCGAAGATTCGATACATGGGCATGAGAGTGGAAGATCATGTGCTTTACAGCTGAAGGGCGTTAGATTGCATCAACTTTGGCCTGTGACATTTTTTCATTTTTGTTCCTTTGTAGTTTTACCTTTTTTTTTTCTACTTGAAGCAAAAGCCAGTGAAAACTTTGTCTACATAAAGGCTGCAGGTCATTATTGAAAATGGTGATCGGTATTGTTATGGTACATAAATTCCTTAGGGCTGATGCTCAGTAAAGCCTGTTCTATACTTTAACCTCTGTGGCTCTCTGTCCTTCAAACTGCTGGAAAATCACTGCATCAGTGTTAGAAAATATGGTAGGATTTAAATAATAAATCAAATGTGTGTCAAGGGAATCCTCAGCAGGATTATAATCCCATAGTGCTGTAGGACAGAGCAAAAAAAAACCCCGAACAACAATTGCTGTCAAGCCATACTTAATATCAGTACCATTTGTCATGATCCGAATGTTATTAAGGTTCTTAGAAATGCCCCTGCCTGAATTAAGGTGCAAACGAGACCATATGCCGGTGACAATAGTATGAGATTCATTTGATAGTATTTGATAGTAAATAGGAGAGAGAGAAAGAAAGAGAAAATAGGTGAAGGGGACAGAAAGAGAGAGACAGGAACAGAATAAAGAAAATATCACCACTCCATGGATCCCAACGATGCTCCGTTGGTCCTCTCCAGCTGGTCTTGGTGGTAAAGGTTCCCCCAGTAAGCATAGAATGCCCTGGCTAATATACCCTCAAGGCAGGGGCTGATGTCCAGGCAGGTCCCCCGGCAGAGGCCAGGGGCAGTCCCTCATAGCGGACTCTGGACCTGTTGCAGTCCTGTAGTGCAAGGCCTGGGGGGTTGGGGGCTTTCACAGCTGGGCCAGTTTGTGTCATTGGAGGATGGATGTTTGTTGCTTCTGACCAGAGGTTATGCCACGCATCCAAAACCTCCTCCTCCCACCTCGGTTGGGGGGCAGTATGTGTAAACCTGGCTTCTGTGAGCTGTGCTCTCCCCCCACCCCAAACTCAGCAGAGAATTATCCTCAGCGCAGCTGCTGCCTGTGGCCTTTTGGTGGATACATACAGTTCCCTCTGCCTGATATGATTGAACAATGGGCTTCCCTTTATCTAATCAGCAGTTTGACTTTCAGTCCAAAGTCCCAGTCAGGTATCTTCAGGGAGGCTTCTTTGGTTGTAGCTTCTATACACAGTTTTTGTTAAAAGTGAGCAAAACTTTGTATCAATGTTTGAGACATGAACTGTTTCAGTCTCTGACACCATTTTAGCCTGAAATAAGCAAGTTTCACAGGTTATGTAATAATGGCTAAAAGTACCTTTATTCCAGGCTGGAGAGCACCACAGAAGGAGGGAGACTATTCTAGATTTATGGATTCAGGTATGTGATGACAAATATTTGAACACTGAATCTTAAGGATCTGGCTTCAGTTTCCTTTGTCCTCTTTGGGTTCAATGTTGCTGTGGGGGAGGGGGGTGGATGGTGGACTCTGCAACCCCTGCAAAGCATCTCCTCTCAGGAAGCCGCTTGGGTGGGCACACAGGCAGTCCCTCTCATCCACACACACACACACCACAGATAGCAAATGGAGGACAGGAAGGGTCTTCTAAGTAGAATTCCAGCAAGGTTCATTGCTCTATATGCCAAAGAGACCAGGGACAGAAGAGGTAATCAAGGTAGTGTTTTGGGTTAAGTATGAGGGTCACAGGCCAATAGCCAGCAGCCACAGAGAAACGAGGGGAAGGCAGAAGGCACTGATCTATTGGGAACCTGAGAGTGGATAGTTAGGGTATTACAACAAATAAGAAAACAGGAAAAGAAAAAACCTCTAGAACTAAGGACAAATATGAACAATTAGAGGTGGGCAAAGCCCAGGCCAATGGAAAGAACAAAACTGAAATAAGTTAACATACTGCTGCAGAGCACCATGGGGTAAGGCTTTTCTCTCACTGTACCTGAAAAAGCATTCCCAAAGGCTATGGTAGATTCTTCCAGGACATTGCCCTGGGAGTTCTCTTTATAGGCTCAAGTGCCTCCACAGTTCACAGCTGCAGAAACTCAGACTAAAAATGCCCATCCCAAAGCACTGAAATGAGGGTGCAAGGAGCAGAGTCCTGCACATAGCTGTAATTAAAGACTGTATGAGAAGAGCATTTCCTGAACAGGGCTATGGACTTAGGGTGGTAGGGGATTTATCTCCAAAAGCACGCAGGCCTCCAAAGTGTGGAGAGAGAGTGACTGCCCCACTGGTGCAACAGCAGCAACCTGGGAGGCTGCACTGCAACCACTGCTGTCATCTGTGCTGTCAGTCTGTTCTCTGATGTGACACAGCAAGAGACTTCCTGAGCTGAATGATTAACATCTCCAGGGAAGGGAAGAGGCCTTAAAAACTGAGAGGTGTTGGTCAAAAGCAACTCTGCCACTGTGCCAGCTCTGTCAGGATAGCAGGCCTGCAGACAGGGAGCCCTTGAGGTCTGGTTTGGCTTCCCCTCCTTGCCAGCTCCCCCCACAGAGCTGGGGGTCCCATGATGGGGCTGCAGCAGTGAAGGCTGAGCCTGTTCCCTGGGCCCAGTGGCTGGTTGTGCCCTGGAGGCTGTATAAATCTTCTAAATGCTGAGATTCTCATGTATCATTTGGGGCTTTAAAAGAAAGTATCATACTTGAAGGGACAAGGTAGAATAATTCATGGGCAAACCCTTACACCAAGGATCCCAATGAAGGGTCTTGTACCCCCACCAAAGTGCAGCTAGCAGGGGTGAGGTGACATCTTGTTCAAGGCTGATGTTCCACAGAGAGGGAGTGGCTGCCTGCCTTCCAGCATTGCAGCCTGCAGACCCAAATTCAAGAGTCCTTCCAGAGAAAGCTAGCTCAACCTTTGAGTTACATGATGTCAGACTGCCAGCAAGTTTCAAAGACTTTCCTACTGACATATGCTATGATATGATATGATCTTCTAAAAATATTTAATGCAAAATGTACATAAATCAGACTTTTTTGTTGTGTAATTAAGTTTTTATGTTTACTTTAAATTTTTTGTTATACTATAAGTTCTGAAAATTAGATCTTATGTAAGAAATTACAAGGTGAAGCATCACCTAAACTATCCTGTTAAAATAACAGTTGTAACACTCATATTTTCCAATTTTAAAACTGAAATCTCAGCAAAATTAATACATCCATATAGAAAGCTTCCATTTATTATGTATAATTTCTGGTGGAAAACTGTGCATTTAGAAGAATTTAATTCCTCCCAATTTTAGGAGACTTCTCCCTGACCAGACATTCAGTAAGCAAAATCTTTTAGACATCAGGGCTATTCTGTATAATTCATACAGCAAATAGAGGTTGTATAATTTGGCCAGGCCTTAGTTGCAGAAATGGTTTATTCCAGAGCCTGACCATTTTATACTTCCCAAGAGAAAACTTATTTGCCATTTAAGCCAGTACCTTTCACATGCAAGTCCTTTCATGAGGTGGCTGGCAATGACTGCCACTATCTTCTGAAATTGCAAATTGGTTAAATCTTCCCCAGGTTTTAGTTTATTATCTCATAAACCTTTTGGGAAGGCTTTGAGATAATCACAGATAGGAGTCATAAGTTCAGCAGCTTGTTCAACCCCTCTTCTTATGTGGTCAGACTTTGGCTGGTAGACCCTTTTTTCCCTGGATGAATGATTATAAAGTAATAGTAAAAGAATAGTCGTAACAGAATAATTATAGAAAACAACTCCTGACGTGACTTAACTGCCTATAGATGTGATGAAATTCACCTTCACCTAGGCATTGGATGCTGCCTCAGGCAGATTGCAGTGAAGCCCTGTCCAGCCTCTCCCCCAGCTCCTGTTCAGCTTTCCTGCATTCCAAACACTGTCTGGATCCTGGTGTTTTGGAGCAAGCCCTGTGTTATTCTTTTTTCTTTGCCAGATCCTCTCCTTCGCTCCTGTCACTCACTTCAGTGTCACTTCTGGCATCTTATCTTTTCTGAAGAAAAGAAAGTTTAAATTAGCTGCAAAACCTGTATAATGGTATATATTTGAGAGGACTAGTCCTGTTTTCATTCACAATCCTGGGGGCTTAACCTGGCAACTAAAATAAAAATAAGAGGTGTGATCATGTCCTTAAAGCCAGTGCTGCAATTGTCCCTGCATTGGGAGATTGACTTAAGCTGATAGGTGTTAACTCCATAATGGTTTCACCTGATTTTTCTCACCCTCTTTTAATGTGACTTCCTGAAAATAAGTTAATATTTATTCTACATATAGATGTTCAGCATATTTTCCTATACAATTTATTGCTGTTGAAGCTGTGAAAGCCAACACAGATTTGTCCAGCACGTGTATGGACTGGGCTCCTTTATTTTGCAATTTTCTACAACCTCGATGAGCCTATCTGTCTTAGGTTAAAATGTAAGATGAAACCAAAAGTATGGATTCTATCATCATAGCCATAAGCTGTTAAAAACAGGTGGGGTAGTGTTCTTTATCTCTTCCATGACTCATCCTTGATAACCCCCTCTGGAGGATATCTTCTGCTAATGGGCCATCGAGTCTCACTGCATGACCCATAAAATTACATATCCCACTGTGGGATGCTCTACCCAGGGAGAGAAACCAGGCATTCCTACCTGGATATACTCAGTGATTTGGAACATCTCGAGGAGCCTTACCTGCTGGATTCCCAGAGGACAAGAGCTCCATAACCACCATGGGCCTTCAGAGGAAGACCAGACTCTTTTACAGGAGCAGCACTTCAACAGAACCATATCCATCACTCCAACAGGACTGCAGCCACCATTTAATTTGACCTACTACCACCACTCTGACCAACAGGGTGTGAAGTTGTATCCTGACTCTGTCAGTTTAAGCCAGTGTTTTCTGCCTTTATTTTAATTTTCCTATTAAATTTTAGTTCTGATTTGGAATCTCTCACTGGTTTGTTTTCAACCTAGTAGAGTATCCTCCATCATTTCCTCAGAAAAATTGCTTTTTCTTGTAATTTAGCTTTGATGAAGGGGTAACTCAAGAAAGTTGAAGGCATAGCACCAACATTGTGGAGAGGGTTTTTTTGGCCACAGGTTCCCAAAGTTTTTACAAATCTTCTCAAATGCTCCCACAATGCCATCTCCCTATGTTAGCAAGGCACACTAGGGAGCTGCCCTCTCTGGTGACAACATTTCTCCCAGTGATCCCTATACAAACTCTGGCATGCATCAACAGCCTGTGGAAGGCACCCAAAACTCAGAGATGTAGATACACAGTGTGCCATCCACCAGGCTTACCTCATTGCTCCTTCCTTACTCCACTTTGGACATACCAACAGGTTCCAGTTCTCTGAAACTGCATACTGAGAAGCCATTAGGCAATGAGGAGAAAGGTCTGTGGATGGTTCCCGTGTCACTAGAACACAGCTGCAAGCTAGAAGTGAGCTCCTGCTCTGATCTTTGTGAGATAAGATGTCCATACAACTCCCAACATATGCCTTAAGAAGCTCTTGAGCTGTTTGTGGGGCAGTCCCATTTCTCTCCTCCTTTCCTACAGGCAAATATGAATCACCCTGAACCTCATGCTCTCTCATGAGCAGTAGTGGCACAAAGGAGACAGACTTTTCATACCTCACCACAGAGGATGACAGTGAAGATCATCTGGATGATCGCATTGGACCAGAAAATGTGTAACAACTGCAGGATCAGGAAAGCACTTATGACACAGCTTACGGGGAAGTATGAAACTTCTGTCACAAAGTAATAATATATGCTATGGGAAAGAGTGGGAGAGGCAAATCAGAAGACACAAAACTAAAGCAGGCTAAGTATCTTCAGAGTTATAAGGATCAGGTGTCCTTCTGGGCAATGACCTGGCTGATGTTTTCCCAGGGCAGAGCTGAGCTGAGCCTGGATGCCACCACCAGCCTTTACAAAGCAAGTCCCAGAGAACATGCAGAAGTTTTGTATTAAAATCACCAGTAATGCAATAGGCTTTACAGACAGGTCAGTTATGAGAAACCCACAATGCTTCCTAGAAGAGGCAGGAACTGGCAACACTTCTCCTAAAATAAATCTTGAGAGGAGCAATGGACAAAATTGAAACCATGAGGGGACCACTCCACAGCCACTTAAATAAAAAGATAATACATGGCTTTTTAAACTGAAGTTAGGGAAGAGTTAAGGGTGCAGATGATCAGCTGGGCATGGCATTATTTTTAGCAAAAGTCACAGGAAGTCTGTATCCTCAGTGATGAGAACAGAAAGGAGGACAGCACTGGTTTGGATATGGAAAGCAGATGGGACAGAGACTAGTTCAGCACAGGAGAGAAATGATGAGTTGTTAGCATGTGTCCTCCTCCACAAGTTACCTATGACATGAATACATAAGGATATATTGTGTGTAAGGGAAACCTTGTTAAACACAGCTCTGCACTTGTTTTCCTAGACCTTTGCTGGTTGCTGTTAGTGCTGAGAGGTGCTGATTTCAATGGACCCTTAGTCTGATCCAAGACACCTGTCACCTTCTTTGTCCTTATATTATGGTACAGCAGGTTGGGATACTGGGGTTTCACACTTTGTAGTGGAGACAACTGAAGTTGTGCTTGTTCTCAGGAAAGTTGCCTCAAGCTTTTATTGCTTTTCTCTCTAAGGCAGCCATTTGACCACCCGAATCTGGGACATGTCATGCAAAATCAGCCCCATAGGCATCCAGACTAGATGGCAGCATGACCAAAGTGCAAAATTCAGCATCTTCAGTGGTGGTATGCAGGAAGGGCAAGGACATAGGACAGCAAGAGAGACTTATCCCTGTGTGTGTACAACATGTCCTATTTTTAAAATTCATGGTGTAAGAAATGAAATATTTGGTTTGGAAGAAAACAGAAAGCTTAGAGTATAATGCAAGTGTTGTGGAATGAGTTTATGGGAAGCTAGCTACTATCAGTTTCCAGGCAACTTGGCAATAGTAAAGAAAGAGGAACAACTTCAGCCCAGTTAAAGGCTGGGAGGATGGCCAGATGTGTGTCTGCAAAAGCCATTCTCCAAGACTGGCTCCTGTGTGTGGCTTCTGGAGGAATCATTGCTGATGCCCACCAAGCATGTCAAGTATTCCACCACCTGAACCCCTCATGATTTTCTGGTTTTATTTCAGGTGCATGGTGGGTCACCTTAAATTTACTGTGCTGTTTTTTGTATACTAATTGCATCTTAATAGACCTTTAAGCTCTAAAGCCTTTTTTAGTCTGCTAAGGATTTCTTGGGAAATTCGGTCTCACCCAGGGCTGCCCGGTTGCCCATCGAGACCGGTCTGGGCTGTCCCGAGTGGAAGTGAAGCCTCACACCTAGAGGGCAAATAGCTCCACAGCAAGCTGTTCCTATGGAGACACAGGCAGAAGCAAGAAGGAGACCTTTGGTGTGAGATCCAGCACATTTTAATCCTCTGAAGGGGTTAGGGACAAAGGAACATACAAACGTGTACAGCAACTTATAAAGGGAGGTGGAACAAGGGGAGGGAGCAATCTGAGGACCAATTGAGGAAGAGAAGGGGAAGATTCAGGGTGAGGTTTCTGGTAGAGTGACATTCTGGACACTCCTAGGGGGGATAAGGAGGAGGTACATGATTCAAACTTTCCAATGGGGCTTTGAACATCAGGAGATTTCTAGGGAGGGGACAAAGGATTGACACCCAAGGGGCAGGTGCAACTCCAGCAGGGGAAGGGCTTATGGAAGTAATGGGCAGGAATGTACCAAAGTAACAGGGGGAGGGCAACAAACTATCTGAACAATGTAAAATGGGGTAAAAATTATACGAAGTTTCAAACCAGGCCACATCTAACCAGATTGGTTAGCACCTTCTTTCTCTCATAGGAACCAGTGTTTATAACACAAGGAGTGGGAATAGACGGGCAGAGGCTGTGGCTCTAGATTAATTAGTAAAATTAATCAATTAATATAGTTAAAAACCCGGTGGGTTTTCTTTCTGTGGGTTCTTCTGTTCCAGTTGAATTAATCTTTGAACTTGTAGTTCTGTTCTCTGCCTTTCCTCCCTCAGCATGGAGGGTCACCCCTCCAGAAGCTTAAACAGCACATAACATCCACATTCAGAGGACAGCAAAATGTTACTCACATTAATGGGAAAATGACAAGCTGGGACATGATGAAAACCACAGCAAAAACATTGAATACTACTTCACAGACCTGCTTCCATTTCAGGTAATGTAGTATCTTGGCAAGCTGTAGAGAAACAAATTTCCATATGTGCCTTGTGCCTCACCTTCAAGGGGTGAGGGATTTCCCACATCCTGCAAGGATGACCAGGCTTGTAGGGGTGTGTCCTGGTCCCTTTGCATCCAATTACTTTTTCACAAGAGCAGTAGAACTAGTACTTCCTAAATGCTCTGTCACTAACTTACATGTGTCCCACTCATGGGCACTGCACTGACATGTGTCATGTGTAGGAACGTGCAGTGTTGCCAGTGCTGCCCACAGGCATGAGCACAGGCCTGCAACTGGGAGAGCGACTTTTTACACAGGCAACAGTTTTAAACTAGGAGAGATTTAGATTAAATGTTAGGAAGAAATTATTTACCTAAAGATTGGTGAGGCCCTGGCAAGTGTTGGCCAGAGAAGCTGTGGTTGCCCATCCTTGGGGTAGGTTGAACGGGTCTTGGAGATATCTGACCTAGTAGAAAGTGTCCCTGCCTGTGGCAGGGGGTTGGAATGAGATGGGCTTTAATGTTCTTTCCTACCCAAACCATTCTGTGATTCCATGATTTCCAGATGAGGGTAATGCACCTCTAAAATACAATCAGAGGCATCATGGGCCAGCATGACTATCATCCCAAACCGTATCATATTGGCACAGTAGGAGACAAAGATCAGAGTGATGGTGACGATGTAGTGGATAATCTGTTCCTTAAAGTCCTGACATGAGAAGAGAGATTGTCAGTCTTACCTTTTCCTGGCAGCATCTGTTCCTGCATGCTGCTGCCTCACTAGGACGTGTCAAACACCTCTGCAAATCATCAGTGCTCCCCACCACACTACACCTCTCTGAGGTCCTGCACAGTCTCAAGAAGAGAATCTCATCCTTTATGCCCAGTATATCGACTTTTTATATAAAGATATAAAAACCTGTGAGATATATGTAGATGCAAACATCCTAGAAGACAGATTTCTATAAGTTCCCGTGAATCAATCTGCGATTCCAAAATTACTCTCTTAAAACCCCATATTTACTTCCAGATCCCTCCTCTGTGTATTGAAGGCCTTTTGTAACAACAGCAGATTGCCCTTGGCCTGGGGCAGGTCCTATCCATGGGCTATAATGCAGGAGCTCTTCAATTACCTGTGCCTCTTCAATTGCCCGTGCTGCAAAAGACACACATTTACAGAACCCTCCTCAGGCCAGGCCAGGTCCCTCCCATCAGGACGGCACAGCCCTCTGGTGCAGGCAGCATCTGAGAGCTGGGAAAGGCCATGATGCCATGTTCACCCAGTGCCTGTCCCTGAGCAGCCATGGGACCCCTGTGTCAGCCTCCAGCACTTCGCCAGCCTAGCAGACAGGAAGGCCATGCCACACATGAGCAAGGCCCAGTGCAAGGTGCAAGGGTGGGATACGAGAGCTGAAGGGGCTCACGTGCACAGGGGTTTTCACAGCAGCACTTGTGCCTTCTCCTTTGCACCCCTGGGGGGCTGACAGTGGGACAGGGGACACAGCCTCATGGTGGGGGCTGACTGAACCATCTGGTTGTGGTTTTGCTGCTGTCACTCACCTTCCTCTTCACATCAAAGGGCAGGGTGGCCACCAATGAGCAGTAGAAGGAGAGTTCCAGGAGGTAGAACCAGCCCAATATGGGTGGTAGAGGCTGTAAGACAAGTGACAGGCAGTGTGACAGCCCTGCCTAGCCCTGGGTTCAGGAGAGGGGAAGAGTCTTCCGCTTCATTCAACCCACATTTGGGACAGCAGGTGTTGGTCATGCCTAAATTTTCCTATTCCCACTGACTGAACCGTTTGCTGATGCACTGACAAGGTCAGTCCAAAGCCAGGACTAGCCCTGGTCTATCTGCAAAGGAACTGGGAGCAGCTGGGGTCTCCCTTCTTCAGGAGTTCAGACACCTCATCTCCATCCCTGCTTTGAGATGTCAGATGTTCTAACCACCTTTTGTGGCCACAGAGAGCCACTTCCAAACAGACTTGGGTGACAGAGAAAGTGAGAACAGGTGCCTGCTCTGAGCAGAGCTCTCCATGGGCTGTCACGTGGAGCACAGGTGTGTAGCTCGTCAAGAAGATGTCAAACTGTTTGCCAAGATGCAAAATGTGAGGATGAGATGTCGTGGCAGATTTTAGCTTGGAACAGAAAAAAAAATCTCTGTGAAAGCCACAAAGGAGTTAGAATATTCACAGACTGCAAAGTTAGAATGTTCTCACGCAGGAAATCTAAAACAATCCTCTGTTCTCAAGACCAGTTTAATATCAAGATAATAACAAGAATGCAAACTATGTTGCACCTGCAGAAACAATACATGAGTCTTTCTAATTGGTTAGGATAATTGTTTATACCTTTTAGCCTATGGCATGTTTAGTTTTGGCATTCTGTCCAATGGAGTTTTGTTTTCCACAAAGTATGCTATATATTGAGTGAATTTCTTAATAAAATATCTTTTTGCCTCTCTGATTGAACTAGAGTTTATTTGTGGCGTGTTGAACTCAACAGCAACAACGAGAGACCAGAGGGGTGTTGAAATAAAACGTGTGGATATAATGACTTATAAGTGAAAAGCTTTTTTGTCACAAGGTTGTGCTGTCTCCATACTTGAAGGTTTTCAAAACTAAACTGGAAAAAACCTTAGGTAACCTGGTCTGATCTTACAGCTAAGAGCTGCAAGCAGGAGGCTGGACAAGAATCTTTCTGATCTCTCTTCCAATATGAATTATCTTGTGAATTCAATGTATTTGCTGCTCACCTGCTGTGGAAACTTCAACCAGCACAGGGTGTGGTCCCAAAACAAGGGCTTCTGTGAATAGAGGAGGCAGCAGTAAGAACCCAGACCCTGTTAATGACAGGTAAAAACCATGGGAAGAGGTATTCGAAGAACTCAGTGTGCCCATGCTAGATCCAATCTGGCTCTGAGCTTTGGAGAATGTGGTTGGCAAAATGCATTTATCATTAGTGAATGTACAGGATATCATACAGAGAGTCTTTGGGGCAGTGGGCAGCAGCCCCAGTCAGGACAGGGTCTGCTCTTGTTTGAGACACAAGAGCTGTGTGTGAGTTATCTGTGGGGAACACTTACACAGGGATCTAAGACAAGAACATCAGGGTAACATCCCTGACACCTGGCCAGGTCCACCGAGGGAAAAGAGAACTGCTGAATTGAGACTGGGGATGATTCTGCTCCATACCCCTGAATCTGTCCTTCTTTGGCTTTTCACACATAGTCACGACCACATGTGGTCTTTGAATGGGCTCTTTAAGGTGGCCTGGGACCATCAGCCTCATTTGCAATGAACAAAGAACCCTTGAAAGGTGTCACTTCTCAGCATGACCCTGCTCACATACTTACATCATACAGAAGAGCCCATCCAGACAGGAATGAGGTGAAATAGAATGTAAATCTCCAGCTAAAACAGAAAACAAAGAATTGAGACCTCCTCCAGAGTTGAAATATCTCCCCAGGCTGTGCCCAGGATGCCCACAGAGGAACCTGTGCTTGTTTGCACAGAGATTTGCAGAATCTCAGCTCTGTTGGCACATGGAAGCATGCGCTGTAAGGCAACAGGATATCCACTGCCCAGCCAGGCTTTGCTGAGATCCACACTTTGCCAAAATTCCTTGGACATTTCAGCAGTATTAAAGACGCAGTAAGACTACCAAGATGCCTCTCCCTGTCTCCTTTTGTTGTGTGCATATTTGTAGATCATCTATTGTCGCTGTTGAGTCACAAACGACACAACAGACTTTAGTTACAGTGTAGAAAGGCCAAAAGCCCCTTTATTGAGAAATCCAGTCAATATAGAGTCATAGAAAACAATATTTCATTGGATAAAATTCTGACTCCTCAACATCATAGGCTAAAACGTATAAACAATTATCCTAACCAATTATGAGAGAGCACACGCATTATTTTTGCAGGTGTGGATTGTTTATCATTCTTACTCTTACGTTGACACCGAAGTCAGCCTGAGAACAGGATTGTTTTGATTCAGTGTATGTGAATATTTCTTTTCTCACAGACAACTTTACTTCATGACTTGAGCTGAGATTTTTCTCTGCTCCAAGCTAATATCTGCCACGACAATCTATCAAATGCTTATACACGCCAGACAGTGGAAGGCACCCAATTTTTCTCAGTGATGGCAAAAGAATACTGGGGGATTTAATACTTTCTTCAGAAATGCTGCAGTAGAAAGCACTGAACAAGCTTTCAGATGGAGATTATATATATTTTTAAACATAATAACACAATTCAAGCACTGAATGATTTCTTTTTCAGAGGGGGAGGAAGAGTAGATCTCTTACCTGATGGGGGTATTTCTGTACACATAGCATTAAACCTCAAGGTGAGAATCAGGGATAACTTGATTCTCTTGATCAAGACACTTGGTGACTCCTCTCTCCACCCTGACTCCATGTTTTACTGAGATACGCAGGAAGATTTAATTTCAGAGAGCAAACATCTTGGGGAAAAGGAAAGCTATGAAGATTTTGGTGCTTTCTTGTGTTGTTCAGTTTTAACCTCCCTCTTTCGTGGCTTGCAATGCCTCCTAACTGCACTTCATGGATTCATTTCCTGTCCAACCATCCATGCTGACAATATCTTAAAATCTTAATTTTGTATCAAGATCATATTTGAAAAGAAGCTTAATACATTTTACAAGCAGCTTTGGTGTTTAAAATCCCTCTGAGTATCTGAGATTTAAACTTGTTCCTTAAGGCTAGTAGACTCTGTTGAGGCAAATTTAACTTTTCAAAGGTAAAAATGTAAGGAAGCAAGGAAGCAAGGGAGGAAGTGAGGGAGGGAGGGAGGGAGGAAGGAAGGAGGAAGGAAGGAAGGAAGGAAGGAAGGAAGGAAGGAAGGAAGGAAGGAAGGAAGAGCTGGCAGTGCTGTAGCAGGGCTCTGTTGTCAGTGTATGCAGTAATGGGACCCAGCCTAATGGGACAGAGGCTCCGCTCACAGCCACAGCAGCACCCCTGGGAGTGTGTTTGGGGTAAGGACAGGGCAGAGGGTAGTGATGATGTGCAGACCTGTTGGAGGTCTCCATCCCCAAAAGCTGACCCAACTACCTGGCCTCACAGAACTTCTTCATCAGCCTGGGGTGGTCCTGGGCCCGCCAGTGCCTGAACCAGGTCTCCAGCTTTCTGACTGGCAGGTTACTTTGCTTGGCCAGTGAAATCAGATCCTCCTGGAAAACCGAGCAGAGAGGAAGGACTGAGCCTTTTGGAGGCTGTCATTCCCTGTGAGGGAGGAAGAGCTCCGCTCCCAGGGCCTGCTTCTGCCTTTCCACCTTTGCCCAAAGGACAACTTTCTTTGGAAGAAAATGGTATCAACTCTGCATTTGTGAACTCCCAGATTGTTTTGGCCATTTTGAAACTCTAATTCAGACATATCTAAATGCAGGTTCAGAAGTAAGCACAGCCTCTACTTGGTTAAGTTTTGTCAGCTGTAAACAATGGGATGCAATGTCTGGCTATAAAAGTCTAAATACATTTTTTCCATCTCTGATACAATTTTGGCTTATTATTTTCAGCTACCAATGGAAAACCTGAAGATAAAAGAAGTTTCAGCTTGTAAAGATAAAGAAACATACACATGGTTCACTCCCTAATGTCAGTAAACCATTCAGCTGTTGAAGTGAATTGAAATTCCATCATCCTCATTTTCTGCATGAATTCCAAATAACTTGACAAGAGTTAAGGATTATAAACTGTGATTGAAATTAATGTAAAGATGAGCTAATGAGCATTTTATAATTAATCTGACAAAGCTTCATACTGATTAAAGTAAATTATTTTTTTAAATCCATGCATCAGTGTCAGTCATTATCCAGACCCAGAGACTGGTGGTGGATGGAGTTAAATCCAACAAGATTTAGCCAAAAACACACCCACGGAGAGGACTTTTCTAAATTTGCCATCTCTTCAAAACAGCAAAAAGGTTTATTGTGTAGTATTATTCATTCTTTGTGCTTATAAGTGTTTTGTTTGTTAAATAAATAGTTTTTTCCACTTTTCTCCAAGAAAATCTATTTCCCAAACCAATTAAAAAGAAAGATAATTTAGATCTACTTTTCTAGAAGTAGAAAAGGGGTGGGGGGGGGGGGCCCGGGCAGCTCCCA